>JAQMRL010000005.1:73868245-74317873 GCA_035578175.1 Catonia carolina
AATTCAGTTTAAGAAGTTTAAGAAGAATTTAGAAGTAGAATACAAGCGATAGAATAAGTGTTAAGATAATGTAATTATCTAAAGGAGGAAACGAGATGGAAGAAAAAGAACATTGGGAGAATTCAAGGGTGTGAGAGAGTAAGTGTGAGAGAGAGAGACTGCCTCATTATCATAATTACGTTTTAAAATATTAGAATATTATCCCAACGGACTACCGCTTTACCCAATGTAAGTACAGTTTACTATAGATAATTCTGCACCCATCTCCTGTATTTAGATGAAGGTTATCATTATGTAATAACAAATTCCTACACGGAGAGTCCTTTACCACTTCTTGTTGCATAGTTATAGGTACCGCTTCAGTTCTGTAGACATTTCTGCCCTCTCCAAACTTCAGTCTTCTTCTTCTACCACTTCCTCTTCTTCCTAGATTCCCATCGTTTCTTATACCTAGTTCGTAATACATAAACCCTTTGCGTCATTATAAAATCTACATTACAATTAGCTAAGTCAAACAGCTCGGCTTCACTACGGTAAAGAACCTCATATATTGCTTGGTTTAAGTAAAGATGGTACGTTGGGAGTTTAACTCCGCATTAAATGACTTAACCTAATTGCACTTTGTCTCTTCTGCATTCCTCTTTACAATATATACCTATATATATATTCACATATACATTTTCACTTCTTCACCTTTAACTATTATTACCTCTATAATTAATTTACTAAAATGTTTCACCCTATTTAATTACCGGATTCATTAATTTTCTTAATGTTTCCTGAATTGTAGGTTAGTTTAAAACAAAAAACCTGTTTTTAACCTCATAAAATTTTATGAGTAGGTCTAATAAAGTTATCAAATTAATATTAAAGTTTCACTTTTATTTCCCTTCTCCTCTAAACATTTCTTATACTATTCTCCTCCTGCTTCATAATCATTTTTCATCTTCTCCTGTTTTTTCCTTTAATTTTCCTTATTCTTTCACTCATTTTGCTTCTTCACTTCATTCTTCTCTTATTTTCCTCCTTTGCCTTTTCTTCTTCATCCTTTTACCTCCTCCTCCTTTTCCCACTTTACCTCCTCCTTCACTTCCCATCCTCCTTACCTTCTCCTCCGCCACTTCCTCGTCTTGCAACGTTTATATTTAGAGTACTACCAAGGATATTAATTTTTCCTGATGGACTTTTTACTTTATCTTTCTCTTAATGTAATATGTACATACAGGGAAGCAAAGTTTTCATGTCGATTTTTTGACCGGGTATTCCCGTTTTCAGGTTCCCTGTACCCAAAAACATGTCTTTAGCGATTGGTCTGTGTGTATGGTTTTGTATATGTGAAAAAAATGTCTCAAGAACGGAATATTGTACAAATTTTAAACTTTGGAACTTAAGTTAGTTACCACTAGAGAACTTAACACCAACATTTTTATTAAAATCAGTCAACCAGAAGTAGTAGTTTATTAATGTTATTTTTTTACTTTTTTGCATTTTTTTTAAATCGCATAATGAACTACTTTTTTATGCTCTACAAGATAAAATAAGCGCCGTGTCTGCTAAAATTCTTTAGAGGCCTAACGTGTCTCGTGGTAAACATTGCTTTTAAGAGTGCGGCCTTAATAAGAGATTACGACCATTACAGAACAAAAGTATAATCAAAGTTGTAGAAAATAAAAAAATCTTACAACTTTTATTTCAATTAGTTTTTTGTACAACGCTTAGTTAGCGTCAATTAATGATGTTCTATATTACTTCATCAAATATTTTTTAAAACTGCGGTCTTAGTCTCGGTGTTACAACAAAAGTGTATTTATAAAATTAACGTTATAGGAGTTTTTTTACTTCCATAAGACTCCAGGAGGAGTATAGGACATGTCAGTTGTAACATCTGAAATACATATAAAAATCACACAATGTACACTACTATCAAGAAAGAAATTCTTGTACACTATAAAAAGTTTCACCGATTAAGTAATTTTTCAGATTTTTTTTAAAGGAATGCAAATTATCACATTTCAAAAATTGGGGTAATTTATTCATGAATTTTCTCCCTGCATAAGTAGGTTTTTGTTCAAAAAATTTTGTGGAGTGATTAGCCACATAATAATCATCTCTGTTTCTCGTGTTACGATTGTGAACATTAAAATTCTGCATAAAATTATTTTGCCTAACATACATAATCACCTCAAAAATGTAGAGAGAGGGAACTGTAAGCATTTAAGCTCCTTAAAGCTTAACTTCCTAGTAGCCTGCATGAAGTTAGCTGGTTAGCTCCCACCATACACCTAATAGCTTTTCTTTGAACTTTAAAAACCCTATTCATATAACCCATGCTAGAATTGCCCCATACTAAGATACCATAACGTATATGAGACAGAATGAGGCCATGATAAGCTGCCATTAGTCATTTTTTATCATTTAATCTGGCAATTTGTTTTATTCCAAATACCATAGATGATATTTTACAACAAGGTTCATTGGTAAAGAAGTCTCAAGACAAAAATCTATCTAGAGATACTCCTAGGAACTTCACTGTTTCTACTTGCTCTAAACTATTATTATGAATAAATACATACACTTCTCTACTTTCTTTAACGTCATGTTTGTTTTTGAACTGAAAGTTTGTACTGACACTTTTTCCCATTAACTGTTAATAAAATTTGATTCAAGAACTGTACTACAGACTCTATGTTAACATGTGTATTTATTTTAAGATCATCTACCAGTAAACTGTTACTGATTAATGAGTACTGGTTTGTACATCTAGAGGCTTTATTAAGTAAAACCAGGAGTGAGGTGGTTTACCATACCTTCCTCACTGAGTTGAAAAGTATACTTTTTAGCATGCCAGGCCCTCTGAAAAGTACATATTTTCGACTCTTTAAATAACACCTTCACTTCATTCACCACAAGGTCTGGCTGTATAATGAAACTCATTACTTTCAGAGGAGATAACTCAGATTGGTGTCTGTTACACCTCTCCCTGTTCTTAAATGATTAAGTCATTTAATTGGCTAACCATGTGATAAGAAACAGAACTATTTATTTTAGCCCTGCAACTAACAGATCGAGTACAATTTTATAGAAAATTAATAAAAGATTTATTTGAAATTCATAAATGCATATTTCCCCCTAAAATCATGGCTTACCAAATGGCGGATCAAAGTCAACACTATAAAAACATGTCACGTTATATTTACCCTGCGTAAACGAGTTTGTCCTTCTTTGTATCTTTATGACACTCAAAGTCACACTTCTGAATCTATCCAATTTCAAGGTTTATATCTAGATAAGAGGGTCACGTGTAATGTACATGTGGATCAAACGAGAAAGGCACTCTAGGACAGGTTCAAATAGTTGTACAGACTTCTTTTAAGCAAATCCAAGTTACCAACTACATTTAAATTAACCATTCACAACTCCTACCTTCGACCAATATGGAGCTACGCAAGTCAGCTTTACTGCTGTACAAAACCATCGGTATTAGCAAAAATGTAGCGTTTCCAATCGAAGCTTTTACGGAGGATAGTTAACTTCCCCTATTATGCAACCAATATAACGCTTCACTAGGACCTAAACGTAATCTACATGAATGACGTTTTCTTAAAACTCTACACAAAATTTACGAAGAAACTCGTGAACCACCATAACCCATTGATCTCAAATCTGGCTACGCAGACTCTCCCAAACAATCCAATAAGACATCTAAAACGTCGATGGAGCCGGGACCTCATCAATTAACGTAGTCCTGTAATTGACTATCCATTACATTGTTTCAAATGCTGCACTTATCTATTCACGTCGGAGTTCTGTTACTGGACTGTGTCTCCACTCACGTTTATTTATCATGTTATTTTTTCCAAATTTTGTGTTATCACATTCACTGATTGTTTCAAACAGATTGTGAATTCCTAAATAGAGAAAAAAAATTATTTTCTATTATGGGAAATTGTAATTAGTTTTCATTTAATTAATCGATCAATACGAGCGGTAGAATTTTCAATGCCTAAATTCATTAGACATTTTTACCCAATTTTGTAGGTGGGTTATTTCGTTAATTAAATACAGATTTAAAAATCATTCAAGTATTGTGTACAGTAATATTTGATAGTACGTTTTAATTAAAAAATTGGAATCATGTGTGCCGAGTAAATAAAGATATGAGCCTTTGACCCTAATCTGAAGTCTATATTGGTTATTCAGCGGGGAATATTATTAATGAATATTGGATAATGCCAATATTTCACTTCTTTGCAATTTATGATATTAGGTGTAACTGTGTTATGACCTAGATTATGAGATAAAAATATCTGATACAAGAGAAAATTATTTTTATAAAAATGCAATATTATATTATTTTAAATATTTTATACTATAGGGTGATTCAAAAAGAGCGCCGGTTTTGATATATCAAATTAAGAGATTTATTTTATTGAAAAACTGAAAATAAATACATCAACAAGTTCATCTTACCTTCCGATTTCATGTATGAAAAATGATGTCATGCATGTGTCCTCCTCTACTGCGCTGGCACGCATCAACTCTGTCCATGAAATTGGATATTACTGCACGACAAGTTTCGACTTCCATTTGCCCGATAACCCGTCGAATTTCCTCCTTCAAGTCATTGATGTTTCGGGGTTTATTGGCATACACCAATGAATTCAGATGACCCCAAAGATGAAAGTCACAAGGCGTCAAGTCACACGACCTTGGTGGCCATTGATGGTCGGAATTACGAGAAATGATGCGATCCTGGAACCGTTCACGGAGCAACAACATTGTTTCTCGTGCAGCAACTGAATTTTATACGGGTGATATTGGAGATCGTACCGAAGAATTCTCCGTGCAGAAGAACATCTTAAACCGAATTGTTGAGAACGGCGACGTATTGATTTTGCTGGGCTAACAGCCACACTGTCACGAACCAACGCAACGTTCTGCTCAGTTCGGCCAGAACGACGACGTCCAGAACTTTTAAGGTCGACTGTTGAACCCGTCTCAAAAAACTTTTTCATGAGCCTGCAAACTGTTGATTCATTCGGTGCTTCATTACGTCCTAGAGTACCGCGAAGTCGCCGGGCAGTAGCCGCATAACTCTCTCCACTCTGGTAAAATGTTTTGACGATTAACACTCGTTGTGCAATAGTAAACTTCTCCATGGTTAGACACAGACTGCGAGAGTAGCTACTACACTGCGAACAAGAGAAACTACAACTGAATCGTCAATCGGAATGTTCTCCGAAATAGAAATGAGGTCTAACAATGTTGCCAACCGATAAACAAAAATTTACCAGCGGTTTAAAAACCGGCACTCTTTTTGAATCACCCGTTAGTATTAGTTCTTATTTTTCATTATTATTACTGTAGTTTGTATAATACGTATTTTAGATTTGAAATCTATTGGAATATAAAATTTTGAACCAATCATGAACCTTTCTTTATGTATTTAAAAATTATGTAGTGTTTTTATTCCGTTTACAGTAAAAAAATTTTGTATCAGTTTGAGTGACCACTCCATTACGTACATTATAATCGTACATTATACGGTTTTTTGTATTAAAATATCCGTAAGACTAATGAGTAATTTTTTCTCCTTCTACTCCTCCTCTACAACCTTCTTCTCTTCCTTTTCTATTTTCTTCTTCTTTTCTTATTATTTTCCTAATGTTTCTCTTCATTGTTCTTCTTACTCTTCTCCATTTCCTTATCCTTTTCTCCTTCTCTTTCTCCTCCTCCTACTTCTTCTTCTTCTTCTTGTCCTCTCCATCTACGCATTCTTCTCTTTATTGTTTTTCTTCTCCTTCTCCTTATTTTTTTACTTATTATTCTTCTTCTGCTTCTTCCAATTGTTCGTCTTACCCTTCTCTTCCTCCTCCTTTTTCTACCTATTTCTTATTCTTCTCCTTCTTTGCCTGCTTCTTCTTATTCTTATCCTCTTCTTCTTATTCTTCTTATAACTCATATCTTTCTCCTTCTTCTCATATTTTTCTTACTTTCTCTTCCCCCCATTCTCTTCCTTCTCCTTCTTCTTTTCCTTCTTCTTCCCCAACGGATTGGCAAACGTAACTCCTCAGACCCACACCGAACGAGTTGTACATCATATTTTTATTGCTAATGTGTATACTTTGCAATCTGTTCAATTTAAGAACAATGAACAACCCCATCACTTAATAGCTATGTCCACACTCGTGCGATGTCGCCTGCGTTGATTGGTTTGACTTACATTATTCTATTTTTAAACTAGTCGGAGATACAGTAATTTACGCATAAAGAGTACTCATATTTTAGTCGGTTTTCCGTTAATGTGGTTTTTAAACCTCCGTTACTCCGTCCAAGCTTTTCATAAAAGAACGGCGTTTAAGTACGTTGAAGATCAGAGTTTTCTCTGTTTGATTATTTTAAAATAGAAGTCTGATGTTCCATTTTAAGATTCCATTTTTTTTTAAAGTGTATTTTGGCTTCACGAATAGATAGGAAAATGGTTTTTGGACTGAACCATGCATTTTTACAGCTGTATTGTACCATGTATCGTATTTTTCATTTGTAATTAGAAATAGATACGTGGTGTTAATAGAAAATTTTATTAGCCTCTAAACTTCTTGAGGTAGTTCTATAGCGGTATCCGCTCCGAGTAAAGTCTAATCGTTTAGAAAAACAAACTTCTGTGTTTTTCCTGCTGCAACTCATTCCGTACCTCATTTTAAATTTAACAATGTTTTTATTTTAAAAAATAAACGCTTTGCTTGACATAATACTGTTGTGAAAATACATTCAGTCCAAAAATAATTTCCCTACCTTTACGTCGAGCCAAAAAAGCACTTTTTTAAAAAAATGGCCGGCATACTATAACGGAACATGAGTTTTAACTTTTAAAATACTCATACAATAGAACATGCTCTGATCTTCAACGTACTTAAACGCAAATTTTTATGAAAAGACTGGACGGAGTAACGGACGTTTAAAAACCACATTAACGGAAAACCGGCTAAAAACTGAGTACTTTTTTGTGTAAATTGCTGGAGTTATCTACGATTTATTTCAAAATAAAAAACCTAATTCAAACCAATCAATGCAGAAAATAACAGGCTGTAATTTAGTGTATGTTCAAAAAAAAATTTTGAACGAAAAAAGTTTTTTTAGATAAAGCTCTTCAAACGAGTGCGGGAATGTGGTTTGCCTCTAAGCACATGCGATGTACCATGCGATGCAGCATGCAACATCGCAAGTCGAATCGCAAGTTGAAAAAGAATGCGCACGGTGTGGACGTTACTAATGAGATGAGGATGATACGTATGATGTGTAAGGTGTAGTTTAGTACGGATTTAGTACAACCGTTCCTGAGAGAGTTTATTTAATGAACCCCGACCATCAATGTGCATCAGTAACCACTGTCTTGTATTTAAATCTGTATAAATATAACTCTACCTTTACTAGGATTTGAACTACGGAACATTCATCTCAAAAAATCAGCTGTAAAGTAGCTGACTAGCGGCGACGACTTTACCATTAGACGAAACCGGTGGGTTGCATCGTAGAGGAATAGTATTATAGTTTCAAGCGAGCGAGGTATACGTCTAAATTCTTATGATTGTAATATATTATCAAAATTATAAAATATCATTAAATGACAACAATCGGTAGATTTTTAATAGAAAATAATTTTTTAGGGTAATGGCGATGTTAATACCAAACTTAAGGAGCCGAAGTTAACTTCAGGGTAATAGATTCTGTTTAAAAGTTATGTTGATTACCATTTTACCACAAATAACCACTACAGTACTTAAAAATTCGTAAAATCCATATTTTAAAGTAGTTATTTAGCCTAATTCTTAAACAATTTTCTTGTGTAATTTTTGATTTAAACTGACCGATTAGCCAATGAAAATTAAAATAGGCTATAAATGAAGAACGCAAATTTTCCAATATGGTGGGCGGATCTCAAATTCTTGGATCGGGTACTTCTAATGTCAATTAGATAGCTATCAGAAGCGTGAAAAATTGTAATATTACATGAACTATTTCCTAAAAAAAATCTAAAATTAAACTTCTTAGGTTATTGTACTAGGAGAAATAACTTATTTGACCACATACAAGGTGCAGTGGTTTTAGAGCAGTAGATTTTGCTGTACTACATATGAAAGGTCCTGATATTGGTCTATGGCCGAGATATAATTATAACTCATTTAGAACACACCAATATTATTTAAGATACCGAGAACGCAGAAGGTGATGATTTAGGAAGTGTTGCGAAGAATCGGCAGAAACTTTGAATTCAACACAATTAAATGCCAAAAGCTGCCATACCTGAGCTACATTTTGAGAAATGAAGAACGATACATCTTGCTTCAACAAATATTCCAAAGTAAAAACGCAGGAAGGAGAGCACCAAGACGAAAAAGAATATCCGGGATGCCAAACTTTCGGACTTGGTTTGATGGAACTGTTCAAAATTGCAACGAATAAGGTGTACAGGTGTACTCGGTTCATCGTAAGAAAGATATTTTGAGTAAACAAAAAACGGTTACGGAATCAGCTGATAAAGCGGCGACTCAGAAATAATCCAACACTTTTAATGAAAACATCACAATGATAACTAATACGCGCTTTTAACCATATACAGAATTAAATGATAAATAGATATGAAAAGAAAAACAAAATATGCTATAACACTAAATTTCTAATTGAAAATAAATTGTAATATACGTAAGAACTATGCGAGACAATACGATGTCAAAAGCGAACTGGTACCATATTACGATGACATGTATGTTCTTCAAAAAATGTGGAGAGAGATTTATGTGTTTGGATTAGCTATCGTCAAATTCAATTGTAAAATAACGAGGGATTAAACTAATATTAGGCCTACATGATTAATTATTAAAATAAAAATGTTTACTTTTAAAGTTCTCTTGTTTCGTCATGCAAATCAGAGGTTGTTGTTGTTTAGGTTATCAGCCGAAAGGCTGGTTTGAACCTGTAGAGGTTTTACTAAGTAAAACGAGGAGTGAGGTGGTTTACAATTGCCTTCCTCACCAAGTGGAAAAGTACGCTTATCAACATGCCGGACCCTCTGAAAAGCACATATTTTCCACTCTGCAAATGACACCTTCACTTCATTCACCACAGGGTCTGGCTGTATAATAAAATTCATTACTTTCAGAGGAGATAACTCTGATTAGTGTCTTTTACACCTCTACCTCTTCTGTTCTTAAATGATTCAGTCATTTAATTGGCTGAACATGTGTTAAGAAACAAAACTATTCATTTTGCAAATCTTTTATGCAAATTTTTTATGCAAATCAGAGGTAACATACATATAACTTGTAATCACATTTATTTATGAAAAAGAATGGAAATAAAGTATTGCTTGAGTCCCAGGTCCGTGTAGTTGTTGTGGAATGCAGTACGGTGCTATAGTAGTGGGAGAATGAATGAGTTAGTAGTGTTTCACAGCTGATACATTTATAGTGGTAGCGTGTACTGACTAGACTAAAAATCTGGTGTGAAACACTCACACAACTTTCTCTTGCCAGTGCAAATAATTAACAATAAACCTAACATTAGTAATAAAACATAAGAAATAAACAAAAAACTAACCTCAACAAACATAACCTAATTTTAATCATGAGTGAAAGACGCAAAATGAAAATCAACCTCAGTTTGGCTTAGAAATACGGAAAATCACTCTTTCTCTCTAAACTAGGCTCTGTAGAGAAAAATGCTTTAAATAAAAGTTGTAGATCTTTTAATTTTCTATAAATTTAATTATATACACTTTTGTCGTAAAATGCATACCAAGGCCGAAATGTTAAAAAAATTGATTTTTCTCACGTTTTCGTGAGAAAAAAAACAGAAAATCGCAAATTACCGCTAAACTAAGCGTTATACAAAAAAATTTTTGAAATAAAAGTTGTAGGTTTTTAAATTCTCTACAACTTTTATTATATAACGTTTTGCGCTAAAATTTATATTAAAGCCGTAATCCTAAAAAAACAACGTTTTTACGTGATAACAGCCTCACCGAGAATTTCAGAAAACATGGCGCCTACCGTATCTTGTAGAGAATAAAAAATTGAGTAAAATAGGCGATTTTTAAAAAAATCGTAGGACCAGTTTTTGAGAAAATCGCAAAAAACTGAAAAATTATACGAATAAACTACTACTTCCGGTTGACCGATTTTGATGAAAATGTTCGTGTCGCGTCCGGTAGTGGTATGTAACTTAAGTTTCAAGTTTCAAGTTCGTACGACGTTCCGTTCTTGAGATATTTTGTTCACACACAGACACACAGACACACACACACACACACACACACAGACACACACACAGACCAATCGCTAAAAACATGTTTTTTGGGTTCAGGGGGTCTGAAAACGTATAGATCCGGTGAAAACTCGATTTCGAAAAATCGACATGAAAACAATACTTTCCTTCCTATATATTCATATAGGCAAGAGAAAGTAAAAATATATTCTTATCATCCGGCGCATTAATTTAATAAATACCTACCGGGTTATTAACCTGGTTAGATGCATAATATTTAACTTGCTAATTTATATCAAAATATTTTAGTAAATAAATGCAATAAATACAAACACAAATGTTAAATACGGAAAGTTTAAAAACGAATGTTTTATATCAGAGTAAAACAACAATCGTTCTCCCAGCATGCGTTACTCATTCTTTATACCTCACCCGTACCCTTCACCCCCCCCCCCCACCAACTACACGGAGCTTGGAACCGCATAATATAAGCCTGAAAATTTTATAAATTTATTAATCAGTACTTAAAACATCAGTCATGATATGATGTAGGCCTAACAGTTTCATTTATAAAAATACTTTTAAAATTGTTTAGTATTTAAATACTTTTGAAAGTATTTTGTTGTTACTTTTCAATTAGCGTGTACACATTTTTAAATAATGCGCATGCTCAGTGACGTCATTATTTGTTCACTCGACATATCTTTCTTACGATGAATAGAGTATAGATAGTGCTGATGATCGCCACCATTCGAAATCGGATTGGGACTTCAAGATGAACAATACTGTTCCACGACTACTGATGACAAAGCTTTTTAAACTTTTAAATTAATAAAACCGACAAAAATTACTTATTTTCATATATTTTTAAGAGAATAAGACAAAATTAAGCCTAAATCAAATTTATTTCATGCATAAAATTTGAATGGAATAAATTTAAATGTTAATTACAAAACGGGTTAAATTTTGTTAACACCATTTTATTAATATTTCTGTTCTAGACATTTTGAAACTTACTTTTAAATCTGAAATTCCACTCATACCACACGAGTAATTTTACGATGTATAACTTTTATCCTTTAAAAGTTCTGACCAACTGTTTTGTAATAAAGTTATTAAAGTTCAATTTGATTTTAACTTAGTTAAGACCAAAAACGTCATCATCAAAACCATGAAACTGCTTTTATTATATACATTACACTGAACAGTATTATGTTGGTTGTTAATTTCCGCTCGTTTTATTAGATTGTTATTCGGTTATAAACTTTACACTCTCTTAGTTCGTTCTTCAACATAATTCTTCGTTTTAAGTTTTCATCGCACTTGTTTTTACTTCAATTTAATTTAATATTCTTAAACGACATATAAAGTAGTTAAATAATCAATGATGTTCAGATTATTGACTTTTTTCATCCAAAGCGGCGAGAAAAACTCATGTTCACTTCCTCACGATAGGGGAAGCAGTGTTGGACGAGTCAATTGAGGCGTCCTCGTCCAGCCCCAAGGAGGCCGCAACCGCCTTATCAACCAAAAACCCGCCGCCTGCCCACTTAATCCGACATCAGCAAACAACCCTCCACCTCCCTTGGAACTGTTTATATAATACTACAAGGGAAATGTCGGGTTAAAAAAACAATTTACATACTGTCAGCGGGGCGTGGAAGGGAACCGTAGCCTAATTCCCCTCTCGCTGTCACTGACCAATACTCACTCTCTCACTTTCATTCAGCTCTTTCATCACCAGCTCAGGAAATTAGTGTGCCTACCTTACCTACTGAGATCGGGAAAGGATTGATTTACTGTGGGAGAGGGCGATCCCACTGATCTTTACATGTCTTCTCCCTCCGCAGTCTCCCAAACACCCTCTCCGCAAACTGAGCGATGAACTTTCAAGCTCTCCTCATCCTGCAGCATCGCTGCCCCTACTCTCTCTGGGATCCACAGATTATTGAGTTAAAGATGATTTTGTTATTCTTAATAACAATCTAACACAAGTTCTATCCCATTGTAAGAAAATAGATAATTTCTCTTTTTATTACGACTTTATAATGATGGTGTATTTTTAAAGAATTCACATATTTCGGAAAAATTTTATCATCAGATGGAAAATAGTAGAAAAAGTTAAGTAAAAGGGTGCAGAAAGCAAACGGTTTCTTCAAAGTATGAAAAGCTTAGTCTTGGATCTAAAAATACTAAGTATCGCTAGAAAATTATATCTAATTAATGTCGTAACTTTGCCTATAATAGACAGGTGAAGTGTTAAATTATTTGCACTCAGAGTGCTAGTTCCAGCGGTTCAAAAAATATTTGTGTTTCTTATCACATGGTCAGCCAATTAAATGACTGAATCATTTAAGAACAAAAGAGAAAGAGGTGTAAAAGACACTAGTCAGAGTTATTTCCTCTGAAAGTAATTAATTTCTTTCTACAGCTAGACCCTGTGTTGAATGAAGTGAAAGTGTCATTTGCAAAGTGGAAAGTAGATGCTTTTTGTAGGGCCTGGCACACTAATAAGCACACTTTTCTACTCAGTGAGGAAGGCAATTGTAAACCACCTCATCCTCGTTTTACTTAGTAAAGTCTGTAGAGATTCAAACCAGCCGTTCGGCTGATGAACTAAACAACATAAATAGCTGTTCTGGTCAAATATTTTCCACTGTTTTCCTTAACCACTTCAAATGAATGCCTCGTCATCCTTCTTTTTACAATTTGTGCATTACTTTTCCAATCCTTAAATTACAAAATATGACTCGTATATAATATAGATTATTCTGCGTGACAATAAAATTTTTACTTTCTCTTGCCTATATGAATATATAGGAAGGAAAGTATTGTTTTCATGTCGATTTTAAGTAATCAAGTTTTCACCGGATCTTGACGGTTCAGACCCCTGAACACAAAAAACATGTTTTTAGCTATTAATTTGTGTGTGTGCGTGCGCGCGTGTGTGTGTGTGTGTATGTATGTGTGTGTGTGTGTGTGTGTGTGTGTGTGTGTGTGTGCGCGTGTGTGCGTGTGTGTGTGTGTGTGTGTGTGTGTGTGTGTGTGTGTGTGTGTGTGGGTGGGTGGGTGGGTGGGTAGGTGCGTGCGTACGCGCGTGTGTATGTGTGTATGTGTGTGTGTATGTGTGTTTGTGTGTGTGTGTGTGTATGTGTGTGTGTGTTTGTGTGTGCGTGTGTGCGTGCGTGCGTGCGTGCGTGCGTGTGTGTGTGTGTGAATAGAATATCTCAAGAACGAAACATTGTACAAACTTGAAACTTGAAACTTAAGTTACATACCACTACCGGACCCGACACAAACATTTTCATCAAAATTGGTCGACCGGAAGTAGTAGTTTATTCGTGTAATTTTTAATATTTTTTGCAATTTTTTTCAAAAACGGGTCCAACGATTTTTTTTAAATCGTCTGGTTTACTAAATTTTGTATGCTCTACAAGATAGGGTAGACACCATGTTTGCTGAAATTCTTGGTGAGGCTGTTTTCACGTAAAAAAATTGTTTTTTTTAATATTTCTGCTTTAATATGCATTTTAGCGCTAAAATTTATATAATTAACGTTGTAAAAAATTTAAATTCCTACAACTTTTATTTCAAACAGTTTTTTGTATAGTTAGTTAGCGGTAATTAGCGATTTTCTGTTTTTTTCTCACGAAAACGCGTGAAAATCGATTTTTTAATACTTCGGCCTTAGCATTTTACGACAAAAGTGTATATAATCAAATTCATAGAAAATTTAAATATCTACAACTTTTAGTTAAAGTATTTTTCTCTACAGAGTCTAGTTCAGCGTGAAAGAGAGATTTTCCGTATTTTTAAGCCAAACAGGTTGATTTTCATTTTGCGTCTTTTACTCATGATTAAAATTAGGTTATGTTTATTGAGGTTAGTTTTTTGTTTATTTCTAATGTTTTATTACTAATGTTAGGTTTATTGTTCATTATTTGCATTGTCAAGAGAAAGTTGTGTGAGTGTTTCACACAAGATTTTTAATTTAAACCCGACTCAAGGAAACTTGCAAGAGTGTTAAAGAGGACGGTATTGTTGTTTTAGGTTGAACATTTTTGAAAGTATTGATAAGTTTTTTCAGTCATGTTGTTTATATGGTTATTAAATTTCTTATTAACTTTTTTTTGTGATCCCTAATTTGTGTACGTTGCAATCTGTTCAATTCAGAACAATAAGCAACCCCATGACCCAATGAGATGAGGATGATGTGTATGACGTGTAAATGAGGTGTAGTCTTGTACAGACTCAGGTCGACCATTCCTGAGAGAGTATGGTTAATTGAACCCCAACCATCAAAGTACACCGGTAACCACTGTCTAGCATTCAAATCCGTATAAAAGTAACTACCTTTACTAGGATTTGAACCAGGAACCTTCGTCTTCGAAACGAAGATGAAGGTCAAACTTCAACGAATTCAATTAACTTAAACGGATTTGTTTTTGAATGTTGTATAAATTATTTAACTACGTTTTCCTCTATATGGAATCTTGTAGCTTTATTAAATTTGTCAATAGTGTTTCCTTTGATGTAGTAGATAAGGAAAAAGGGGGAAAATATAAACCTTTTTGGATAATATTTGAGTTAAAGGTCGCATATTAAATTATTTCAATTATTGTGGCAGTAAGTCGATGAGCTCCCATTTCAAACTAAACGGATAAGCATATTTCCCAAAGTATATTTTATTTAATTTTCTAACAAAGTTAAAAGAAACACCGGAACTTTTCTATTCTTCTTTTTCTTCTGTATTTTCTCTGGGGAAATTCTTTTCCTCCCAACTGGATTTCTTTAATTCAACGATATTTCCTTCTAATAAAAATTTCAGGTCGCAGTTGTTCATAATCTTTTAGCTTTGCCCTAATGTATTCTTTCACCTGCTTAAAAACAATAAATTAATTTATTAAATTTTAAATCTATTATTACATCTTAAATTATTTATAAACAATATAAATAATTGTTTATTACTAAAAAAGAAACTAATCTTTAAGTCGTTCGTAAGATTGATTTATAAGGAAAAGAAATCTCTAGAATAAATACACGTTCGTCTTTGAAAAATTACATCGTAGACGCAATTAAGACGAATAGATACTGAAATAGCATGGTGCCTAATAACTATATTTCAGTTGTTTTTTTAACGTCCTTTTCTTCTGCAATTACTGCTAATGCAGACGGTGAAGGATGAAATGAAGGGGTGGGCACAGAAGAAAGTGCTAACCCACAAAATTTCCAGCATGATTTTTCTTAAATATTCTGTAAAAATAAAATGTACAGCACGTTTTAAACAGGATGCTATATTTACGATCGTAAGAACCTAGACTAACAGCAAATAACAAATGTTTAACAAAAATTCAAAAACATGACTTTTGTAGATTTCAGTAAACTTTTAAATTGACATTGGGTAAAATTACGTTGATGTGGGTTAGCAGTCTCATCTCCCGACCCCTTGAAATGATTTTTTGTAACGTTATAAAAATATGCCATGCATGAATGGGATTCGAACCCAAGACCGCATGATGAGAGGTAGCACGTTACCAACTACGCCAATGCGGCCGGCCATTTCAGTTGTTATAAGCTGTTAACATTGAACACAATGTTGCCACCTGACATAAGACATGAAATTTTCCTATGCGTTACTCCTACCTATTTAAAGGGAGACTGTACTTTGTATCCAGCCAATGTTAAATTTGCTATTTATAGGTTCATTTTTTATAAGACCCACCGGGTTGGTCTAGAAGTAAAGTCGTCGCCAAAATCAGCTGTTTAACAGCTGATTTTCGGAGACGAAGGTTCCTGGTTCAAATCCTAGTAAAGGTAGTTACTTTTATTCGGATTTGAAAACTAGACAGTGGTTACCGATGTACTTTGATGGTTGGGTTTTAATTAACCATACTCTCTCAGGAATGGTCGGCCTGGGTCTGTACAAGACTACACCTCATTTACACGTCATACATATCATCCTCATCTCATTGGGCCATGGGGTTGCTTATTGTTCTGAATTGAACAGTTTGCAACGTACACAAGTTAGGAATAAAAAAAAATTTTATAAGATTGGTTAAAGGTAGCGAAATAAAACTTTCTGCACTGATAGTTGTTGGATTTTTTAGCTACTTACATTTTTTCACTTTAATTTGTTTTACCATAAAATTAAAAACATAATAACGAATAACAGAATTTTTACAAATTTATTTTTTACGATTGTTGCATATTACTAATTTTTGGAGCATTTTAGGAAGTCGTAAAAATTTTGGTATACGTGTATATAGAAGATAAATAACTGGTAAAAATTTCAGCCTGGTTGATTTAATGGTTTCCAAGAAAAAAATATATACCTAAATGTTAAACATTTTAATTTACGTTAGAAGGCACTAATCAAAAACAAAAATGTACACAAATAAAAAAATTTCCTATCAACAGTTGGTTAAAAAGTTAAACCAAGATCTGAGAATATTACAAACAGTAATGTAGATATTTTAACACGTTGACTGCCGCACTAAATTTTGTAACACTTATAGCGGGGCCATCGTACTTTTGTTTTATTTTTCACATTTTATTCCTTTTTCTTCTTATTTTACTTCATTTATTAATTAAAGTAATAACAGCTATTTTTCTTTTGTAAAATTAAGTTGTGACACGCTTTTGGGTCACATAGCCTGCTGGAATGATTTTACATTTCAGAGCCATGTGACCCATTTTTGCGTCACAATAAAAAAAAGAAATAAACATAATTGGGTTGAGTTGCAAAGTATTCTAGACTATTTCTTTCAACCGAAATAAGCAAAAGAAATAATAAAATGAAAAATAACAGCAACATTCTAGTAGAGGACAACAAGGAAAACTACCATTAAACGAAATATCCTATTATTTGAAAAATACCAACTATTTAAACAGTTTTAAGTGTATAATGTCACTCTCTGAAGCTGTGGCTTTCGAAACCACAAAACACGGCTGAAAAATCACTCATGTACTGTGACTCATTTTTGATGCACGTGGCCCATTTTTAAAGACAAGTGTGACACATATTTTGGTCACGTAGCAGTCAACGTGTTAAAAAACTAAATTCTCTTTGCACCTAAACCGAGCAGTATGAAATTGTGAAAAATATTCGTTCTTGGTAACATGATAATTTTTCTGTGTAAACTTCTGATAAAAACTAAATTTTTTAATAAAAATAAATAATTTTTTTGACGTAATTAAATGCTTTTTTTCTGGTAGATCTAGGCCTAAACTATTGAAAAACATAAAAAACTAAAAATCGAAATTTTGAGTTAAAACCATCGTGCCATCTCCCCTTAACTTTTATTCTCCAGTTTTTGAGTCATGTAGAAACTTCGTACAAGTGATTTTGAATATTCAGCGATGTTTCATTTAAAACCATCATACAGACTCATATTAATGTTGTTATTTTTGAAACACCCGTTAGTTTCGACATCTGTGATAATAGTTTTTTTTGTAATTCCTAACTTGTGTACGTTGCAATCTGTTCAATTCAGAACAATAAGCAACCCCATGACCCAATGAGATGAGCATGATGTGTATGACATGTAAATGAGGTGTAGTTTTGTACAGACCCAGGTCGACCACTCCTGAGAGAGTATGGTTAATTGAACCCCAACCATCAAAGTACACCGGTAACCACTGTCCAGCATTAAAATCTGTATAAAAGTAACTACCTCTTTTAGGATTTGAACCAGGAACCTTTGTCCCCAAAAATCAGCTGTTAAACAGTGTGATAATAGTTAACATCAATTCTGTGTAACAAGTAGGCCTGTTGTTGTTTAGGTCAACAGCCGAAAGGCTGGTTTGAACCTCTAGAGGTTTTACTAAGTTAAACGCGGAGTGAGGTGGTTTACCATTGCCTTCCTTACTGAGTGGAAAAGTACGCTTATCAGCATGCCGGGTCTTCTGAAAAGCACATATTTTCCACTCTGTAAATGACACCTTCACTTCATTCACCACAGGGTCTGGCTGTACAATGAAATTCATAACTTTCAGAGGAGATAACTCTGATTAGTGTCTTTTACACCTCTACCTCTTCTGTTTTTAAATGATTCAGTCATTTAATTGGCTGACCATGTGATAAGAAACAGAACTATTTATTTTAGCCCTGCAACGAACAAATTGAGAGTAAATAATTTGACACTCCACCTGTCTGTTATGGGCCTATATGAAGTAAGTAGGCCTATATGAAAATAATTCATAAGTTGAACTAATAATAGAAATCCTATAACGGATGTAAAATCAAATCCGTGTTTAAATAATCTCAGAATGTAATACTATCACCAATTTGAATAATGTAAATAGCCAAGTCAACTAATCGAATATACTTCAGTGATGACATTGACAGACAACCGGTTAACCAAAGAACAACCACCGATGTCTCGATTTCATTGACAACATAAATGGATACGTACTTCCAAATGTCAACAATCGCCTGAAGTATCTACCTGTCACTTGAAAACAGTTGATATAATTACAATATGTCAAGACAAAATTGTCATAAATGTATCATAAGTTTTGCTGGTAGCTAATGCAAAATAATATATCCATTAAATTATGTCAAATGGTCGAATGGAGAGTTTCGAATCTGTAACAGTTTGTAATTAGCCCCGGTTCCAAATAATTAATTGCCCTAAATTTAAGCTAGCCAAAATGGAGTTAAATAAAAAAACAGAATTTTAAGGTTATGCTAAGAAAACCAAAATTTAATCATATAGAATTTAGAATAAGATACAAAAATGAGAGTTTATTTATTTATTAAATATATTTTTTAAATGATTTATGATTTGATTTCTTTCCTTTTTTAAGTAATATTAATTTAACAGATCTCAAAAGTTATTTATCGTTTATTTTAAAATTAAAATGTTTTACCACAATTATTTTACATGATGTTCATTATTGATCGTCGGTATTGTTGTCTTGTTGGAGGTTCTAGTTCATGTACTCTTCTTGATGATCTGAGACCATTCTCAAATAAAAAATGGTTTCGTTGATTTATATATTCAACAATTCCATTAACCTTCGATGTTCCATTGTTCCTTTACTCGCGCATTTATATTTATTAATTTTAATCTCATTGGTTAAAATTTAACCGCACTATTTTATTTAACCTTTTTGAACATGAAGCCGGATTCAAACACACTTGATTTATACTATTTATTTTATTTAATTTTTATCGATTTGGATTTACTGTTCATCATGTTTTATAGATATATAATATATTTAAATAGTCATTAAAAATATCTACATAATTTATTTATTTTTATCATAGACAAGGAAATAAGCTTAAAACATCATTATATCACACACATATGATTTAAGTTGGTACCATTTCTTGCTATACCATATTTTTACTTGATATGATTAGTGTTGGTACGCCTGTTCCTTTAATTAAAGAAATCCAGTAATCTAATTTGCTACAAGTTTCAAATAATTCTTATTCCAATATTTACATATTTTAAAATTATTAAATATTTAAATTCTCCATTATTGATACGTTATACTTATAACATATTCAAATTTCCGAAAAAATTGACATAATAAATAACATTTTTCAAAAAACACATAGGTAAATGAACAGAAGTCTGCACACTTAACCTTTACACTGAAACGGGAAACATGTTCACCAGTAACATTTCGCAACGACGTAATTCAACATTCAGATGACGTGAGATACTTAAGCATAAATCTAGACAGCCGATTGACGTGAAAAAAACATAAATGGACCAAACAGAAACTACTTGTACTTAAATTACGAGAAATATATTGGCTTGTTGGGAAGCGGTCAAAGTTGTCTTTGGAAAATAAAGTTACACTGTACAAGGTGATGATTAAACCAGTTTGGAGTTATGGAATTGTGTGTTCAATTCTATAACTCCAAACAGATAACTCCATGCTCCATGGGGCACAGAAAGTACGTATAATGTAGATATATTACAGAGATTCCAATCAAACTTTCTTCAAATAATATGCTATGCACCTTGGTATGTGCCTAATGAAGTATAATACTGGTCGTCTTACTTGTCGCGCAGAGAGTTTAGTCCACAATAATACAAGTTGAATTAAAAATTACCAACCCTAAACCAAAATGCACGATACAGTTTTCTATAAAGCGTACATTTATGCAACAATATTCATATATAAATCTCTTTCTAACCTTAAAATTTTGGTAACAATTTTGAAACAGCTCAACTTTAATTTTTTAATTACTTATTAATATTCACCAATATTTCTAGAACACTGTTATGAATGTCATCGATATTCTTACTGTTTAACTAAAAATAATTTGTAGCTAATAGTTTCTAGTAGTACATTAGAGAAAGGGTTTTTTTCTAGTACAACTAGTACAATTAGTGCTAGTAGGTACCGTAAAATAGTAAACAATAAAATAATAAACACTACACTTGGTATTCTATAAATTCGGTACGCATACGTCAAAAAACCTTAACACTTTTTAACTGTAATTATCGCACTGAACGACAGATGATTGAACACTAATTGACAATTTACTGTGCCTTTCATTCGTTGGTTTGGCGTAAGTAGTTCATAATATTTGCTGTCAAAACCAGTATTATTTGTAAATAAACTGTGCCTATTAATAAGCCTATTACTGTACAATAACGATAATGACTGACTTTTGTTGAAATTTCCTTTTTAATTTAAATAAAATCAAGCAAAAATTATGTTACCCAACTTCTCTTATATCACTTCAAAGACAATTTAATTATGTACAAAGTCACCAAAAATCATTCATGTATTGTAAAATATTAAAATATAAATACTAGCCACAGCTTCGTTAATCAAGATGAAGTTTTTTCAATTTATATTAATCAATTACACTCATAACAGAATCTATGTGTATTTTTTTCAGCCTACATAATATCTTTTTCGGAGACAAAGGTTCCATGTTCAAATCCTAGTAAAGGTAGTTACTTTTATACAGATTTGAATGCTAGACAGTTGATACCGGTGTACTTTGATGATTAGGGGTCAATTATCCATATTTTCTCAGAAATGGACGGCCTGAGTCTGTACAAGACTACACCTCATTTACATGTCATACACATCATCCTCATCTCATTGGGTCATGGGGTTGCTTATTGTTCTGAATTGAACAGATTGCAACATACACACATAGGATTACAAAAAAAATTAACATAATATTGTGACAATAACGAGAAGACATGGTTCGCAAAGGTTCTAGAATTTCATTCATGATAATAGTAAATGCCCATAACAGACAGGTGGAGTGTCAGATTATTTACACTCAATCTGTTCGTTGCAGGGCTAAAATAAATAGTTCTGTTTCTTATTACATGGTCAGCCAATTAAATGACTGAATCATTTAAGAACAGAAGAGGTAGAGGTGTAAAAGACACTAATCAGAGTTATCTCCTCTGAAAGTAATGAATTTCACTATACAGCCAGACCCTGTGGTGAATGAAGTGAAGGTGTCATTTGCAGAGTGGAAAATATGTGCTCTTCAGAGGGCCCGGCATGCTGATGAGTGTACTTTCCACTCAGTAAGGAAGGCAATGGTAAACCACCTCACTCCTCGTTTTACTTAGTAAAACCTCTACAGGTTCAAACCAGCCTTTCGGCTGATGACCTAAACAACAACAACGATAATAGTAAAGAAAGGATAATAGAGTGAAATAGCAACAATAAGTGACAATAGGACAATAATGACAATAAAGGTAAGCCTATTCATGAAAGTTCTTTGTAATAACTGCACTATTGTGTAGGATAAAAGGTCGGGTATTGTTGTACAACTATTTATGAAAGGGGCCCGTAACAACTTTTATTCTATTTACAAAAAGACCTATTGTTGACTTATTTACATTGGTTTTTCTAGCACTCACTTATAAAGGGTTATTTTTTTGTACTTTATTCTTTGCATGGTGTTTCTCTGCTTTTCTCAAATTATCTTTTTGAATGAGTATATAAAGAGACCCCCGAGCGCGGTCCAGCAATATTCGTTTGATCTTTGACGAGTGGCTGTTGGACGCTGTGCAGAGGCGTTCCGAGCATTGTGTTGGTCAACGACTGTTATACTGTCTTTGTTTGTGTGTGTATTGTGAAAAGTTAATGTGATCTGTATTAAATTCAGTTTTTGTGTATTCAGTTTCATTTTGTATAAGTATTTTAGAAAATTGATTGTAAGTAGTGCTAAGTGAATTATTAAGTTATTTATTGTTTATTATTTATTTTAAGTAAATTAGTTAGTTATTGTATTACTTTATTATAATTAGTTTATTATTTATTTTGTAAATCGTTTAGTGTAATAAATATTTGTAATTGTAAACCTTAGTGTATCAATTATTTAATAACCTAGATCCCGAAACGGACCTTAGCGATAAGTGTCACAATATCTTACTGATTATTTTCATAAGTTATTATAAATGTCAAGCGAAAAATAAAAATTCTATCAAGTTTTTAGTCAACGTATTTATAAAAGGTCACTTGAATTTTTTAGTGAAAATCTTGTCCTAATATTAGGATATTGGCACTGTACGTTTTAAATGGATAATCTGTAAAAAAAATTTCAAAAGGCTTCAATAAATTATTAACCAAGTCATTACACTGTACAAACAATTTTGTGTTCGTATAACGCATAGTGCACGTAAATAAATTTACCTCAGTGGAAACAACCTATCATTTTGTTTTTGAATTTTTTTTTTTTGTTTAAATGTTTGGAAGAAAGAAAAATGGCTTTGTCAAGATTGTATGTTTCATTTATCATAAGTAATATATCCTTCATAGCATTTTATATTATACTAGGGATTATATTTTCTTCAAATTACTTAAAAAAATAACTTATAAGAAATAAAACAAAAGGAAACATGACTGTAACTTCACACGTTTTGATAAATTGTTTATTTCCAACGCATTACTTAATGAAATATTTTCTCTCACGAATCAGAAAGAAAAAACCTAAAGTAATGGCAGGTCTAACTTATAATAAATGAAATTCATTTGAGCAACGCTGTATGGTACATTTTCGTTTCAATTGCATTACTGAAATTAAATAAATAAAAACAAGACATTTCGGAAACCAAGCCATTAGATTTTTGTAGTTAATGTATAGAGTAATATTTTTCTTTCATGTTTGTGTTTTGACCTTTTGTTTCAAGGTAGACCAAGAAAAAGGTTTTTAATAGGTTTTCCAAGAATATATTGATTTTGTTTTGTTGCAAATCGGATTAATTATGTTATTAAAAAATGGGATATATTTTCGTTTTGAACAATAATATTATTTTTCCTTAACCTGTATTATTATATTTCCACTCATTGAGGAAGGCAATTGTATACCACTACACTCTTTGTTTTTCTTAGTAAACTGTCTAGAGGTTTAAACCAGACTTTCAGGTGATGACCTAAACAACAAAATACTTACAGGAGTAGCTAATGACAAAGCTGTTAATGTGACTAAATAAAATAAACTAAGAAAAAATAATAGATAATATACGAGGTGTGGTTATTATTTAACGAGACTGACTTTGTAAAAAATTTAATTTTTATTTTATACATAATCACTTATTGTCACCTTCAATAAACACTCCTTCTCTATTCCTACAACGCTCCATGCAAATTTTCCATTGTTGGAAACAGTGCTGGAAGTCATCTTCTGTCAGCTCCTTCAGGACACGTGCCACTTTCTCTTTTACAGCTTTCACAGACTCAAATCTTGTCCCTTTTAATGCTCATTTCACCTTAAAGAACAGGTAGAAGATAATAACATGTGATGAAACGTGATTTTTTACTTATGATCCGGAAACGAAGCGCCAATCCATGCACAAGAAGAGCCGAACTTTACCGAGACCCAAAAAACCTCGAATGAGCAAGTCAAAATTTAAAGCATTGATGATTGTTTTTTTTTTCTTATATTCATGGGATTGTGTACCTTCAGTGGGTTCCAGAATGTCAAACAATTAATCAATATTACTATCATGAAGTACTTTCTTAACTTCGTCAAAGAGTAAGGAAAAACGCCCCGAAATCTGGAAGGACAAATCATGGGTTCTCCACCAAGACAATGCCCCAGCTCATTCCGCGTTATCTGTCAAGAGGTTCCTAGCCAAGTACAGAATCTCAGTGTTAGAACATCTACCTTATTCACCAGATCTTGCACCACGTGACTCCTACCTGTTCCCTAAGGTGAAATCTGCATTCAAAGGGACAAGATTTAAGTCTGTGGAAGCTGTAAAAAAGAAAGCGGTACGGGTTCTGAAGGAGCTGACAGAAGATGACTTCCAGCACTGTTTCCATCAATGAAAAATTTGCATGGAGCGTTTCAGGGATAGAGAAGGAGTGTTTATTGAAGGTGACAATAAGTGATTATGTATAAAATAAAATGAAAAATTTTACAACGTCAGTCTCGTTATTCAAAAGTCACACCTCATTTACCTTAATAATATAATCTTGATATTAATGTTAATTATATCTTCATATAATATTACTATTGATTGATATTATTTAGTTCCTGCTCTACAAAAAAAGTTTGTTTTTTATCACATGGTCTGCCAATTTATGACTAAAGCATTTACGAACAGAAGAGATAGAGGTGTAAAAGACACTAGTCAGAGTTATCTCCTCTGAGAGTAATAAATTTCATTATACAGCCAGACCCTGTGGTGAATGAAGCTAAGGTTTCATTTGTAGGGTGGAAAGTAGATGCCTTTCAGAGGCACGTTGATAAGCACACTTTTCGACTCGGTGAGTGAGGAATTGTAAACCACCTCACTCCTCGTTTTATTAAGTAAATCTTCTAGAGGTTTAAGCCAGCCTTTCGGCTGATGACCAAAACAACAATAAATATATTAAGGAAGAAAGTACCTATTGTTTTCATATCGAATTTTACTAAAAATTACAGGTTTTTAGCCCTCCTAAAATAAAAACGAAATCTTTATACGAGGGTCATTCGTAAAGTAAGGTCCGAATTGCGGTAACTAGCCACACGGCGAGCGAACAGCGCAATGCGCATGCGCGACGACTCAGCATGCCTTGCGTATGAAACGACGCCATTTGTAGTAGTATCTTTGTTGTGTGCTGTTTACTGTGCATCTTTAAGATGTTTAAGACAATTAATCATCCCGGTGACTGCGAAATACGGTCATTGATTCATTTTTGACAGCAAGGAACGTTTGTGCAGTAGATATTCATCGACAAATAAGTGAAGTGTATGGCCCTAATGCAATGAGTGACAGTAAAGTGCACAAGTGGGTGAGAGCTTTCAAGGAGGGAAGGGACAATGTCTATGATGAACCGCGATCTGGCCGACCATCAGTGATCACGGAAGATTTGGTCAAAGCCATTGAAGAAAAGATTCGTGAAAATCGGCGATTCACAATTTCGTCATTCTCGCCAAGCGACTTTCACTTGTTTCGCTACCTGAAGGAGTTTCTCGGCGGTAAGTGCTTCAACTCTGATGACGAGGTGAAAGAAGCTGTTCATGACTGCTTATATTCACAGGCGGCAGAGTTCTACGACACTGGTATTCAAAAGCTTGTAGAACGTTACGATAAATGTTTAGAAAAAATGGAAACTATGTAAAAAAATTGATTAAGACGTCAGGAATAAAATAAAACACGGTTTTTGATCTAATCTGTTGTGGTTAATTTTTTATACAAAAACGGACCTTTCTTTACGAATGACCCTCGTAGCATTTGAACAAAATATTTCAAGAATAAAATATAGTACTAAGTTTAATTTTAGCGTCCTTTTAATATGTTTATGTTTAGCTTAATTCTATGAGGTTCTCTTCTGACTGTGCTCCTTTTCTTGTTTGTTTTAATGGTCCTTAATTTGGTTTTTTCTTTGTTGTTATATTGGCTGCCTACTAAAGGCCTTCAATTTTGGATAATAATGGCATATTAAGGCTTTTGCTCTTTTGTCATACTTTCCTCCATCGACCTGGCATTCCAATCCCCCACTTTAGGCATTCCCTTGGTGAGAATAGGGTTGGATATGAGGGGAGTTGGAAGTTCAACCAAAAAAAAAAAAAAAAAAAAATTAAAATAAAAAAAATATATAATTATAATGGTGGAGTGTATAATAACAGGTGGAGTGTCAAATTATTTACACTCAATCTGTTCGTTGCAGGGCTAAAATAAATAGTTCTGTTTCTTATCACATGGTCAGCCAATTAAATGATTGAATCATTTAAGAACAGAAGAGGTAGAGGTGTAAAAGACACTAATCAGAGTTATCTCCTCTGAAAGTAATGAATTTTATTATACAGCCAGACCCTGTGGTGAATGACGTTAAGTTGTCATTTGCAGAGTGGAAAATATGTGCTTTTCAGAGGGCCTGGCATGCTGATAAGCGTACTTTTCCACTCAGTGAGGTAGGCAATTGTAAACCACCTCACTCCTCGTTTTACTTAGTAAAACCTCTACAGTTCAAACCAGCGTTTTGGCTGATGACCTAACCAACAATTATAATTGGTGGACCTTTGATTAGAAACAATAGAACTTTTTGTAGCTCTGGATTTATCTGTTCGAGTGCAAATAATAATTGAAGACTCCACTAGTCTGTTAAGGGCGTATTATTGTTATTATAAAGTTGAATACATAATATTAAAAGTATTAGTATTATCTATGAATACTTGTAATGGTTAAGAAAAAATATTCCATCTATTTGATTTGATAATAATAATTCAACTAGATAAATAATCCATTAGGTTTATCGTGCAGTATGTCAAATTGGAATAGTAAAGTTCAAGGAAATATATTTTATGTTTCTAGATACAGAGTGCACAACATGAAATAAGATTTCTTTTTACATTGCTCTCGAGTATCTTGGTTTCTGTTCCCAACAGATGACTATTCCATCAAAATAACCCCTTTCGTAACCTCTTAACTCAATACTAACCTGTGAAATACAACTGTAATCCATTCGTTCACGTTAACAACATTACAAAACCCCTTTCCAAGTTTTCATCACTTATTTTAACCCGCTTTTACAATCTTATTTATTGTTATTGTAATACAACATTCAACCTCTTTGTCTCTCTCCTATCACTATCTTTACTATAAAAGTTGCCTTCCTTCTTTTACAAAATTCTATCTCTTTTTCGCTTTACCCAAGTTAACCCTTTTCAGACATTCTCACCCCTACTTTTGTATTTTCAATCTAGTTAACTTTCTGTACACTAAACTAGACTTAATAGACCATACACTTTTAATAATTACTGAAGCAATTTACGTAGTCGAATATATATACCGTTTTAAGATATCTTAAGACCTTTTTCTTATTTATTTAAATTTCTTTTATGATTATATCCTTTTAAAATACTGATTTCGTATTATTTTTATTCGTTGTTCATTCATTTTCAGTAATTTCTTTGAAAGCTTTTTAAAATGTTCATTATAAAATTATTTTTAGTATCCAGGAAAACTTTTAAAAAGCTAATGGTTATCATTATCCTGTTTCATCTTCTTCTTCTTCTTCTTGTCGGTAGTTTCTTTTCAAACTAATATAGTTTCTACAATGTTTGTTAATTACTAAGGTAATTAAAAACACATTTGCCTTTTTCTCTTTCAAAATATATACACTTACCTTTTTATCATAAAAAAATTCTTTATATCGTACGGCTCTAAGTTAATTAAGAAGAAAATTATAATATCTTTTCAATAACAATAGAATTTTTTCAGATATAAAACAGCTTCCTTTTTAAACAAAGTAATATTAATGATATTATTTACAGAAAACAAAAAATATAATGTTAAACATTCACACGACTTCCTTTTGTCGAATTTTTTTTTAGCTTTTATTTGTTATTGGGAACTGTACGTTGTTGACAACTACCCAATTTGATCGCTGCTTTTTGCTGTATTTTTTTGACGTGGATTAGACATGAGTTTGAACAGGGACCCTCAGTAGAGTTTGTTCATAGATGGCTGTCAACTGGTCACCATGCAAAGTCGCTTGCTCAACCGGTGTTACTTGACAATAATAGCGACTTTCTACCAGCTGACTGATTGGGCTGGCCCGAAGGCCTTGTCAAATTTAAATAATAAAACATAAAACCTATGTTTAATCTTAGTAAACAATGTAAAATTTAAAAAAAATTACCTTGTTGTTAGGTTATCGGCCAAAAGGCTGGTTTGAACCTGTAGAGGTTTTACTAAGTAAAACGAGGAGTGAGGTGGTTTACCATTGCCTTCCTCACTGAGTGGAAAAGTACGATTATCAGCATGCCGGGCCCTCTGAAAAACACAAATTTTCCACTCTGCAAATAACACCTTCACTTCATTCGTTCACCACAGAGTTCTGGGTGTTTAATGAAATTCATTACTTTCAGAGGAAATAACTCTGATTAGTGTCTTTTACAACTCCACCTCTTCTGTTCTTAAATGATTCAGTGAATTGGCTGACCATTTGATAAGAAACGAAACTATTTGTTTTAACCCTGCAACAAACTGATTAAGTGTAAATAATTTGACCCTCTACCTGTCTGTTATGGTCAGAAGATGCCCATATGTTATCATGAGTATGTTATCATCATATTTTATCATGAGTGACTTATGCTAAATTAAAATCAACCTTTAGTAGACTTAAAAATACAGAAATTCACTAATTGACACTCTAAACTTAGCTCTGAAGAAAAAATGCGTGAAATAAAAGTTGTTGATTCCTTTATTTTCTATAACTTTGATTGTGTACACGAGTTTTTTCTTTGTTTTAATAATTTTTTGTTTTTTTAATTATGTACACATTTTTGTTTTGTTTTTATAATACCCCACTATTTTACTTTGTTTGTTTTATTTTGAATTTATATATTTTGTAAAATGTACATACTAGGGCGGCAATATTAAAAAATCCCATTTTTAAAGATTTAAATGAAAAAATGCAAAAAATTACGGTGATTACAAAAAAAAATTATTAATTACAGAAATTCTTTGGGGCCTTTGCTCTCGTGTTAAAAAATGATTTTTCTAAGACTGCGGCCTTAATATGTGTCCTAAGGCAAAAGTGTGTACTATAATAAAAGGTTTAGAATATTAAGGACACTACAACTTTTATTCCAAATATTTTTTTGTATACAACGCTTAACTTAGGGCCAATAAGAAATTTTCTGTATTTTTTTTTTATCAAAATTGGTAAAAAATGGGATTTTTAAATATGGGTCACTGCATTTGATTAAAGATCTCTAATATTCTAATCATGACGGTTTCAAATTTCAATTCCAAAAATCGAATCAGTTTTTAAATATTTTTAAGATAATAACCTAAATTTAGTCAACAATTTTACTATAATTTCAGCGGTAATAGGTTGTATTTGAAGCAAATAGTAGTACGCAACATGTGTTATGACAATGAATATTTTTTTTAGTTTTTTTTTAACGACGCATCAACTGCAACGGTCATTAGGGATGACGTTGGGGTGTAACTTTATGCAATGTAGGATGAAATTATTTTTGTAACGTATGAAAATATGCCGTGCTTGAGTGGGATTTGAACCCAGGACCGCATGATGAGAGGCGAGCATGTTACCAACTACACCAATGCGGCCGGCGTAGTTTTAGTTTTGTTTAAAGTCGCATTAACAGCTCAGTTATAAGCGACTACAATGGGTTTGAACTTGTGAAAATTTCCAGACCCTAGGCAGGAATCAAACCCGGGACCTCCGGTTATAAATATGATAATGAATATTTTCTATTGAAACAATTTTCATGCTTTTCTACCCTTCTTTCTTCTTCCTCTTAAAATATGATATACTTTCGTCATGTAAATATTTATTAGCAATAAATTAATAATATTTTAATTGTCCGTAACGTACTACATTTTTTACAAATATTTTTTTTTTGTTTTACAGCGGTGCTGGTTTGTGGAGGTGGAGCTGTTTACCCCGTAGGTTGGGATAATAGAGAGGTCAGAGACTGCTGTGGAAATGCGTCGCATGTCTATAAATTAGGTAATATCCTTTAGAAAATTATCCACTAACCTTATATTTATAGCTACAAATTTATTATTTTTATCTGTTTTTTACAAATCGTCTACTTTATAATTTATAAAATACCGATTTTAAAAAGTTTAGTAGACATTGACACATAGATATTTCTTGTAAATTTGAGAGAAAGATCCTCCGCAAGATAATGAATACGAAGATATTAGACGGACAATTTAGGACATGAGGTGAAGACGAATTGTACAATGAAAATGAACGATTAATGGAAACGATTAGAAAAAGAAGACTAACATTTTACGGACACCTGTATAGAATGGACAACAACCGATGAACAAAGAAAATTTTCAAGATACTAAACAATAGACCTAAGGTATCAGATAAATAGTTCAAAAAAATTAAAAAGGATATTGATCCTTCTTCTTCTTCTGCCATTCAAGGATTAAGCATCTCTGCCTGTTCCGAATCTCTCAAATCTGCCCATCTCTTTCTCGGGCGTCCTCGTTCTCGCCTGCCCTCCGGCTTATAGCCCAGTGTCTGCTTAGGTATCCTATCCTCCCGCATTCTGTTTACATGCTCCAACCACTGCATTCTGTTCTGGGATACCTTGTTGTTTATAGAGAAGATGTTGAGTTCTTTCCTTATCTCGGTATTCGTGTAACGATCTTCTCTACTATACCCATACGTATGTCGAAGACATTTCATTTCAGATGCTTGCAATCTACTCTCCTCTCGCTTTGATAGCACCCAAGTTTCACTGCCATAGAGTAGAGTCAGCACTGCTAATGTTTTATAAAATCTCACCCTCGTGTTTTTGCTGGGGCTATTTTTTAAAGTCCGGTGGATAGTTCCGCATATTTTCTGAAATCGGTGCATCATATTGTTCGGTGCATCGTTATCCTGTTAGTATGTAATGTTGCAACCTAGATACTGAAAGTGGGAGATCTGTTCTAAAATATTATTATCCATAACAATTTTACTTCTGACTGGCTCCTTTCCCCTAAATGCCAAAAATTTTGATGAGGAAGACAAAGGTCTTCCTCATCAAAACTGTCAACTTATATTCTTTGCAGAGTTTGTTCCACATAAAAAGTGCTCTCTGCAGGTCATCCTCATTCTCCTGTAGCACTATCAGGTCATCGGCAAATAATAGGCAGTTTACAACCATATCTCCTCCTATGAGAATATCCTTTTCTTTTTTTGGAAAGGGATATTGATAAAATAGAATAAACCGTTTCTCGGTTTATTCTATCATTAAGTTTTCAACTTAATAAATCGAACCAAATTCAGACAACTAATTACGAACTTATAGGACTTTCATGAAGAGCAAATACAGAAAACCGGGTGGTTAGAAGAAAGGTAAAAAGCCTACATTGAGTAAATGCTGAAAATTTACTTTAAGAAGAGCTTCCAAAAACGTCTAGTCACCTCACGTGGTCTAAAATTGTCCTTACTGAGGAAAAAAAATAGATATTACTTGTTGTAGTTTGAAAATACATAGATGAATTCAGAAGAATACGTAACAATGGTATGTTTTCACCCTAAATCTGATTAAATTTAATCATTACTTATAATAATAAAAATGGATCGAACAATTAATCAGATGTTCTTCAGAAAAGTGATTATATTACAAATGACTTCATTGATAACAGTAATCTAAAAATAATGTTCTATTGTGTTACTACATCATTATGTTTATATTACAGTGGTAATTTTTTAAAGTAAATCTATTATTTTAGTTTATAACTAGCTAAAGTGCCCGTTCTTCGAACGGTTTCCTTGGTGTCGTGAACGGTCGGTTGGGGTACCGTGTTCGATCCCTGTCAAGTCTGATATTCTTTAACTATTCATTGTTATTTACTTCCTTTCAACGTCAGCATTATTATTTATGAAAAAAATTATTGAACGTGAATTAAAAGCAAGATCTTGGTGTTTTTAAATTAAGATATGTAGCGCTTTATTGTTTTCATAATAAATGAAAGGTAAATCACAATAAGAACACCACGATGGTGAGTTAAAACGACTGACTCATTTTTGATAATGTGACCCGAGAAAAGGTGTATAGGGTTGTTCGGTTTCCTACGAGGGATTCCTTGGATATTAAGACAATGAAAAATTACCCACGATGAATAATTATTAAATTTAATGAAATAGCAAATAACACGTTTGTTTCCGGAGAACCAGATTACTTTTATAAGACAGTTGGTAATCACAACTAAACGATTTAATGATTGTAACTGGCAATTTAAGGCAATTAAGAACAAATGGCAAAATAAACAATAGAATGAATTAAAGGGCATCAAAAATACAGGAAATGCACTTGTAATCAACAGAAAACACAACAAATATTTGCACTTGCCTTTGATTAAGCCTTGAAGAGTTTCACAATGGTCGATAACACGTGATTGATAGATTGAAAAGTCACTAAACATAATTTGCAAATTATAACAGTTAAAAATGCATAATACACAATGAAAAACGCACAATTAGAGTTCTCAAGCAGAGATCGAACGAAAGCATATCCACGACAGACATACATTAAACAGAAAAGGCCATAGCACGCCACTAATGACCATAACGAAAAGTGCCTTGACTTGCTGCATTGCCTGTTGACTTAGAAGTGCGGAGATTGGGAAAGAAAGGAAGTAAGGAACGGTAGTAGGGAGAATGACGTATGTATTAGGTCATAGGAACTATTTTATTTGGGAGATTTGAAATACTAAAGGAGCGGGAATCTGAGTACGCTATTGCCAGTATAAGTTGCCTTAACAGGGTACTGCTGGAATGGGAAAGTACTGCCCGTTCCCAAGCTTTGTGCAGCTGAGAGGTAAGCATTACGTCACTACTACTGTGAGAGATTGCGTTAGTAGTAGTAACGTTTTACTTGTATTATGTTTGTAGTAGTGAAGGGTACTATCCAAACTACATATATTCGGTGTGGCCGTCTACAGGGAATAGTCAAAACAACACCCACGTATGTCACGCACTAGGCAGCCTACTGCCCAGCGAAGAGCAATGAGATGTTTAGTACAGTGTTATGACGTAACAGCAGTCTGGTACTTCGTCTTTCCCCTTCATCCCGCAGCTGCACAAAGCTTGGGGACGGGCAGTAGGTAACTGACAGAATGAATACAGATTTATCGGCGCGTAGGCCTGTGTTATTGTTCTGTTTGTTTTGTATGTTAATATTCTAAAAATATTGGTTTATTTTTTTTAATTGGTAATATCTCCGTTATTATGCATGAAAATGAAAAACTTTACATAATCAAACTTATTTGTCTTTAAACTTTTCGTAATGTCGATTATGTAACATTTTCTGATACATTGACTTTTAACGGGGATATTCGTAGTTTTTTGTTTACCTTTCCCTTTGAACTCCCCATCCGTTTGTGATATTTAAAAAATTAATAACCTATTTTCATTTTGATTATGTCCAAAACATTGATACCAAAATTCATTGAATTTGGTTCAGCGGTTCTTGCGTAAATAACCTGTAACATACAAACAGACAAACAGATAAACAGACACACAGACAAAAATTCAGCTGAACTTATTTTCGGTGTTTACGTAGTACATCTGGCGTAGAAACAAAATTTGGGGAATTTCGAAAAATTGTACAGACAAAATTACAATTTTATTTATATAGATATGAACTATTGTAATAAATATGAATTATTATGTGAAATCGGAAATAACTTAATTCAGACAACTAATTACGGACTTTAAGGGCTTACTATACGAAGAGCAGAAATAGAAACTGGGTAAACAGAAGAAAGGAGAAAAACCTATATTGAGCGAATGCTGACAATATGGGCTGCAAAAAGAGCTTTCAGAAACCTCTAAATTCACTTCACGTGGTCAAAAATTGGCCATATACGAGGAAAAAATATAATATATATGAACTATAACATCCTTAATAAGGTGAATTTAAAAGTTATTTGAAAGAAAATTAAAATTTTAACAACCAATTCACACATACTAGCCTACTGACTGACACTTATGACATTCTCCCAGAAAACAGACCGGACAAGTAACATTACATGAAAGCAAATTGGTCACACTGAACAAACACACAGTTCATTCATGACGAAACCAGGGTCTAATTAATTTAATCACTGAAACTCAAAATTAACTATACAACACACCCTTGTTGACTCCCCTACAACCATTGAGCACAATTCAGATACAATTTAATTTAACAGACACTTTCAAAGATTGTTTGTTAATGACAAAATTACAAAGACACTAAAATAATTTTCATTCTTAAATCTTTATGCTGAGGTCTTTATGCCATGCTGAAGCATACTTTTTGACTCTAATCATATTTTTTTTGACTCATACTTTTTGAGGAAGGCACAGGAAACCAACTCACTCTTTGTTTTACTTAGTAGAACCTCTAGAGGTTCAAACCATCCTTTCGGCTGATGAGCTGAACAATATGACCGAGTTTAAGCATCTGGATAAAATAATTCAGAGAGATAGTTTTTACCTGTGGTTACCAGTGTACTTTGATGATTAAGGTTCAAATAACATTATTCTCTTACGAATGGTCGGCCTGAGTTTGTACAAATGTACACCTCATATACACGTCATCTCATTAGGTCATGTGTGAATGCTTGCGTTGTTCGGGTCATCAGCCGAAAGGCTAGTTTGAACCTCTAGAGGTTTTACAAAGTAAAATGTGGAGTGAGGTAGTTTACTATGCCTACCTCACTGAGTAGAAAAGTATGCTTATCAGCATGCCTGGCCCTCTGGAATCATCTACTTTCCACCCTGCAAATGACCACATCATTCTCCACAGCGTCTGGCTGTATAACGAAATTCATTAATTTCAGAGCGGATAACTGTTATTAGTGTCTTTTACACCTTTACCTTTTTCTGTTCTAAAATTAATCAGTAATTTAATTAGCTGACCATATGATAAGAAACTGAACTATTTTTTTAGATCTGGAATTAACAGTTGAGTGCAAATAATTTAACACTCCACCTGTCTGTTATGGACAATGGGAATGCTTTTTGTTCTTAAATTGAACAGATTCTAATGTTCACACATTAGGAATTTAGAAAAAAGATTTGTAAATATTTTTTTGAAATATAGCAGAAAAACAAAAGGAAATTTACTGAGATAGTAATTCTAACTTTGTGTATTTAACAGTTTATAAACTAGAAACATTGTCCGAAAAGAGTTATTTCCCTAACAAATTGTCACGTTACAGTAAAATAGTAGATCTAATTACATTTAAAGAAAAACTTTTTCTTTTAGAAAAGTTTGTTGTATGCGTATTTATTTATCTGCATAATTACTGGTATCTGCATTAATTATTTTCCTATTTACATTGCTTTACAAGTGGTTAACTTGTTATAAAAGTCTCTAGTGATTTGTACTCTGTGTTAAGTTTGTATTAAAAAGTCAATTACTTAAGATCCATTTAATATAAAATAATTTGAAATATTAGGCATTTAATGTGCTTAAAATCTACGTTCAGATGCTAGTACATATTTAGTTTTAAATTGCTGATTAACATTTTCAATCTTGTCACATTCTTAAACGACAACAGTCAAAAGCTTCGTTTTTTGTGACAAATAAAAAACTACATACAGATTCAAAAATTGTTACAGCTTTTACTAGATGTATTTATTGAAGATACCTTATGTGTTTAAATCGGAAAAATAATTACTCCCATACGTAAGGAAGAAATATTAGTGTTAACACAGGCTTGAACTACTTTTTCTTTTTACAGTATTGTCCTCCAGGGTCTAATTTCCTTGAGTAATTTATTTTACATCCCTTGAATTGGTTTTATATATTATTACTTTCAAAGGGTAAATAAAATATTTCGTGAAATCCACCAAAGAATCTTTAGCGGGTAATTCTGATTAAATAAATTTGTGGCATACAGGAGAAAGTTTAAATGTATTGTAAAAAGTTTTGTTTATTTTAACATAAATGAAAAAATTTACAAAATGTTCATATATGAACAATAAGGTAATACAGTTAAATATTGAAAATTTATCAGTGGATAAATTACTAACCCACTGATTAGCAACTTAAATGCTAACAAATAACGAACAACACATTTACACACGCACGCGCAACCACACACACACACACATCCTTACTCAATCACAAAATAATAATTATTCGATAACCTAGTTAAACATAATGAATACCTTGTACAAGTTTATATAAATTGGAATTAATAATTAATAACACATTTGAATCTCTCACTTAAATTTATAAAATCAGTTCGTTTTAACTTAAATGCAAACAATAGTAATAAGTAAACTGTATTTAAGGTGATTAGTAAACCAGATGTGGTTTCCTTTTTCTATAAGTTGGTCAGTTTTTTTTATTAATTAACTTTTAGTTTTATTATTATTTTCTAAAAATATTTTTATCTGCATAATAAATAGATGGAAAAGTCCTCTCTGATTGACTCACCTACTCACGTATCACCAAATTCTCCTACTTCCTGAATTGCTAGAATGCTGAAATTATGAGAAAATTTCATTTAGCGTTTACTAAGTCTCGGATGCTTCGAATACCGTGGACAGACAGGGTCACAAATATAGAAGTCCTCAGAAGAATGGGGAAAGAGCTGGAAATCCTGCAGAGTGTAAATATAAGAAAACTGCCATACCTTGGACACATCATGAGGGGGCCTAAATATGAGATTCTGCATCTGATAATTCAAGGGAAACTCGTTGGTAAACGCTCGGTGGGACGCAGACGAATATCCTGGTTAAGAAACCTGAGCGAAGCGTTTAACTGCTCGTCGCATGACCTTTTCAGAGCAGCAGTGGACAAGGTGCGACTGACCATGATGATATCCAACCTTCGTAATGGAGAGGGCACCTGAAGAAGAAGAAGTCTCGGACTAGCTAGATGACCAAAACACAGTAGAGATGTTACTTATAGTCCAACTATCATATTTACTTCTTAATCATATCCAAAATGTGCTCTTAAGGGGACCCGAATATGAAAATTTTCACATTTTTCGGTTTTTAAACTTAACCCTTCTGCGAAGGGGGTGTTTTTCGTCGTAAAGTGAATGTTCAAATGTCAAAACACGCTCCCAAATAAATTAATTTAACTAATGCCATTACCGATAGAAAATTGTGAAAAAATTACAGGTATTTTATACAACACGTACGGTTATTTTTATTTTAAAAATATAAAAATCGGTTGCTTTTTTCTCTGGCTATAGTGGGCAAAACACTGTCACGCGAAAAAATTTGTAGGTTATTTTATATTTTTGGCTGTAACGTGCTAAAATTTAAGTTTATCATGAAATTTTACAGACCAAATTTTTAAAAGACATTTTCGTGAATAAAACCATGTTTACAATATAATTATTTAGAGTAACATTAGCCTTAATAATTGCAGTTTTAAATTTGCAATGCGCAAAGTGGAAATAGAACCTGTGATATTCGTCGAACAGTGTTGCAGTGTCAAATTCCTGCCATTCACCACCCTCTTGTTCACAATTCATTTGTGAATAGTATTGACATTGAACACATATACAGTTACAAATACACATACAAAATTATGTAGTAGTGGTAAAAGGGTAGGGTTTGTAATAGGCCATGAAACAGGTCGTGGGAGCTTTGACGAAGAAAGACAATGTTTACTCTCAGAATTTCCGCATATTACGTCAACAGTTGCACGTAGGACAATAAGGTTTTATTTTATAGCATCTACGCATTATTCTTATTTAGTAGGTAGTTCCACGAAACTTATAGATGAAAATATTCCATGAGTTATATTGCCTTGTAAATAGAAAGACTTCAAAAAAAATCTGGTGTGAAACACTCACACAACTTTCTCTTGCCAATGCAAATAATTAACAATAAACCTAACATTATTAATAAAATATTAGAAATAAACAAAAAAACTAACCTCAAACACATAACCTTATTTTAATCATGAGTGAATGATGCAAAATGAAAATCAACCTCAGTTTGGCTTCTAAATACGGAAAATCACTCTTTCTCTCTAAACTAGGCTCTGTAGAGAAAAATGCTTTAAATAAAAGTTGTAGATCTTTTAATTTTCTATAAATTTAATTATATACACTTTTGTCGTAAAATGCATACTAAGGCCGAAATCTTCAAAAAATCAATTTTTCACACATTTTCGTGAGAAAAAAAAACAGAAAATCGCAAATTACCGCTAAACTAAGCGTTATACAAAAAATTGTTTGAAATAAAAGTTGTAGAATTTTTAATTCTCTACAACTTTTATTTAATAAAGTTTTGCGCTAAAATGCATATTAAAGCTGTAATCTTTAAAAAACAACGTTTTTACGTGAAAACAGCCTCACCCAAAATTTCAGCAAACATGACGCCTATCCTATCTTGTAGAGAATAAAAAATTGAGTAAACCAGGTGATTTTAAAAAACAACGTAGGACTAGTTTTTGAGAAAATCGTAAAAAAGTGAAAAATTACACGAATAAACTACCACTTCTGGTTGACCGATTTTGATGAAAATGTTCATGTCGGGTCCGGTAGTGGTATGTAACTTAAGTTTCAAGTTTCAAGTTCGTACGATGTTCCGTTCTTGAGATATTCTGTTCACACACACACACACACACACACACACACACACACACACACACACACACACAGAGACCAATCGCTAAAAACATGTTTTTTGGGTTCAGGGGGTCTGAAAACGTATAGATCCGGTGAAAACTCGATTTCTTAAAATCGACATGAAAACAATACTTTCCTTCCTATATATTCATATAGGCAAGAGAAAGTAATAAAAGAGCTATTTAAGACGAATAATTTGATATATGAACCGAACAAATCGCTTTACAAATACGTTTGCTTTGGCCTACATACGTTTTGGCTTTTAAAGCGGGTAACTACCAGGGCTGCCCATAATAAACAGGTGGAGTGTCAGATATTTTTGCACTCAATCTGTTCGTTGCAGGGCTAAAATAAATAGTTCTGTTTCTTATCACACGGTCAGCCAATTAAATGACTGAGTCATTTAAGAACAGAAGAGGTAGAGGTGTTAAAGATACTAGTCAGAGTTACCTCCTCTGAAAGTAATGAATTTCACTATACAGCCAGACCCTGTGGTGAATGAAGTGAAGGTGTCATTTGCAGAGTGGAAAATATGTGCTTTTCAGAGGGCCCAGCATGCTGATAAGCATACCTTTCCACTCAGTGAGGAAGGCAATTGTAAACCACCTCACTCCTCTTTTTACTTAGTAAAACCTCTACGGGTTCAAACGAGCCTTTTGGCTGATGACCTAAACAACAACAACTACCAGGGCAACTGAGATTTCCTCCCGGAGTAGAAGGGTTAAATGAAACTACGGAATTTTAGCTTTAAAACGGCATATACTCGTAATACAAATACCTGTAAATAGTGTGTGGTTTTATATTATTTTTTTTAAATTAGGTCTTTCATGGTTGCAAAATTGTATTTTTGTGTTGCTTTTTTAGGAAAATTGCGGAAGTTATAACTTTCTATAAAATTGCGCTGAATGCATTATGATATTATTTAGAAGGGAATCTTTGTTATAAATATAGTGGTAGCCATGGTTTCTCATCTAACGTCTTGCTTGAAGTAATAATCATATTGTGTTGTATACTGTATTATTTTATGGTAGTTAAATGTAAGTTTGTGCCATAGTATACGAGCTATTTGTTGCATCTACCGTAAAATTAAATATTTTTCTATGGAACATTTTCTCAAAAACTAACTAAGATATCTTAATGAAATTTTCAGGAGTTATTTCAGTCATACTTTTACAGATATTGATCCATGGATTTTTATAAATACTTTTTATTAAAAAAATTATAGCCTGTCAAGTGGCAACATTTTACTCTTCAAATCGACCTTTAGAATAAAGATTTTTTTCTCTAAACCTAAATAACATACAACTATTTCCATGGATAAAACTTTTAAAATAATGGCAAAAAGTAAGTGTAAAACATTTGAAACCAGTAACTCAAACCATTTGAAATCAGTAGCTTGAAACCACAGTACGTTAACATTAGGTTATCTGGAACATTCAGATCCGCGCAGATAAAAGTGGTGTTCAAACCTTAAACCAATATATATTTTTTTTTACAATTAGTTTGTTATGCTCGCATCAACGTTTTTACGATTTTAGTGACCCCGTTACATAATAAACACAAGTTACATATTATTGGATATTGGATTATAACAGTTCACATTACTATCGGTTTCATAATCATAGATACCCGAGTTTGAACCCTTGTATCTCCAAAACTATGAGTCAGATTTTAGCATACTTTACATCAAAACTTAACTTTTATTTTACTTAGCGTTTTATTCTGCGTTGAACCACGATAGACCTATATTTTTAATTTTGTTTAAAATTGCCATATCGAGGTCGGAAGACAAAAAGACCCGGTTTGTTTGCTACCGCAACAAATTTCATGCGTTTAAAGGCGTGTAACTCTATAATTATTTGACCGAAAAGTTTAAAATTTTAATACAACATAGAAAATTATATTCATAAAGCGTGTACGAAATTTAAAATTCGTACGTTATTTAAATTGTGATTTATTAATAATATTCTGAACCCTTGCTATCTCAGTAACTGCTCGATCGTTGGGCACGGGCAAACTATCGTTTTATTCAGCGTACAAAAAAATAGTACAAATATGTTAGTAACATGAAATATTGACTGGCCAATGTTGTGGTAGAATTTTTAGAATTTTGTAAAGTAGACTGGGTAATGGAGGGAGTGGGCGCTACTGTTCATGTTGCCTGAATCTGACTGTCTACCTGAATTGTCAATGCAGTCTGTCAATTCAGGTAGACAGTCCGACAGGATATCACGTGCACAAACTGGCAACATGGATAGTAGCGCCCCCCCCCCACCACATTACGCTGTCTATTTTTCAAAATTTACAAAACTCTACTACAACATTGGCCAATCAATATTCCATGTTATTAACATGGAATATTGATTGTACTAAGTTTTTACGCTGAATAAATCGATAATTTGCCCGTGCCGAACGATCGAGCGGTCACCGAGATAGCAAGAGTTCAGAATATTGTTAATAAATCAAAATTTAAATAACATACGAATTTGAAATTTCGTACACGCTGTAAGAATATAATTGACTATCTTGTGTTAAAATTTCAACTTTTTCGGTCAAATAACTATCGAGTTACACGCCTATAAACGCATAAAAACTGGGTCTTTTTGTCTTCCAACCTCGATATGGCCATTTTTAAACATTAAAAAATAGGTTTATTACAGGTAAACGCAGAATAAAATGAGCTTAATTTTGATGAAAACTATGTTGAAATCCGACTCATAGTTTTGGAGATGCAAGGGTTCAAACTCGGGTGTCTATGATTACGAAACCGAAAGTAGGTTTACAATAGACCTAATGTTTTACAATTTAACTAAATTTACAATTAAAAATTATTGAATCTTAGATTTTTTAAATTAATTTAGAAGTTAATACATTTTTTTATTTATTTGTTTAACGTCGCATCAACTGCAATGGTTATTGGCGACGACGTTGGAGTGTAACTGTGAAAGATGAAATGATTTTTGTAACGTATGAAAAGATGCCGTGCCTGAGTGGGATTCGAACCCACGACCGCATGATGAGAAACGAGTACGTTAACAAATAAGCCAATGCGGCCGGTGTTTTTATTTTCACTAAAATTGTCTTTGAATATTTAAAAATTTTAAAAAGTCTAGTTTTTTTGTGTATTGTATGTAATTAACGCAATTTTTGTAAATGTCTGGTAAGTAAAATAATTTTACTTTTTTATTATTTTCGTGTAGTGCTCAATAAAAGGCATTCTACAAGAATATGTTGTACAAAACTTTCGCGTTGCAGTGTCTACAGTTAACAGTTAACAGTTAACAGGGTCTTGTTTCGTCATGAGGTGACTGTGTGTTAGTTTAGTGCGATCAATTTGTATAAAAATATTTATTGTTTACAAATTTCCAGGCGAGTTAGATGTTTGAATTTTGGTGATTTTATTTACAGTTGAACTAAACAATTATCACTTAAGAATTTCTAAAATATACGCCTAAAAGGTTATTAAGGGTGTCCAACCCTTAAACCAATATTGTTTTATTTACCAAGTTCCGGATGTTAAATGGTTAAAACTCGCTGAGATGTTACGTACAGTGAGGTTAAGCAATGACACCTCAACGATTTCAAAAATTTATCCGTAAGGGGTTGAAAACGGTGTTCAATGGGGGCTCAAACGGTGACAAGAATAACGAAAGCATAAAATTTTGATACCCGTAAAAATCAGTAAAGCCTAATTTAAACAGCAAAACAATTTACAAGAACTTCAAACTAAGTTTTTTTACGTATTGGTAGTAGAATAAAATATATAGCATTTTACTTTATTGCTACAAGAATAAAACTTAGAGCTCGAAGTTGGCTCAAAAAAGATACAAATTTTTGAATTCATTTACAATTACAATATAAATAAAAACCACATTCTTTCAATTAAATATAAGATTACACTTGAATACAATACAGTTGCAATATAAATAAAAAAACAAAATACAATATTTCTATTACAATATAAATAATATGCCCATTAACAGAGAGGTGAAGTGTCAAATTATATACACTCGATCTGTTAGTTGCAGGGCTAAAATAAATAGTTCTGTTTCTTACCACATGGTCAGCCAATTAAAAGACTGAATCATTTAAGAACAGAAGAGGCAGAGGTGTAAAAGACACTAATCAGAGTTATCTCCTCTGAAAGTAATGAATTTCATTTTACAGCCAGACCCTGTCGTGAATGAAGTGAAGGTGTCATTTGCAGAGTGGAGAATATGTGCTTTTCAGAGGGCCCGGTATGCTGATAAGCATACTTTTCCACTCAGTGAGGAAGGCGATTGTAAACCACCTCACTCCTGGTTTTTTTTAGTAAAACCTCTACAGGTTCAAGCCAGCCTTTCGGCGGATGACCTAAACAACAATATAAATGAAAAACACAATCTTTCAATTAAATATATGATTACACTTGAATACAATACAGTTGCAATATAAATAAAAACAAAACACAAAATTTCAATATTTTTTTTTTTTTTTTTTTTTTTAGCTTTTATTGTTATTGGGAACTGTACATTGTTGACAACTACCCAATTTGATCGCTGCTTTTTGCTGTATTTTTTGACGTAGATTAGACATGAGTTTGAACAGGGACCCCCAGTAGAGTTTGTTCATGGATGGCTGTCAACTGGTCACCATACAAAGTCGCTTGCCCAACCGGTGTTACTTAACAAATCATAGCGACTTTCTACCAGCTGACTGACTGGGCTGGCCCGAAGGCCCAAAATTTCAATATAAATATAAAACAAAATACAATATTTCAATTGAATATAAGATAACATTTGAATACATTTACTTATAATATAAATAAAAAGCAAAATACAATCTCAATTAAATATAAGATTACATTACATATACAATTACAACACAAATAAAAGCGAAGTACAATACTTCAATTAAACATAAGATTACACTTGAATACATAAGCAATGGCAGTATAAATAAAAAACAAAATACAATATTTCAATTAAAAAAACATAAGAATACAAACAAATATCACAATTAGATGAGCTGTATGTGAAAGCCTATTTCAATGCATGTTACATCAATGCATTCCCTTAGGGGTCAGATCCAACCGGGTATCTGATGAGCAGGGCTCGAACTTATCAAGTTTTAATTGATTGTCATACGTATTGGTAGTAATTCCTGTCGAAAAGTTCTGGGAATTTTTATTTGTAAAATAAACCATTTATTAAGCAGATTATACGTAGTAATTTTTATTTATCTTGTATATATAAATTTTAAAGTATAAGTATGATACAAATTTGATTTCACAAACTTTAAACTTTTCTTTGTTGTTAAGTTAACGTTCCTACAATGCAATTTCTCTGGGTGGCTGATTATTTTAAAATAATTTCACTGTGTTCTTTAAACTGGGGTCTTACAGAGAATACAGATTTAAAAAAAGAACGAGGGGACATTAGCATTTTAGTTATAAACTTAACCGTACAATTTCCCTCTTACTCTGGTTTACATGCTTCTATTATCTTCATCTTCCTTTATGCCTTAACATTTTGTCTCAAGTATCTTTGTCTAACTTTTTCTTCTATCACATTGCTCTTCAAAGCCAAAAGTTAAAAAAGTTTTACTTGAACGAGCCATATATTTTTATTCTAGTTCAAATATTAAGAATATAAAATGTGACATAATCTACTTAAATTTGACATTAATTTTACTGAAGCGGTACTTAATGTCACATCAAATAAATGTTAAGGAAAATAATTTAAATTTGATTTAAATATTTTAAGTTAGCAATATGGTGTTTGGTTGCTTTAATTTATTTTTTATTTTTTACTTAATATTTTTGTTGATATTTTTACATGTATTTAAATTTTCCATACATTATGTAAATTTGTTGTTGTATTTTACATGTTAGTAGATTAATAATACAGTTTGTAAATTTCAATATATAAAGAGTGTCTCAAACAACCATGTTTAGTAACTTAGGTTAGAGTAATTTGTGTATTGCCACAATTTATTTTAACATTATTATTATTATTATTATTATTATTAATTTGATTTCAAATTATTATTATTATTATTATTATTATTATTATTGATTTCAAATTTGAGAAGTCAGTACTTAGACTTTATAAGAGCCTTGTGCGTCCCGTCCTCGAATATTGTTCGACGGTGTGGAACTACAGAAGAGACGTCACAGAAAAGGAACTAGAGAAAAGACTAATTTATAAGTTGGAATGTAGATCTGGGAGAAAATTTGATGGCTATGAGGATGCCCTCTCATTCTACGGGCTTCAGAGTCTGAGCACGCGACGTAGAGTGATGGAAGTTCTTTACATTTACAACATTCTCCATTCACGAGTTGAAGTTCCGGATATCTCGAAGATTTTTCTGAGGGTGCCTGGCACAGCTTTAAGAAGTTTTAGGCTGTTTGCTGGAGCCACAAAAAGTAAAATAGCTCCAATCAATAGATGTATATCTACAGCCAATGAAATAAATGGAGAGGTAGATCTGTTTCACAGAGATAGTAAAATTAAAGAAAAACTGTACAGGATCCTGTGAAGGAAGGCTGTAAATACTGCGTGATCTTTATGTTATTTTATGTATTTTTATGTTATTTGTGTTTATGTGGTGTATGTTAAGCTCGGCGGCTGACTGTTTTTTAGTGAAGAAAGGTGCGGTATACTGAGGCGATATTCTGTTGCTGTTCTACTGTACCACCTCGCATCCTTGCGACCAGCCATAGTAGTGGGTGGAGACGGCAGGGTGTAGGGGAGTTTGGGAGCCCCCCAAAAAAAAAATTATTATTATCCATAAAATATTGAACCAAAGGCTAGCGTTATAATTTTACAAAAGCAAATTTTTTACCTGTAAAACACTGTTTTGCTGTTTAGCAAAAGATTTTACAGCGTGAATTAGGTGTATTTTCCTGGCCAGCGTCATAATTACAGCTATGCCTACTTTTAATTATTAATGAGTTATTTTAAGTAAAATATAATTTTTTATCCCTATGTGAGTTAAACACACAATAGAGATATATTTACTTTCGACCAATTAAGAATTACTCGTAGGATTTTCTGTTTTTATTTTCTAGCTTCCTCTTAAAATTCTATATCTGATGGAAGATAAATTCTGATCCACATAATGCGTCAGGTTTTATAAAATAGATTATAGTATCATAATTTACACTTAAGCCCCTATCTGTACATTGATGTAGAATTTTCATTGTTATTTATTTTTTTATACATTTTTTTTGTAAAAGATTTTATTGTGTTTTTGTCAATTTGATATTCTCTGCCCGTTTTTCTATTTTACTTTTTCATTTCTTTATTTTTATTAAAATTCTCTTGGATTACCCGACCTAAATTTTTAATCAAATTTTAGTATTTAATTTTTTTTATATTTTCCTATCTTCTAACAATCATTTAAGACAAGTCATTAAAGAACTTTTAAGACATAGCTATTTCTTTGTTGTTGTTGTTTCGGTCATCAGTTGAAAGGATGGTTTGAACTGCTAAACAATTTACAATGTAAAATTAGGAGTGATGTTTTTTACCATACGTATACGTTTCTCACTGAATGGAAAAGTATTCTTATCAGCATACCAGGCCCTGTGAAAAATATATTTCCACCCTGCAAATTACACCTTCACTTCATTCACCACAGTGTCTGGCTGTGTAATAAATTTATTACACTCAGAGGAGATAACTCTAACTATAGTGTTTTTACATCTCTACCTCTTCTGTCCTTAATGTTTCAATCATTGAAATTGAGTCACCATGTGATAAAAGAACAGAAGTTTTTTTGTAGCCCTGAATTCTTTAATAAAAAGAAAGAAAAGTATTCATAAATAAAATAAAAATATAAAATTTTTTTAAATTTGCTTTATGTTTATGCCTGATTTTTTCAGTAAAATCTTTTTGAATTTGTTTTTTTAAAGTTCTTTAAAATTAACAGCTTAAAATTGTACATTTTAATAGAACATTATGACGGGATTTTGTGCCCACTCCAAAGGTAGGGTTTTAATAAACATTGGTCAAAATATTAACAATAAAATACATCTTTGAGGGAAGATTTACTGTAAAGTTATCGCAGTTTACACTTCCTTTTGTTTACAATGTTTAACCGTAGAGGAGAGTGTTACAGTAAAACTGTATAATATGAACTTCAAAAGCTCACTATATAATTCAGTAAACATACGTTAGTTTGCAAGCGTAAAGTTTCACTTGACTTTAGTTTAGTAGTAGCTTTCAAAGAAAAATTCACTGGTGTTTAGATAAACCACTCCGTGTAAATAACCTTTTGCACAGAATATATTTTATCTGAATCTACGTGGCAATATCGTTTAACTCTACTCAACAAACTCCACTCGTTTTCCTAGTTATATTTTCACATCTACCCAAATATAAATCTGTTTGTAATTTCAAAATATAAAATACATCGGGAAAGGTGTTTAAGAAGATTAAATATCATTCGTAAATATCTGGTCTAATATTTTCGTGATGTTGCTTTAAATTAATGTGAAATTATTACTGTAATTTGCTGATAGAATGTAGGTTACTCATTTTCCTTCATTTTCCTTATTCTTTACCTTATCCTTCTTTTCTTCTTTTTCTTTACATTCATTTTCTTCTCCTTCTTCTTCCTTCCTTATCCCTCTCATTTCTCTTTTTTGTCTTTTGTATATTCTTTTTCTTTGTCAAGTCCTCCTCTTTATCGCACCATCCTCCTCCTTCTTCTTTGTCTTCTCCTCTTCCTTTTCCTACTACTCCTTCTTCCTTCCTCATTCTTTTCGTTTTTATTTTCTTGTTTTTATCCTCTTCTTCTTTGTCACCACCTCCTCTTTCCCTTCGCCGGCTGCATTGGCGAAGTTGGTAACGTGCTTGCCTCTCACCATGCGGCCTTGGGTTCGAATCCCATTCAGGCACGGCATTTTTTCATACGTTACAAATAGCATTTCATCATTCACCGTCTGCATTAGCAGTAACTGCAGAACAGTCGAACGTTAAACCAAAAAAAAAAAAAAATCCTCTTTTCCTTCACCCTTACCATCCTCCTCCTCCTCCTCTTCTTCGTCTTCCTCCTTCGCCTCCTCTACCTCCTTCTTCTTTGTCTCCTCCTATTCCTTTTCTAACTCTTTTTCCTTCTTCACCTCCTCTTTCCCCATCACCTCCTCCTTCTTTTCCTACTTCTCCTTCTCCTTCATAAATAAGACTTCTCCTCCTTCTAGTTCCCTTCCTTTATTTGCCTTTTCCCCTTCTCATTTTGCTTCTTTTTCTTTGTCTCCTCCTCCATTCTCTCCTTCCCTTTCATTTTTTTGGCTTTCCTTTTACCCCTACTCTTCTTTCGTCCTTTCCGTCTCCTTATTCTTTTGTTTGGATGTCATTCGACTTGTTCTATTTTCAACGTTCAACGATCAAATGTTCGAGGCTAAAAATGTAAAGAAAGATTCTACAAAACAATGGATTGTGGGAGAAACTGATACGTTGTGTAAAGAATTAAAATGAGTAACTTTCCGCGAAGAAGGAGGTAGAATTCTTTCCGCGCACCTCAGGACTCACTAACGGCTGTCAGGTTTTTAATATTTTTTCTACGGCACAGAAACACTAACACTTAAATTCAGATAATATTTATTGAATTTCTGTTCTTAATAGGTGCATAAGTAATATTATAAGTAGCATAAGTAGTATTTTTCCCACAACAGGCAGGTGGAGTGTTAAATTCTTTGCACTCAAACTTTTAGTTCCAGGGCTACAACAAAAAGTTTCTTATCACTTGGTCAGCCAATTATTTGACTGAAGCATTTAACAACAGAAGAGGTACAGGTGTAAAAAAACACTAGTCACAGTTATCTCCTCTGAAAGTAATGAATTTCATTACACAGCCAAACCCTGTAATGAATGAAGTGAAGATGTCATTTGCAGGTTGGAAAATAGGTGTTTTTGAGAGAGATGATAAGAATACTTTTAACTTAAACTGAGGAAGGTAATAGTATACCCCCTTATTCTTAATTTGACTTAGTAAAGCTTTTAGTGATTCAAATCAGCCTTTCGGCTGAAAACCTATACAACAACAAGTAACAACTATTTCTAGGATGGATGAAAAATCATTTCTCACCTTCTCTTCTGTATCACATTGATCCAGAAGATATTATATAATTACGTTACAATATAAGAAGTGTGGCTATTAAATAACGAGACTGACGTTGTAAAAAATGTTCTTTTTAATTTATACATAAACACTTATTGTCATCTTCAATATACACTTCTCTTTCTCCCTACAACGCTCCATGCGAATTTTCCATTGTTGGAAATAGTGCTGGAAGTCATCATCTGTCAGCTCCTTCAGGACACGTGCCACTTTCTTTTTACAGCTTCCACAGACCCAAATCTTGTCCCTCTTAATGCAGATTTCACCTTAGAGAACAGGTAGAAGTCACATGGTGCAAGATCTGGTGAATAAGGTGGATGTTCTAACAATAAAATGCTGTACTTGGCTAGGAACATCTTGATAAATAATGTGGAATGAGCTGGCGCATTGTCTTGGTGGAGAACCCATGATTTGTCCTTCCACATTTCCGGGTGTTTTTTCCTTACTCTTTGACGTAGTTTAGAAAGTACCTCAAGGTAGTAATATTGATTAATTGCTTGACCTTCATTAACCCAGTGAAATTACACAATCCCATGGATATAAAAAAAACAATCATCGTTGCTTTAAATTTTGACTTGCTCATTCGAACTTTTTTAGCTCTCCGTGAAGTTCAGCTCTTCCAGTGCATGGATTGGCGTTTCATTTCCGGATCATAAGTACAAAACAACGTTTCATCACATGTTACTATCTTCTACCAGGTCCCAAAGGTGAAATCTGCATTAAAAGGGACAAGATTTGAGTCTGTGGAAGCTGTAAAAGAGAAAGAGGCAGGTTTCCTGAAAGAGCTGACAGAAGATGACTTCCAGCACTATTTCCAACAATGGAAAATTTTTCATGGAGCGTTGTAGGGATAGAGGAGGAGTCTATTTTGAAGGTGATAGTAAGTGATAATGTATAAAATTAAAATAACATATTTTACAACGTCAGTCTCGTTATTTATTAGCCACACATCGTTTTATGTATGTTATCACATATATATGTTAAATTAATTTATGATTTCTTATTTCAGGTAGCTGCCAGTTATCGTGGTCCGTTTATATTCTTGGATTATCAGTACTTCTACTCGTCGTCTGTTTTGCTTTAAGCTTTTGCTCTTCGAGAGTTACTCCAGGTTCATTTCGCATTTGAGTATACAGTGCGGGGATGTTACGCCCCGATTAGCAATTAACACCGATATCATTATAATGATATTATGAAATGGGAAACTATGAAAACAATTAAGTGGACATTTAGTGAATGATTATTTATTAATTAATTGTGTATAATTTTATTAGAAAATTTGTGTATCATGAACGTTGAAAAACAAGAAAAAATCTTAAAAATGTATTTGAAAATATACTTATAGACAATTTTTTTGATCTATTACTTATCTTCATGATTAATGATCAAAAAATGTTAGAACTATGATCACATTTAATTTTCTTGTATAAAGAATGATTTTATGAGGAATAAAAAGTCGAAATAATCTATTAATGAAGTATGTTCTGTAAAGCCACCTATTTGGTAAAATTTAAGATTTTTAAGAACTTTTTTTTATTTATTTATTTAACGTCACATCAACTGCATCGGTCGTTAGTAACGACTTTCGGGTGTAACTATATACAATAGAGGATGAAATGATTTTTTTTTTGTAATGTATAAAAATATGCCGTGCTTGAGTGGGGTTCGAACCCACAACCGCATGATGAGAGGCGAGAAAGTTACTAACTACGCCAATGCGGCCGGTATTTAAGAATTTAAAACTGGTAGGCTACGTCAAAAACTAAATGTTACACAATTGCATAAAAATACTACTTTTACTGGAATTTCAAACAATAACTTATATGACTTCAATTCATGAAATTTACACTAAACTTTATAACTTATAAATTTTATATGCAACCCTTTGCCCAAAACAGGCAGCATTGGCGCAGTTGGTAACGTGCTCGCCTCTCATCATGCGGTCTTGGGTTCGAATCCCATTCAGGCATGGCATTTTTTCATACGTTACAAAATATCATTTCACCCTTCACCGTCTGCATTAGCAGTAATTGCAGAACAGTCGGACGTTAAACAAAAAAAAAAAAAAAAAAAAAAAAAAAAAAAAAAAAACAGGCAGGTTGAGTGTTGAATTATTTGCACTCGATCTGCCAGTTCCAGGGCTACAGACAATAGTTCTTTCTCTTATAACATGGTCACCCATTTATATGACTGAAGCATTTTACAACATAAAAAGAAGAGTTTTAAAAGACGATATTCACAATTATCTCCTCTGAGAGTAATGAATTTTATTATACAGTTAGACCCTGTGGTGAATGAAGTGAAGATGTCATTTCAGGGTGGAAAATAAATGCTTTCTAGAGGGCCTGGCATACCGATAAGCATACTTTTTTACTCGATGAAAAAGGCAATGGTAAACCAACTTACTCCTCGTTTTACTTAGTAAAGCTTCTAAAGGTTCAAACCAGCCTTTCACCTGATGATCTAAACAACATGAAAAATTAATAACATTTGAAGTTATTATTAAAATAAACTAAATGAGAGTTTATTACATTTAATACTAGGTTGTATTCAAAATTAAAACCGTAGAAATTATAAATCTATCCAAAACGGATGCAATATTAATAATATTTTATTAATAATTTTCAGGTGTAAACACTCAAATTCTTATCAAAATTTCTTCCAAAATAACTGTAGCCTAATAGTGTATAATCTAAAATCTAACTTTTGCACACAGTAAGGAAGGCATGGTAAACCACTTCATTCCTCGTTTTACTTAGTAAAACCCCTTGAGTTTCAAACGACCCTTTCAGCTGATAAACTAAACTAAATTTTTTTTCATATAAATTTTTTTAATTTTTTTTAATGCTTAATCTGTTGTATAAATAAATGCAACTTATCAATTAGAATTAACACATAAACAAATTACAACCCAATGGTGTAATTAACAAATTATAACATTAAAACATAATACTGCTCTTAATTATTATTTACAATCAAAATATTTTTTTTTTTTTTTTTTTTTTTTTTTTTTTTAGTTTAACGTCCGACTGTTCTGCAATTACTGCTAATGCAGACGGTGAAGGATGAAATGATTTTGTAACGTATGAAAATATGCCGTGTCTGAATGGGATTCGAACCCAAGACTACAATCAAAATAAGATCGCTTAATAAACAAATAAAAATTTTTAAAAAAATAACCAAAACCTCCTTTAAAGCGGAAAAAACAGAATGAGAAGTAATAAATAATAAGCACATGATTCCAAAATATATGTAGGTACACCGAACTTTACTGAAGATAATTAAAAATTTTCATTCAGTTATTTACACATTCACACTCAAACACGCCAGTCATCTACAGAATATTAACATTACAAGTATATTATTTACAATGTAAAATCACGCTATCAGAATCACCCTGGGAGATCCAGTACTGTAGCACTTTTTAATCTATGAACATCATTGCTGTTGTCTAAGAGATTCAGTCCTAAGTGATTTACGTGGTTGTTTAGACGTTTGGTGTATTTACAACTGAAACTACGTATTACTTCTCGTACCATAACAAAATATTAATGAAAATTTGTAACATTTATTTTTATTAGAATAAACTGAAGGAGATTTTATTACTCGTACATTTAATTACGAGGGTCGAATCAAAATTGAAGCCTACAAAATTATGATTCTACTCAAAACGGGTGAAATTGGTTATATTTTAACGCAAATTTTTAAAGTGGCAACACTCAAATTCTTATTAAAATTTCTTCCAAAATAACAAATGTAAGAGTGTAAAAGCTAATAAAATTTATTTTAACCAAAAAGACAATTTATTCATCATAAAATTAAACAATAAATTGTATTAGATATATTTAATTAATATTTTATAAAATGTTTTTTATTAATAGATAAATTGAAGTACTTTTTCAGTTTGTTAGAAAATAATTTTAACGAGACTGAAACTACTGGAGATCATTTAAGATCCGTATAATATTTATAAAGTTTGGTAATAATATAGTTTACGATTTTATTTACTCTATACAGAAAGTTAAAAGATTGTTAAGTAACACAAGTGTAAATGATGTATGTGTGTTAGTTTAAAACTAAAAACATTCGTTCAACTGTAAAATATTAAAAGTTAAAAAAACAAAACTTACTGAGTTACTTACTAACTTACATGTAAACTTTTGAAAACTTTTATTGAAAAATATTAAACGGAAAATAGTTTTAAAAACTTATTTTGTATGAAACTTTATAAAGTAGTTTTAGTTTATAAGAATAACAAACGAGTCATATTATTATTTTCTGTAAGTTATATATTAAAAATAATAAAGTAAAATAAATACAGGATGATTTTTAAGTATAGAAACGGGTTTATATTACGTAATTGAGACGTACTTTTGGGAAAACGTTTATAAGGATCAGAGTAGTTTTACGAATCCAACTTTTTGGAGTTTTTGAAATTTTTTTCCTCCACATTGGATTCACCTTTATGTTTTTAATGGTGACCCACCGGGTTGGTCTAGAGGTAGAATCGTCGCCAAAATCAGCTGTTTAACAGCTGATTTTCGGAGACGAAGGTTCCTGGTTCAAATTCTAGTAAAGGGAGTTATTTTTATATTTGAATGCTAGACAGTGGATACCGATTTACTTTGATGGTTGGGGTTCAATTAACCATACTCTCTAAGAAATGGTCGGCCTGAGTCTGTACAAGACTACACCTCATTTACACATCATACATATTATCCTCATCTCATTGGGTCACAGGGTTGCTTATTGTTCTGAATTGAACCGATTGCAACGTACACACATTAGGATTTAAAAAAATGTGATGGTGATCTGGTGACACGTCAACTTAATGTGAAATTTTAATAAAAAAACAATAGCCTAAAACGTTGTTCGATAGATGCCTTCGTTTCAAGTTCTAACCATTCAAAGTTGCAATTTTGGGGAAATTTTGTTGGCAAGAAAAAAAGCAAAAACTTACTGCTTTTTATTGCAATAACTAAGTTAAAACGGTGGTAAGACATGATAATAATAAGAAATAAGTAGTAACAAATCGACAACAAAATAAATGGTCAATTATTTACTAACCAGAATTCAGCTACCGGTGTTAATATCTACCAATAGTATTCATTGACAAAACAAATCAGCTGAAACAATTATTTTAAAAATACAGGGTCCGGCAGATTAATCTGACGATTTTGTATTCATCGGTATGTTGGCAACACTGTGAATAGGAAGTTGGTACAGTTGTTACGGGGTAGCGCTAATACTACCATTTTAGCTGCCATCATGAGTTGGTCGTGTGAGCACCGTGCTTTTGTGATTGAAGCTTATTTCAAAAACAATGATTCTGTTATTGCTACGCAGCGTTTATTTCGTAGACATTTTTAATTTAAACCAAAACGCGTCTGTTCCAAGTAGGAATACGATATTGCTGTGGCAGAAAACCTTTCGTTTAACATTGTCTGCTTTGAAACTGAAACCAGCTGGACGAAAGTGTTGTGTGAGAACTCCTGAAAACATTGAGGCTGTAAGATTATCTGTGTCGCAGTCTCCACGGCATTCCGTAGTGAAGCATGCTGCCGCACTAAGAATGTCTGACCGAAGTGTGAGAAGAATCCTTCATGATGACCTTCAGTTCCATTCGTACAAGATGATGTTCGTGCAACAACTTACTGAAAATGACTACGCGTCTCGCAAAACAGCATGTGAGCTAATTCTCAAAAATTTGTAAGGTTGAATGAGTGCGTGAGGAACAATGGGAAAAATTTGGATGACATAACTTTCAAATGAAATATTCAAGTGAACTTGAAACGCTGTAAGTAAAATTGTATAATTTGAATTTTCATTTGACCCATTAAACTTTGTTGTACTATGAATCATGCTTTTTTTATTGACCCTCCAAAATCGTTAGATTATTCTACCGGACCCTGTATATTAACTTTCTTGACCCACCGGGTTGGTCTAGCGGTAAAGTCGTCGCCAAAATCAGCTATTTAACAGCTGATTTTCGGAGACGAACGTTCCTGGTTCAAATCCTAGTAAAGGTAGTTACTTTTATACGGATTTGAACACTAGACAGTGGTTACCGGTGTACTTTGATGGTTGGGGTTCAACCATACTCTCTCAGGAATGGTCGGCCTGGGTCTGTACAAGACTACACCTCATTTACACGTCATACGCATCATCCTCATCTCATTGGGTCATGGGGTTGCTTATTGTTCTAAATTGAACAGATTGCAACGTACACAAATTAGGAATTAAAAAAAAATAAAAAAAACCTTTCTTGACAAAATCAGCTGATAATTACAACACTGCAGTTTGTTTTACGTTGAAACAGTACAACGTATGAACTCGTTTAATCTGTTACTTCAGAGTACTTGTAATGGTAAAACTCGAAAGTGCTAGTAAAAATTAAGTTGTAGGCCTAGTTCAAATTTTTCATGAAAAATTTGTTATTAATAGATACCAAAAAATTATTATAGATACTTTATGATTAAAAAAATGCAATAAAAATTGTTAATGCAGTGCGTTCTACATCTATTATTGCTGACATAACTTTCCCAGAATTGCAACTTTAAATATTTATAACTCGAAAACGAAGGTATTTATCAAAAACGATTTGCACCATTGTTTTTTTCTTGAAATTTCACACTGAACTGGCGTGTCACGTGACCACCATTCCATTTAAAAATATAAAGTTGAATCCAAGATTGTAAACAAAAATTTCAAAACCACCAAAAAGTTGAATTTTTAAAACCACACAGATCCGCATAAGCTTTTTTCACCAAGTACATCTCAGTTACGCAATAAAAAGTCGTTTTCATATACTATAAAAATCTGGTGTGAAACACTCACACAACTTTCTCTTGCCAATGCAAATAATTAATAATAAACCTAACATTATTAATAAAATATTAGAAATAAACAAAAACTAACCTCAAAAACATAACCTTATTTTAATCATGAGTGGAAGACGGAAAATGACAATCGAACTCAGTTTGGCTTAAAAATACGGAAAATCACGCTTTCACGCTAAACTAGGCTCTGTAGAGAAAAATGCTCTAAACAAAAGTTGTAGATCTTTTAATTTTCTATAAATTTAATTATATACACTTTTGTCGTAAAATGCATACTAAGACCGAAATGTTAAAAAAATCGATTTTTCTCACGTTTTCGTGAGAAAAAAAAACAGAAAATCGCAAATTACCGCTAAACTAAGCGTTATACAAAAAAATGTTTGAAACAGAAGTTGTAGGTTTTTAAATTCTCTACAACTTTTATTAAATAAGTTTTTGCGCTAAAATTTATATTAAAGCCGCAATCTTAAAAAAACAACGTTTTTACGTGAAAACAGCCTCACCGAGAATTTCAGCAAACATGGCGCCTACCCTATCTTGTAGAGAATAAAAAATTGAGTAAAATAGGCGATTTTAAAAAAAATCGTAGGACCAGTTTTTGAGAAAATCGCAAAAAACTGAAAAATTATACGAATAAACTACTACTTCCGGTTGACCGATTTTGATGAAAATGTTCGTGTCGCGTCCGGTAGTGGTATGTAAATGAAGTTTCAAGTTTCAAGTTCGTACGATGTTCCGTTCTTGAGATATTCTGTTCACACACAGACACACACACACACACACACAGACACACACACAGACCAATCGCTAAAAACATGTTTTTTGGGTTCAGGGGGTCTGAAAACGTATAGATCCGGTGAAAACTCGATTTCGAAAAATCGACATGAAAACAATACTTTCCTTCCTATATATTCATATAGGCAAGAGAAAGTAAAAATCACTCTGTACATTAAAAATAATAAATATATGTGATGACTATATTACTCTAATACTCTGTACATGATTTTATTACATAATTATAGCTTTAAAATGTATATATGTAACAGATTAGTGACGATGGAGTGGAACAGTAGATTCAGAGTGCCTAGTCAAGAAAAGTTTTGAATGAGATATTTTAAAATAAAATATTAGTAAATAAAGCTCTTTAATATGTAAAATTATTGTTAATATGATTATAAATACGATGAAATATGAGACCTGCAAAATTTGTTTTAACGATGTTTGTTTGTTGAAGTATATGTTTGCTCCAGGGCGCTCTGAACCTCTCTCTAAGCTTCTGCATAATTAAACATTCTAGATTTAAGGCTCCTTTTACAATGCCGCAAGAATAATTAACAATAATATTTCTTACAAATAAATTTTTGGTTTTAACGTTTTAGGTTTAAACTCGATGTGGTAATACTGTATTTTCTCGGATATACCGGCACCCTCGAATATACCGCGCAACCGATTTTCGAAGGTACTTTCAGCAAAAATTAAAACTGTCTAAAAATAAAGCAGGAAAACTTACCAATTTATTTCTATATACTAAATTGAAAAATCTTCATAACTTTGAATAATTTACTAGCGAGAATAGGTAGGCCCCTACATTTTCATTGTACGAATCATAATAAACTAAAACAACTGCTCAACTACCTAAATTTACTTTCAAATAGAAAGAATAAAATTAAAAATTACGTAATCCAGTTATTTGGCACAGCAAAATCCAGTAATCTTAATCATCTACAGACGTTCCCATCAAAATTTCTCCGTTTAATATGTAAAGCTCCGTACTACGTAAGTAATGACACTTTACACTCCGATTTTGGGATTCCTACAGTTGAAGAAGTAGCACAGTCCTATTAAAAAAAATATTTTCAAAATTACTTATAAATCCGAATCCGCTAATTCAAGAACTTCATCGCTTTCACCTTCCTGGGAATCCAGCCCGGCGCCTAAAAAGAAGATGGAATAGAGATGTTCTCTGAGTTCTAACTAAAATAAAAAATAATAATAAAATAAAAATAATAACAATTAAACGAACTAATTATCATATTTAATACATTCTTATACACCCAGAGAAATCCAATAGGTATCACTCTTTATCTTTATGTTTCCTGTCATGTTACTTGGTTATGTGCGTACAACATATTTTCTAGTAGTCATATATTTGTGTACTGTTAAAAATTTCAAATAAAAGATAAAAAAAACAAAACAAAATTAAAAATGAAGAAATAAAATGAACTATAAAAGTTACTAACTAGTTGCCAGTATCGTCGTCGTTATCTTCGTCATTACCTCGTCTGTCAGGACCCGCGTCAGGATTTTTGTCTCAAAATGTGTCGTCTTCTGAGCCATTAAGCGCATTACAAATGCCGCATTTCAGAAATTCTTTTCAAACTAACTCTGGTGAAATCCGTACCCATGCAGTTTTAATCCACTCGCAGACCGTTTCATATTCCGACCTTTCTGTTTTTTTTTTTCACGAAGGTGTGTATATATGTTTTAAGTTCAGTATTTGCCATCCTTTGAGTATACAGTTCTTGTACAGCAACAGTTGGTAACGTGCTCGCCTCTCATCATGCGGTCTTGGGTTCGAATCCCATTCAGGCAAGGCATATTTTCATACGTTGCAAAAATCATTTCATCCTTCACCGTCTGCATTAGCAGTAATTGCAGAACAGTCGGACGTTAAACAAACAAAAAAAAATTGTACAGCAACGTTGGATGACTTACTCACGTAAACGTCCAAAGGTTTTAGTACAGATGTTAACCCTCTCGGTTTGGTCTCTAAATCCGTTTTCATTACTGCTAAAAGGCCATTTATTTTTGTTTATTTGAATATAACGTGCCTAGAATTTGTGTTGTTTAGGTCATCAGCCAAAAGGCTGGTTTGAACCTATAGAGGTTTTACTAAGTAAAACAAGGAGTGAGGTGGTTTACCATTGCCTTCCTCACTGAGTGAAAAACTACGCTTATCAGCATGCCGAGCCCTCTGAAAAGCACATATTTTCCACTCTGCAAATGACACCTTCACTTCATTCACCACAGGGTCTGGCTGTATAATGAAATTCATTACTTTCAGAGAAGATAACTCTGATTAGTGTCTTTTACACCTCTACCTCTTCTGTTCTTAAATGATTCAGTCATTTAATTGACTGACCATGTGATCAGAAACAGAACTATTTATTTTAGCCCTGCAACAAACAGATTGAGTGTAAATAATTTGACACCACCTGTCTGTTATGGGCAGCCCAGAACTTTACCGGATCGATTTCGTTCGAAAAAGGGTGTTTTTTTTGTTTTTGGTTTTTTTAGTTTAACGTCCGACTGTTCTGCAATTACTACTAATGCAGACGGTAAAGGACGAAATTATTTTTTGTAACGTATGAAAATATGCCGTGCTTGAATGGGATTCGAACCCAAGACCGCATGATGAGAGGCGAGCACGTTACCAACTATGCCAATGCGGCCGGCTCGATAAAGGTGTGCGGTATATTCAAGTAAACAGTATGTGGCATTTTGGACTCCTAAACTAGGTTAAGAAGTCCTCATTTCTACACTTCTACCTGTAGTTCAAAAATATTCTAACCGTATTATCGTGAAAATACTCACAGGGTTGGTTTTTAGTAGTTGTAAAGTCATCGCTGTGAACAGCTGATTTTCGGAGACGAAGTTTCTTGTTAGAATACTAGTAAAACCGCCTAGAAAAGTGGTGTTTAAAAGTTAAATTTAATCATTTGAGTTTAAAAATTTCAATATTTTATATTATGTAAAATTCATATTACTTAAAATTAAATTAAAAATAGATAGGCCTACGTAAATTCTTATGTGTTTTCAGAAAAAAATTATTAAAAATAGTGCTAGGTCAAAATGGGTCGTTCTAAGCAATTAGGGTTGAGTTTTAGCCATTAAGAAAGAACTGTATGGTTGACATTTACTCAACGACGGAGACCCAAAAATAACCGGACCGAGAGCGCGATGCCATTCATAGACGTAGTAGAGAGTTCTCCCGCTAGATGGGGTTAGTAGAGACTATCAACAAATAACAGCATAGACGGCGTCAGTTTGTATTGTAACGTTTGATCGTAGTGATGTGTTTCTCTTACTGTTGATATGTTCCGCCTAGCCGCATGTTCAAGCCAATCTTCCACTGGCTTGACGCTAGCTTGGTTTCTGGGTCATACACGTAACATCAACTCTCATCACTTGTAATGAATTTAGTCAAAAACTTTGGATCACTTTCAATCTCGTTTTTCAAGTCCTGGCTCAAATTCAATCGAATGTGTTGTTGATCCTGTTTGAGGAAGCGAGGAATAAATTTACCGGCAACACGTCTCATTTGCAAATCCTCAGTCAAAATTTACAGGCACGAGCTCCATCTCACACCTGTCGCTTCAGAAATTTTGTCGATCATGAAACAACGATCCTTGTTGATGTTTTTGGCGGATTTTTTCAAGTTTTCATCGTTTCGAGATGTTTAAGAGTGCTCTGAACGAACATGGCCTTCAACACTCATCTCACCACGATTAAAGCGCTTAAACCACTCGGAAACTTATATGCGGCTCATAAAATCCTCCTTAAAAGCCTGTTGAAACATTTCGTAAGCTTTCGTTGTCGATTTTTCAAACTAAAAATAAATTTTACACACACTCTTTGTTCATTTTTTTATCCGAGGCGGCGAGAAAAACTCATGTTCACTCCGTCACGATGAGGGAAGTAGTGTTGGACTCAATTGAGGCGTCGTCGTCCAGCCCCAAGGAGGCCGCAACCGTCTTACCAACCAAAAACCCGCCGCCTGGCCACTTGATCCGACATCAGCAAATAACCCTCCACCTCCCTCAGAACTGTTTTTATAATACTACAAGGCAAATGTTGGGTAAAAAAAAAAATTTACATACTGTTAGCGGGGCGTGGAAGGGAACCGTAAGCCCGAACTCTTGTCTTTTATATCTGCCTTAATGACAGATATGTCATTAATGTCGCAGGCGGAACATGACAAAAATAACAGAAACACAACACTACGATTAAACGTTAACCCACAAACTAACGCCGTCTGGATAGTTGTTTGTTGAAGGTCTCTATTAACCCCATGTAGTGAAGGACTCTGCTACGAAATAGTCAACGAATAGCAGCGCGCTCTCAGTCCGGTTATTTTTGGATCCCCCTCCTACCCAATAATACTTTTGGATAATTTTACTCTAGAGTACATGTTTTGTAAGAGAATGTTCGTATATTATTCAAATTTATCGTAGCCTACATCATCTTGTATACATGTATTACATTATACAATTTATATTATATTATTTATTAGTGTTATTACAATACTTTATTAATCAATGATCATTGTGAAAGGAGCACAACGATGAATTATAACCCTATGGTTTGGCTGTGTTAGATTAGATTTAATGTTTTAATTATTGTAAATTATTAGAAAATGTATAAAAATATTTGTAATGTCGAATAGATTTTATTTGTGATGTTGCTTTTGTATCCACTAAAAACAGAACGTTGTAATATAATTTTCATACTTAAATGTTATAGAAATTGTAAATATTTTACATGATAAAAAAATCAGTAGTTTTTAAATCTCTTAACAATTTTTTAGTCTAAAACAAAAAATAGAAATTTAAAAACATGTGTTTGTATTTTATTGTACACAACCTTTGTTTATAAAGGTACCGGCAGGAAAAGTGGATGGTTTTGAAATTAATAAAATAAATCAGTAACAAGATGTAAAAAAAATATTAATAGATTTGAAACATCATTTCTTGTCATTTTTATTAAAGCACTTAAATTCTAAAATTCACTTATTTTGTTTTAAAAATTATGTCAATCAAGTGATGACCCTCATTCTGCACGCATTCATGTATTCATACTTGGAAATTATCCATTGCCTTCTCAATCATGTCGTTCGGTATCGCCGCTATTTCATTTCGAATTGCTAGCTTCAGATCTTCAGTTGTTCGAGGTTTTACGACATACACTTTCGATTTCAAATACCCCCAAAGAAAAAAGTTAAATACCGAAAGATCTGGAGAGCGAGCAGGCCATAAGAGGTCACCATTTCTTGAAATCACGTATTCTGGTAACATTTTTCGTAACACATTCATTGACACTCTGGCAGTGTGACTCAGTAGCCCTATCTTGCTGGAACCAAACATTTGCAGTGTCAACTTCACGACGTTGTAACTCTGGTGCAAGGAAATTATTTAACATTTCGACATAACGACTTGAAGTGATCGAAACTGCTCGGCCGTTCTCTTCGTGAAAATATGAACCTGTCACTCCGAATTTAGCCACTGCGCACCAAACTGTCACACGTTCACAATGAAGTGGTTTTTCGGGTAGGCTACGAGGATTTTCTGCCGCCCAGTACCGGAAATTTTGTTTATTTACACAACCAGACAGGTAAAAAAGGGCCTCATCTGACATTATGATTATTGAATCATTAGTTAAAATGTTCAGAATTGATTGTGCACATTCTCTTCGGTTTTGGAAATCATGTTGGCTTAGTTCTTGAACAGTTACGGTTTTATACGGATGAAAATGAAGATCCAATCGCAAAATTCTTCGAACACTCCGATTTGATATTCCTAGCACAGTGCCGTGATGTGCAGCAGGGTGACGTGGACTTCTGGCTACTGACAATCGCAAATCATCTGTGGTTTCGGGAGTACGAACGCTACGTGAACGGCCTGTAGGTTTCCGTTTAAAGATAAAGCCGTTTCTCTAAAATTTATAACCCAACGCATTATTGCATTGCGAATGGGAACACTACCGTGTCTACTTACTCCAAACTTTGTACGGAACAAACGCCGGGTTTTGACTACCGAGTAACCGTTACTAAAGTAAGTCTCCATGACGAAAGCACGTTTTTGTGCGTTCCACGACTCCATTGCAACTGTAATAGCATTAAGCCGGGGAATGAAAGTCATTGACCCGGTTCTCCCTACTCGTGTTGTTGCGATGTACAGTCAGATCAAAACCATCCACTTTTTCTGCCGGTTCCTGTAGATACGATATGTAATTTAGATTTATATCATTAAAAATAGTATGTAGATATACATTTAAACCTTACCTAATTTTTTTTTTTAATCTTTTGGAATTTATTGAAAAATACTGAAAAATAAATCCTATTACAATTATTAAAAACTAATTTTTAAAGATTTTCCTGTTAAAAAATTTATAAAAAGTATTACCTATTACGAAATATATTGTAAAACAAAAATGGGGGTCACATTTACCGCACTTCCTATATAATTTATTTATAAAATTTATACGATCAAAATTGAACCTCCGTTTCAAAATTTTAATATACAAAACCCTTTTGGGACCTATCTGGGCTTACAGGGTTCAGCTCTTTGGAGAAGCAGAAGAGAGTAACTCGTCGATCCAGGACTTTCAATCAAAATTCGTAATACTTGCTTCTGGCGTTCCTTTTTATTTAAGTAATAAAATCATCCGCGAATATTTCTAAATTCTGACAGTAACTTAAAGGAACTAACCGCGTCTTTTTATAGTAAACATCACGAGCGACTAGATGACCATCCAAACCAACTAGGCCATGATCTAGCTACAAGGAACTTCCTAACTACGCGACAAACGTCTAGATGACCACCCAAACCAACTAGGCCGTGATCTAGCTACATGAAACTTCCCAACTATGCGACAAACGTCTAGATGATCATCCAAACCAACTAGACCGTGATTTACCTACAAGGAACTTCCCAACTATGCGACAACGTCTAGATGACCATCCAAACCAACTAGGCCGTGATTTAGCTACAAGAAACTTCCCAACTATGCGACAAACGTCTAGATGACCATCCAAACCAACTAGGCCGTGATCTAGCTACAAGGAACTTCCCAACTATGCGACAAACGTCTAAATGACCATCCAAACCAACTAGGCCGTGATCTAGCTACAAGGAACTTCCCAACTATGCGAAAAACATCTAGATGACAATCCAAACCAACAAGGCCGTGATCTAGCTACAAGGAACTTCCCAATTATGCGACAAACATCTAGATGACCATCTAAACCAACAAGGCCGTGATCTAGCTACAAGGAACTTCCCAACTATGCGACAAACATCTAGTTGACCATCCAAACCAACTAGGCCGTGATATAGCTACATGAAACTTCCCAACTATGCGACAAACGTCTAGATGACCATCCAAACCAACTAGGCCGTGATATAGCTACATGAAACTTCTTAACTATGCGACAAACATCTAGATGACCATCCAAACCAACAAGGCCGTGATCTAGCTACAAGGAACTTCCCAACTATGCGACAAACATCTAGTTGACCATTCAAACCAACAAGGCCGTGATCTAGCTACATGAAACTTCCCAACTATGCGACAAACGTCTAAATGACCATCCAAACCAACTAGGCCGTGATATAGCTACATGAAACTTCCCAACTATGCGACAAACGTCTAAATGACCATCCAAGCCAACTAGGCCGTGATCGAGCTAATAGAAACTTCTCAACTTCGACGTCTAAAGCGAAAATGGAAAGACTTCTTGGTCTGTAAAACGGACAACTACCGTATTTATAAACGGAGAATGAAAGGGGGGTACAACTTCTCCCCCTTTCTTGACCATCGGAACATACGAGTCCCATTTAGTACCATTGCATTTATCTGTGCATTAAAAGTTTAAATTGCCTGGTTGACCATCGGGATTTCTAAATTCCGCCTGGTCTGATTTTTCTGTAAACTGTAAGGGCTTCAAAAATACATCACATCGTGTCACCTGTGTATTGAATGAAGCCATCAGATGTGATACATGTGCGTCTAACCTAGTGTTGTACTTACACTTCCGATATTTTGTGCGGTCTAGAAAGGGTTAAAGTAAAATTCCCCACCGCCTTTAAAAATATCATATATGAAAATTGTGCAACTCAACGTACAGTACCGTAATAAAAATTAAAGACAAAACAAAATTTATACCATAAAAGTTTTGTTTAGTTTGGAATCATACGAAATTTTGTAAAACTATAAACTGTAATTAATTTCAATAAGAAATATATTTTATTATAAGTTAAGCCTAATTTACATGTAATAAAAATATTGTATGTACATATAAATTATCTGTTACAATTAAAAATTTATTGTTTTTATTTCCAGTATTTTTACATGTCATTATTTTTTATGTTTTTTATGAAATCATCGTTGATAAGAAATGCTTTTTATGCAGGAAATCATAACAAGAGACAAGAAATAAAAAACCAGAGATAAGTATAAGAAAAAGTATTGGAATTTTTTTAGGCAGGTAACCTGCTTTGTTATGGTAGTTGCGTCGTCGTTATTGTGTTCATCACCGAATTATTTGCTGTAGAATTCTGCACGACACGTATTCAAAGAAACGCAACAGTCTATTTTGAAATATTGAATTCAATATTCGAAATCAACTATGTGGGCTGTAAGTCTGAGTTATACACAGGGTAAGTCGTTATAAAAGGTGTTTAGTGTAATAATATTCGCTGATCTTCTACCTTAGCAACGGGAAATAGTATTATTGAAAAAATAATAATACTGTATACAGCTACAAAATTATATAATGAATTTGTAGAATCGATTTAAGTACAGAATAAAAAAGGTAATGCTGGTCATTCCGTCATTAAAAAGTGTCAATTAATTGTTATTTGGTTGTTATGAATAAGCGAAATGAAGACCCCTCAGCAAAAAGGATCTAAGTCAGTTTTTTTATAAATTTGCAGGGTCAGGTTTTGGATAGCAATAAATAAAACGCAGCTAGTGCTAACTATCTGTCATTTAATTACTGTTTTTCAGTATTTTTTCTGTGTAGGACCAATTTTAAACCACATGAGGGGACTTTAGATGGTTCTAAAAGCTCATTTTGCAGCACACATTCTCAGCATTCACTCACTGTAAGCAATTCTTCTTTATTCTGTCCACCGGTGTTCTGTTTTTGCTCTTCATGGAAACTCTTAAAGTCTGTAGTTAGTTGTCTGAATTTGATTCGGTTCATTCAAGTTTTCTCAATGTCCTTCCAATTTTTAACGGATTTAGGCAGAAGGTTTTGTTCAAAAAATATTGTATAAATGGTGTACAATTTATAATTGTATGTTAATGATACAGTCAGTCTGTGAATATATAACTTCAAACTAACGGAAGTACCAATGTGCCTTCTTGACTATGATTAATAATGCTTTCTACAAACCTGACAAGGGCCGATTTTGGTTTCTTTTGATATAGGTACTTGGGAAAAATTATGTATTTTCTGTTACAGAATGAGGAACCATTAAAATATTTAGAAAATGTACTTGGATCATTCTTGCTGAGAGGTCTTCAAATGTATTCTTCGTAAATTTTATATTTTTAAATACTTTTAAGGCCTCATTGAACCACTTTATAGCCTGGTAAGTTCATTTTCTGCTTTAATCTTCTTGCTGCACTTTTGAAGTTCGTTCGCTTCTCTCTTAATCCGCCAATATTTCTTCTGATCTTCTAATATTGCTTTTGATCTTCTGAGGCTTTTTGCTTCGGACAACTATTTTAATAATATTTCAATTTAAAAATACTGAAATATTTACTTAATTTAGAATATTCAAAAATATTTCAATTTAGAAATATTGAAATATTTATTTAATTTAGAATATTTAAAAATATTCAATAATATTTTAATTTAGAAATATTTAAATATTTAATTTAATTTAGAATATTTCGAAATATTCAATAATATTACAATTTAAAAAAAAAATATATATATATATATTTTTTTTCAGAACAAATGAATCACGGTGGACTTTACAATGAAAAGTTTTAAAATTTACAATTTAATGTTCCAGAATTTTTATTATTAATTTGTAATTTCGGACCACTATAGTGGTAGAGAATATACATATTAAAGTTAGGTTTTTGAACAGAATTAGTGCAGATTAATCTTACGTTAAAATGTAAATTTAAGGTTATTAACAGTATCCCAGTTTCCTTTGAACAAGACTGTACTTTCAACTTACAACTTAGATGGTATTGTAACCTAACATGGTGCTTCCTATTAGATGTTATGGACCTAGAAGGAATTCCACACAACTCTCAAAGGGCTATGAGGGGGCGGGAAGTGCCTCAAAAGATTAGTAACTCCTAAATTACAATCTATAATTTAATGGTCAATTCAACCCACCAACAGAAGGCCGTTCCCTGCCCATTGGTATTTGCTCACTATCACTCTCTTTGTTTCTCTCGTTTCAAATTAATTCTCTCTATCTTTCTCTTTAACCCTGTTAATACTGAAATACCTTGCCGAAGCTATTCTCTCTTTTACACAAGAAACTAATGCTATAAGATTTTCATAGACAACGTTATTAATGTCCGAATCCATTACCAGTAATTATTGTTTTACTCGTCCCGATTATTCTGCACAAATATTAGTATTAATTATTTATTTTATTTATTTATCATTGCTAAAAACAAGTACAATAAATCTTATCCTATCTTATTTCCTAATACCCGCATAGGTCTAGCCTGTGCGCGGGTATGAGTTGGTTTATTTTATTTATTCTATTACCTATAATAATAGATTTTTATATCTACACTAAATTTACATAAAAGAAATAAAAACAAAAATTTGCAAAATAAATACAACAAAATTTTCTAACGTAAATATACAAAAAAAAAGATAATAGTATAAAAAATAAATTTAAAAATATAATAAAAATAAAATGGCATGTAATGGCAAAGAATGAAGCAGACTTTCGATTACAATGTTTAACAAAAGTTTTTAGCTGACACAGGAGAAAGAGCAATTATTTTGAATACATAGAGCTAATAAATTAAATCATCAGACTGCCCTCTCCCTAAATTAATCAGCCATTTGGTTACTTTTCTTTTGTATATCTGAGGAATTACATCAGTATTTCGGATAGCCTCTGGTAAATAAAGGTATGTGATTGAGGCTGTATAATGTGCTGCAGTTCTGTTAATGGTTTTATGCAATCTAGGGGCTTGATATCCAATACGGGTTACAGCTCTGGTATAATAATTATGAGTTATTTTCTGTAGTACAGGAAGTTTATTAAATCTTATGTACAGTAATAAGTTCCTTATGTAAAGTTACCGAATGTCAAGTACCCGAAATCAACCGTATAATAAATCAGAAGGGAATTGTCCATTACAATTTAAAAATTTATTCAATATATTCAATTAATCTTATTGAACTAACATTATACTCGGATTGTTGTTTAGGTGTTCAGCCGAAAGGCTGGTTTGAACCTGTAGAGGTTTTACTTAGTAAAACGAGAAGTGAGGTTGTTTATAATTGCCTTCCTCATTGAGTGGAAAAGTACGCTTGTCAGCATGCCGGGCCCTCTGAAAAGCACATATTTTCCCCTCTGAAAATGACACCTTCACTTCATTCACCACAAAGTCTGGCTGTGTAATGAAATTCTTTACTTTCAGATGAGATAACTCTGATTTGTGTCTTTTACTTTTACACCTCTACCTCTTCTATTATTAAATGATTCAGTCATTTAATTGGGTGACCATGTCGATAAGAAACAGAAATTTTTATTTTAGCCCTACAACGAACAGATTGAGTGTAAACAATTTGACACGCCACCTATCTGTTATGGGCAGAACATTATATTAACGAATGTAAAAAGAGAAATCCTTAGAACCTGAATTGACAAAACACACAACGTAGAGGGTGAATGAAGGCTTTTACCCGATGAACAAATCTACCAAGAAAATGAGCCAATAATAGACAAAATGAAGAAGAGAAAATTGTTCTTTCGCCACTTAATTATAATACCGGGAGGTAGAGTAACCAACAGAATAATAAGAACAATTAAAGAGGAGATGGAAAACTTGGAAATAACGTTGGAAGATCTACAGAGTAAGACAGAAAAAATAAAAATACTTGAAGATAAATACATCATATTCAAACAAAGGATATACGAGGCGTGGCTATTAAATAACGAGACTGACGTTGTTAAATATTTTATTTTTATTTTTTACATAAGCACTTATTGTCACCTTCAATATACACTCCTTCTCTATCCCTACAACGCTCCATGTGAATTTTCAATTTTTGGAAACAGTGCTGGAAGTAATCTTCTTTCAGCTCCTTCAGGACACGTGCCGCTTTCTCTTTTACAGCTTCCACAGACTCAAATCTTGTCCCTTTTAATGCAGATTTCACCTTAGGGAACAGGAAGAAGTCACATGGTGCAAGATCTGGTGAATAAGGTGGGTGGTCCAACACTGAGATGCTGTACTTGGCTAGGACCTCTTAACAGATAACGTGGAATGAGCTGGTGCATTGCCTTGGTGGAGAACCCATGATTTGTCCTTCCAAATTTCGAGGCGTTTTTTCCTTACTCTTTGACGTAGTTTAGAAAGTGCATCAAGGTAGTAATATTGATTGTTTGAGCTTCAGGAACCCAGTGAAGGTACACCACCCCATGGATATAAAAAAAACAATCATCATTGCTTTAAATTTTGACTTGCTCATTCGAGGTTTTTTGGCTCTCGGTGAAGTTCGGCTCTTCCAGTACATGGATTAGCGCTTCGTTTCCGTATCATAAGTAAAAAACCACGTTTTATCACATATCATTATCTTTTACCTGTTCCCTGAGGTGAAATCTGCATTAAAAGGGACAATATTTGTGTCTGTGAAAGCTGTAAAAGAGAAAGCGGCACATGTCCAGAAGGAACTGACAGAAGATGACTTCCAGCACTGTTTCCATTAATGTATGGAGAAATTTGCATGGAGCGTTGTAGGGATAGAAAAGTAGTGTGTATTGAAGGTGACAATAAGTGATTATGTATAAAATAAAAACAAAATTATTTACAACGTTAGTCTCGTTATTTGATAGCCACACCTCGTATTATTGAGATTGGATCGTTATTTGTTTATCTATTTATTCAACTTAAATATTTTATTTTTTATTTATTTATTTTTATTTTATTTTTTATAATTTTTCTAGCCATTACACCCCACCTAGAAAAATAACTTTGAGGTTGTTTCAGAACGCATCTCCATTGGCGCAGTTGGTAACGTGCTCGCCTCTCATCATGCGGTCTTGGGTTCGAATCCCATTCAGGCATGGCATTTTTTCATACGTTACAAAATATCATTTCATCCTTCACCGTCTGCATTAGCAGTAATTGCAGAACAGTCGGACGTTAAACCAAAAAAAAAAAAAAAAAAAAAGCATCTCCATTAAGGACATTTCATGTGCTTGCAAGAAAAGATAGAGCCGTAACATATAACCGTTGTTTTTGTTTAGGTCATCAGCCAAAAGGCTGGTTTGAATCTCTAGAGGCTTTATTAAGTAAACCGAGGAGTGAGGTGGTTTACCATTGCCAACACTCACTGAGGGGAAAAGTATGCTTTTCAGAACTCCGGGCTCTTTGAAAAGCATCTACTTTCCACCCTGCAAATGATACCTTCACTTTATTTACCACAAGGTCTGGATGTATTATTAAATCCATTACTTTCAGAGGAGATACATCTCCTCTGAACTCTGTGATTAGTGTCTTTTACACCTCTAATTTTTCTGTTGTTAAATGCTTCAATTATTTAATTGGCTGACTATGTGATAAAAAACAAATCTATTTTATGTAGCCCTGGAACTAGCAGATTGAGTGCAAATAATTTAACAATCCATCTACCTTTTATGGGCAAATAAAACCGTATCAACCAAAATGATAAATCGTTATTTCTTTGTATCTTCACTACGAAGTAATATCAGGGAATTTATGTTAGTTTTCTAAAATATTAACTAGTTAAATACCGTTTTAATGATGATTTTAGTTTAACGCTTTATAGGGCAAATTAATTTTCATAAAAATCTTGTAAATAGATGGTGGCTGAAAATAAAGACACTTAAGTTTTTGGAAACCCACTGGGTTGGTCTAGAGGTAAAGTCGTCGCCAAAATCAGCTGTTAACAGCTGATTTTCGGAAACGAAGGTTCCTGGTTCAAATCCAAGTAAAGGTAGTTACTTTTATACGGATATGAATGCTAGACAGTGGTTACCGGTGTACTTTGATTGTTGGGGTTCAATTGACCATACTCTCTCAGGAATGGTCGACCTGAGTCTGTACAAGACTACACAGCCTCATTTACACGTCATACACATCATCCTCATCTCATTGGGTCATGGGGTTGCTTATTGTTCTCAATTGAACAGATTGCAACATACACAAATTAGGGATAACAAAATAAAAAAATTAAAAAAAGTTTTCGGGTTGTAAATGAATAAAATTGAACGTTACACAACGAGAAATGCCGAGGTATATTCGTAAACGCTTGGAGTTCTGTTTTATGCACACTTGTCAAAATTAAAATGTTTCTGTGTCTGGTGCTACACTCAACTTGAAAAGTGTCCTTATATGAAGAGAACTATCCGTTTCGGTGATTGTAAATGGTTTTTTTGCAAATTTCAGTATTAAACATTAGTATACTAAAACAAGGTCTATTTTATTTATTTTATTGTTATTATTCGATTTATATGATAAATTAATGGCACTAGAATTAGTGAATGAATTGTAATACACAAATCACGTTGCAACTGTCAACTGCAGAGAAGCTTGGTGGCTAAATAAAAGGACACACTCTCCCAACACAAAACATATTCAAAATTGTTTTTCAAAGTGCATAATTAAGTAACATAAATATCATAAAAGTTAAAAACGAAAATAAAACAAATTTTCCCATTCAGGTACTTTGTACGGTGGTCTGATATTAGCACACTAGCCTATAAAAGGGTTGAACTGAAAATAAGCTACAATCATGAAGAAGATTGGATAGTTTCATCTTCCGAAATAAAATCACAACGTTGTATTTAATTTCAAATTAAACCTAATGGAAAAATTCATTTCTACTAAAACTAATTGATAATTTTATATGTATGACGAACAAAGAACATAGTAGTTCTTATTAAAGAGAAAATACAAGCAGTTTATTCTTATTTTTTACAAACAAAAGAACCCAGAGTTCAGCAATATGATTTTAAGCGAATTGTATTTTTATAAAAAACGTATCAAGTCAACGAAAATAAAAAGGATTGTAAGTTTATGATTATATTGTAAAGAAATTTGATTCATATGTATTATAAGAGACATTTTTTTGGTATTTTTTCAATGTTTTGTATTTCTTTATCTCTGTTATTAAGTTGATCAAATCCGCTTTAGTATTAAGGTTTTCTTTTGATAATAATCATAATAGTAATACAAGGAGAAACAATTACGAAGAAAAATAGAGGTTGTAAAAGTTTTGTTAGGAGGAAAGCTTAGATCCGAGGCTTACTCCAGGGATTGTACAACCGTTACATTAACTAGAAGGTCGAAGGGTAGAGGGTAGATTCGAACGTTTCATTCGGCTGACCCTGTAAGTTATCACGCAATTGTAAAAAGATTGAAGGGTAGAAAAAAAGCAGAAGATGAGGGGGTAAGGCTGTTTGCTGCTCTTACTAACAGAAGAATTGAATTTTTGGATAGGAGGTCGGTGATATGAGGGAAGAAATAAATGAATTCCTTCTTTTCTTAAAGGAATGATTAAATCGTCCAATAGGATATTTTCAGGACAAAGCTTTAAGGGTGAAAGTCAACAATGGGTTTGAGAACAAAGAGGAACCTTAATTCACTCTCTCTGTCAGGACTCTTAAGGATTATTGGCAGACTGACAGGGACCTAAAGGGTCTCGGAAAAGCGTACTACTAATGTTAGATAGGCTACCATCTTTTCTTTCATTCTTCTTCATCGTCTTCTTTTACTTAGACACCGGTGCTTTTTTTTATCTTCCCGCATAATTTATTACTAAAAAGATGCTCTTTCAGTAGGTACAGAAAAAGAATAAAACACCCTTTTTAAACTGCAAATATTTCTACTAAATTCTATCTTGGTGTTTTAATATAGTCGGGGGTAACTTAATTATTTTTCCTAAAGTGTCTGTACGGTTTTGAAACCAACATTACGTATTTTCGTTCTCTATATTGTGACGTTTATTGTTGGTTCTTTTAAGAATTTAGTAATTTAACCAATAATAAAACTTTCTTTTATAATTTAACATAGATTGATTACTTCTATTACATTATTACAGTTGTCCACGAATGTATTTGTGATTTTATTTATTCTATTTTATTAGATACAAAATAAAACTGCCGATAACAGACAGGTGGGGTGTTAAATTACTTGAAATCGATCTGCTAGTTACATGATACAAAAAATTGTTCTGTTTCTTATCACGTGGTCAGCCAATTAAATGACTGAACTATTTAAGAACTGAAGAGGTAGAGGTGTAAAAGACACTAGTCACAGTTATCTCCTCTCAGAGAAATGAATTTCATTATACAGCCAGACCCTGTAGTGAATGAAGTGAAATTACCATTTTCAGGACAAAAATTAGATGGTTTTTTGAGAGGCTGGCATGCTGATAACCATACTTTTCCACTCAGTGAGTGTTGGCAATGGTAAACCACCTCACTTCTCGTTTTACTTAGTAAAGCCTCTAGAAGATCAAACTAGCCTTCTGGCTGATGACCTAAACAACAACAGGTTAGACTTTGTTAAGAAAATAAGACTATGAACATTTTGTTTATTAAATACTTATGGTTAAATCAAAGAAGCATAGTTGTTATTTATTATTTTTGTTTTAATCCCATGATCTATTGATAGAGCTGGTGTTCAAAGTATATTAATTTTATAATTAAAGTATTTGCAAACAGAATACTAAAATACTAAACGGTGATGCAATCGTAAGCGGACACAATTTGAGTGAAGTTTACAACACCGGTGTTACTTCCGGTCGCAGAAAATTTATTTCTTTGATGGGGTTCTTTTTTTAACTGAACTTTGACGAGGACTAATGAACAAGGCAGTCTATGCCTGATTAACACAAAAAAATAGATGTTAAAATATTTACTTGTGTTGTTTAGGTCATCAACCGAAAAGCTAGTTTTAACTTACAGAGGCTTTACTAAGTAAAACGAGGAGTGAGTTGGTTTACCAATGCCTTCCTCAATGAGTGGAAATGTATGCTTAGCATCATGCTAGGCGTTCTGAAAAGCATCTGCTTTCCACCCTACAAATGACATCTTCACTTCAATCCCCGTAGGGTCTAGCATAATAAAAGAAATTCATTACTCTCAGAGGAGTTAATTGAGATAGTGCCTTTTACACCTGTACCTCTTCTGCTCTTAAATTCTTCAGTCATATAATTGGCTAACCTCGAGATAAAAAACAGAACTACATTTATACCCCTAGAAACCTGCAGATCGAATGTAAATAATTGAACACTCAATCTGCAAGTAGTAAGTGTAATATTTACTTATAGTTGAATAAATTATCAGATTTAAAAGGATTTAAAAATCAGTTAATGAATAAGTATTTATTACAGAGTTAGGTATTTTGGGTCACTCCTGCTGGCCGAAATCAGGAACCGGAGAGACCGGATGATTTAGAAGCTGTTACAATGTTCCCCTATCCTGCCTTAAAGAAGAGAGTAAAAACTCTTTTTGAAAGCGTGGCAGGCCGAGAGGATCACCTCACCTAAGAGAAGATCCTTGTATGATTTCGTACAGGATTTGGGGACTGTGTGTTTATATAAGGATATCAGTAGTCCGGATCCTCACTGGTCATGGTGAGTTCGCGGCATATTTAAAGAGATTTCGCCTGCTAGATGATAATTCGTGTGTTTGTGGGGAGGTCCAATCACGAGACCATCTATTGTATGACTGCCCCGCTCTTGGGGGGGGGGTCCAGGCAGCGACTGACCCTAGAGCTTCAAGGCCAAGGGGAAAATTGGCCCTGCACAGTACATGAGAGTTTTTACCGCGAGGTGCATAGCTCTCTAGTGTGGGAAAATCCTTGACGAAGTAGCGATGTTCTACCGTCATCAGGCAGTTTAATAATGGTTTGCTGGCATTACTCCCACCACCTCCCCTCCAATTGGTCGCCAGAAGGCATAGACCTGGAGGCCGTTCCTAAGAACTCTTATAAAACTTTGTGACGGTGACAATCACCTTATTTGAGAATTAAAACTAGTTAAGAATTAAAAATTTTCGAGGGCGAGTTGGAGCCAGGTCGACCGACCTGGGGAGTGTGCGCTGCTCGCCCTCTTGTCAGGGTGCCTCTTCGGGCTCAAGGCCCGCGTCAGAAAACATTTGGGTCCTAACAGTCAGAGAACTTGTCGAAGATTAAAATAAAATTAACTAATAATATAAAATGTTAGTTAGGACCCAGTCGCCTTTAAATTTGTTCAGCAAGTGTTTGTTCGCCATATAATTTTGACTTCAGTGCCTTCGACGATAGCCGAGAGACACAAACCCTTAGTCAGGTAGTTTGATAAGGGCGCTGTCCTAGGTCTGAGACAAAGGGTGCCGAGTTAGTATTATTATCTTTCCCTTGCCGGAAACATTTATAATGGTGACAAGCACTTGCTGGTACGACATAATTTGGTGACAAAAGTCCTAACTTATATTTTCTGACTAATCCCATTGACAGTTAACTCCATTACTGACTTAACTCCATTGAATGTTAGGACCACATTTTCTAAATTTTAATTCTGATGATGGGCGCCTTGTGCGTCAAGAGGCTTCATTGTGAACCGTTGTAAAAGTACAATTATACAAATAATGGAAGTTATGGTAATTCCTAATTACTGTAACTTCCATTAATAAGGTACAAACCAAATAAATAATGTAAGGGAAGCCTTATTGTTAGAATAAATTTTATTAGAATAGTAGTTAGACAATAAGTTGCAAATATAGCCAACTGTCAATCATCTGGTATTCTTTGGACGGGTATATTTCTCCCTCTGTGTTTTTGGGGCTTTCTTCCACCTACCAATTTACAGCCAATCAGTGAGGTGGTTCTCCTTTACGTTGGCTTGCAGGCCGTTGGCTTACTCTGAGAGGAGACAACTGTGACTAGTGTATTTTACACCTTCACCTCTTCCGTCCTTAAATTCTTCGGTCGTATAATTGGGTGACCATGTGATAAGAAACAGAACTATTTTTTTGTAGCCCTGGAACTAGCAGATTGAGTGCAAATAATTTAACACTCCACCTGCCTGTTATGGGTATTTACATGTTCTACTTAACTATGAACATAATAATAATGTATTGAGCAGAAAACCATTTGTCAAGTGTTACATTAAAAAATACACTGGACTGATTTCCCCATAAGGGAATGCTACATTTGTATCATAAAAAAATAAAAAAACCAAGTAACAAGTGAAACGAAAATATTAAAAATTATTAATACGAGAAATAAATAAAAATACGAAAAATAATTATAAAGTCGAGAAATTCGGAAACAAATCAAGAAGGGATGTAGAATAATTTAAATTTAATATATTAATGACACTTTTTCATAATTAACCCACCAGGTTGGTCTAGAGCAGAGGTTCCCAAACTGTGTGCCGCGGCACACCGGTGTGCCGCGAGGCCGGCCAAGTGTGCCGCGGAACTCAAGGAAAATAAATCAAATTTAAACGGTCCAACAAAATAATGCCTAGCCGATAACTAAGAAATAACTTTTATGACGCCGGCATTTCAAAATCAGTTCACCGCTATGATAAGTGTCTTAATTTGTTTGGTGATTATGTAGAAAAATAGCATTTTAGTTGCACTTTCAAATGTATATAATAAAATTTTTTTCTTGTACTTAGTTTTTTTTTATATCAAAACGTGACAGACTTTCTGGACTGCCCTCGTATTATATAAGTACGTTTATATCAAGTACTTAAGCTTTACCAATGGCATAAAGTAATAGGTGTGCCGCGGCTATTGGCCGTTTTTTTGTAGTGTGCCGCGAGAAAAAAAAGTTTGGGAAACACTGGTCTAGAGGTAAAGTCGTTGCCAAAATCAGATGTTTAACAGCTGACTTTCGGAGACGAAGGTTCCTTGTTCAAATCCTTGTAAAGGTTTTTACTTTTATACGGATTTGAATACTAGAAAGTGGTTACCTGTGTACTTTGACGGATGGGGTTCAATTAACCATACTCTCTCAGGAATGGTCGGCCTGAGTCTGTACAAGACTACACCTCAATTACACGTCATACACATCATCCTCATCTCATTGGGTCATGGGGTTGCTTATTGTCCTAAATTGAACAGATTGCAACGTACACATATTAGGAATTTTTAAAAAATCTTTTTAATAAGAAGGAATTAAATAATACAAAAAAATAAATAAATGAAAAATTACACGTATTTTTACATGTAAATATACAAAAAGATTTTAAATTTAAATGAACACCTGATAACCATGAATGTTATGATTCCTTTATGTTATAAAAATACAATATTGTAACACTTATTACTAAGGTACGTTTTAAAATCTGGGTAAAATAAATAATTAACAAACTGTCGTTAGAATTACAAACAAGTAATTATTTCTTACACTACAAAATTACAATTTCTCAAAATTACAGTCTTCCTCGAATCTGCTAATAAATTACAATTACAGTGTCTTGGAAAAAATTAAGGACAAATCAAAAAAAACAGGAAAAATGTTTTTACTAATATATATGTTATTGAAAATTTTAAGAAAAATACAAAATTACAAAAATACAAAAAATACAAAAATTTTTGGTAGGACCACCGATATCAAATAAGATAACTGTGACTAGTTTTTTTTTACACCTGCACCTCTTCTGTAATTAAATGCTTCAATCGTTTAATTGGCTAACCATGTGATAAGAAACACATGGTTTTTTTACTATGTAAAAACGAGGAGTGAGGTAGTTTACAATTGCCTTCCTCACTGAGTTGAAAGAGTATGCTTATCAGCTTGCCAGGCTCTCCGAAAAGCACCCACTTTTCACCCTGCAAATGACACCTCCACTTCATTCACCACAGGGTCTGGCTATATATAGTGAAATTCGTTACTCTCAGAAGAGATAAATGTGATTTGTGTCTTTTACACCTCAACTTCTTCTGTTCTTAAATAGTTCAGTCATATACTGACTATGTAACTTATTACATAATTATGTTTAATTATGATGATAATTATAATTATGTTTCTTAAAACATGCTCGTAGAAAAATAGTTTTAGTGGAAATTCTATACGGAGTAAAAACAATAAGTAAACTAAACGTTATGATGTGTTCCATTTAAAATTAAGATAAGAACATTGAATAAAAAAATTAATCATTTCAGAGACTGTATAAGAAATTGAACATTCTAAAGTAACACCTTTAACTATTTCACAAATGTTTGCTTAGCCAGTAATATTACCACTTTGTTACATTGCTTATTCAGCATAATCATGGTAAAATAAAATATTTAAGATAGAATCTGAATAAGATTTTTCTTTTGTGTACATTATTACTGAATCTATTAAATCGATTTGAGAAAACCTTTCTAGTCGCTTCTGCATTATCAATTCCGTGAAAGATTTTACGACATTTTCTCCATTTACTTACATTACTTCTACATTTTTACCCCGACCAAAAGCGGTGGCACTGTACCGGTTATACTATAACTAGGAACTACATCACTCAATTTTATGTAAATACAATTTCAACTGCATCACGATTTGAAGTATAAAATTTATTTGCAGTTCATTTTATTTTTAATGAATGGTACGAAGGATTGTAAAGCCCGCATTGTTAGTTTACTGGAATTTAAAATTCATGTAAAATAAATTGTACTATTTATAGTCAACAATTTTCTTTATTTAATTTCTGATTTGAAATATTTGATTACATACCTCTAGTAGTTTGGTAATTTGGTTTGCTGGTATTTCTCCCGCCACCTACCCTCTGATTGATCGCCCGAAAGCATAGAACTTTTATATTTCTCGTGACTGATGACTGTCATTCTTACTAAAATAATTATATATAAAATATATGTAAAGATGGAAGAACGAGGGGTGAGCCAGATCGGCAACTTGGGGAATGTGCATTACATTCCCCAATTCAGCGTGGTTTCAACAGAGAAACACAAGCAGAATCTATATATTAATAGCGAGCAGCTTTTTTTTCAACACGATTTAAATCACCTGAAACTTCACCGATTTTCCCCGAAGCGGGCTCAAATGAATCGTCTGTTCGAGTAGATTTGCAGAAAACTATCCAAAATCAAATATTTCAATTTAAGACCGTAAAATAGGAGGTCTAAAATAGATTGGATAGGGGGGCAAGTTCAACGAACTGAAGTATAGGCCTCTCTCTTTCTCTATCTATCCCTCCCACATCTCGCACAGCTATTTCAGTTTGGAGAGGGGGCAAGTTCAACGAACTAAATTATAGGCCTACCAATGCATTGGCAGTGCACGGTCAGATCGCTTTGGAATTTCCAACGTAGTTGTAAATTTTTATACAGTTTGATCTGCTATATTTTGGTTTTATTTTTATGTGGAATTAAATAATGAGATTTTAGAAAAAATTGGAGCAGTTATGACTGCTGTCAATCCGTATGCTCAAAGCTATAAGAAACTGGGTGACATGGTAAAATATGAAGAGGCAATTGCACGAAATGAAAATCGCCTGCCACTAAACAATTTTTTTATGAAGTTCCATCATGAGCCGAATGAGGACAGAAGAAGATTCAATGAACCAGTAGTACAATAAAACAAAAAAAGTTGTTTACAGAGAAGTTCTGTAAAAACGAATTTACACATTTGTGCGGGTTTTCCCGCACAGGCTCACCTAGTATGCAACTGAAACTATTGTATTATACGTAAAAAATTGCTTCATACATTACTAAACTATTGTACAAAACACCAACGCTGTCTGTAGATGAAATTAAAACTAAAACGACAACATTGCAATGCTATAAAGCAAATCCGATTTTGCGACGCGACCGGTTCAAGAAGCGGTAACATTCTCTCAAAATCGACGATTGCCGGCTCTAGGGTTAATAAAGCCTCTATACTATTTTTCAAGGGTGGTGAGCTCTGAACGTTTGCTTTGCCCCCTACCCTTTTTTATAGCTAGCCAATCACTTGCTAGCAACGTTGCCAATACTTACTTTTGTAGCTCTGTTAAATATTTCATCGGCCAATTTTTTGGTCTTTCAAGAATAATTATAACCTATAAACATACAATCAGCTGATTATGTTATAAAGTATTGCATGTTATCGCACTCTATAATCGATGTGTTCAGTACGAGATGCAAGACGAGACTGAACTAATGCGGCTCTTATAAGCATGCACGAGTAATGTTTGTCAGGTACATCCTGACAACGCTGGCAAACTCTGATTGGTCTAAATGAGTGGAACAGCAGAGCTCATCAACCGTGAAAAGGATATTAGAGGTTCAAATAAACCCACCGGGTTGGTTTAGAGGTAAAGTCGTCGCCAAAATCAGCTGTTTAACAACTGATTTTCGGAGACGAAGGTTCCTGGTTCGAATCCTAGTAAAGGTAGTTACTTTTATACGGATTTGAATACTAGACAGTGGTTACCGGTGTACTTTGATGGTTGGGTTTCAATTAACCATACTCTCTCAGGAATGGTCGGCCTGGGTCTGTACAAGACTACACCTCATTTACACGTCATACACATCATCCTCATCTCATTGGGTCATGGGGTTGCTTATTGTTCTGAATTGAACAGATTGCAACGTACACAAATTAGGGATATAAAAACAAAGAAAAAAAAGAGGTTCAAACCAGCCTTTCTGCTGACGACCTAAACATTTTAAATCTCTCCTGATGTTCTGCTGACAACAACAGAACATCTTAAATACTAGGTAATAAATAATTTGAATAATTAATTTTCTAATAGAGTTCAAAGAAGATAGTTACAATAATTTACCTAAAATTCTGAAACATCAGTAAAATTACCAGCTAACTTATTTATTTTCTATTAGTTTCAACAGTCAGAGTTAAAAGGACTTCTAACCGTTTTTTTTTTCAAAGATACTGACGTATATCAACGAATGAAGTGACACAACTAAACCTCAAATAAATGGAGTTTTACAAAAAAAAGAAGCAAATACAGTATCCTTTTTGTAAAAGAAAGCAAGAGAGGGTCAAAGAAAAAGAAATAGGTTAATAAAAAAAGCTCTAGTAATAGTTAATTCTGTTCCGAGTTTCCCTACAGACTTCATTCGCATAGAGCTAGTTGTTCCGAACTCAATCAATTCGTTTACGGGATGATCCAATTAAATATTCAGGAGATGTTACTTTACCACTATTCCAGCTATCTTAAAATTCCACCCACTCAGTTTTTTTATTCAATAAAATTTTTACTTCTCTTGCCCTTTATGAATAAATGCGGAATGAAAGTATTGTTTTCATGTTAAACATCGGATACAAACGTTTTCAAGCCTCCTGAGCCCAAAAAACATGTTTTTTTAAAGATTAGTGGATGTGCGTGCGTGTAACTTTTTTTAAATAACATTATTTGCAATCAGTTTTTTAAAAATAAACTATAAGCAAATCTTTTGAATTTACAAATCACAAGTTGAGGCCTCATTACCCTGAGTACCTCTCATTACATAAATTATTAATTTGTTAAAAAAGAAAATGATTAGGTTATGTACAAAGATATTTACATTTTACAATATGGAATACTTTTCACTACAATTTTATGTGCATTTAAACTCTTTCAGACAAGTCCAAAACATGGTAACGTTTCAGGCGCCTAACTTCTTCTGCATTGTTTAGAAGATTAATGGCTAATTCGTTTTCGTGACTTTCAAGTCTTGCCTGATATTTTCTATTAAAACGCCTAACCTCGTCCATTACATCAGGAAGGTTATAATAATGTTGTATTTCTGCATTCCTTGCAAACCATGGTGCGCTTGTTATAGCCTAAAGAACCATATTCTGGAACCTTTGAATTACCTCTATGTTATTTCTGCTGGTAGTTCCCCAAAGTTGAACGCCGTACAACCAAACTGGTTGATACTGTTTTTACTTGTACGCCGGTCCGTAGTTCATATTTTGCCCACTGTTGGCGCTGTGATGGGGTTGCTGCTGCCGATAGAATGCGCCAGCGGTCATACCTCTCACAGCGTATGTACCAAGTGGCAACATATAGTGTCTACGTACTGGTGATGCAAAAGTCGAGAAGGAGAAGGTGACAGTATCGATATTCTCTGTGTGCGAGAATCGATACGGGGAAGTTGACATCTTAACATTGAGTTTTCATTCCGTCATCTGTACCTCCATCCCCTACCCTCGCTTCACCGGCGACTGCTCCCCTTCGGGGGCAGCGGTAAAAGGTGCACGCTGCGTCGGCGACGCGCTCCTATTAGATTAGGCAGCGGTACAGACGACCCCGATTCACTTCACCGGTGACTGCTCCTCTTCGGAGGCAGCGGTGCAAGGTGTTCGCTGCGTCGGCGGCTGCTCCTAATCTCTTAGGCAGCGGCGAAGACGACCTCCCCCTTCGATGTTTTACTTTTCAACTACGCCGCCGATGCCCGGCCGGTCCTATGAGTTCTACGGCTGCGCTACAAGAAGCCGGTGGCCACATGGTTTATGTAACATTTTGTAAATTGTGTAAATTTTGATAATAAATTTATTTTATTACTCTCAGTTTTATTTTTATAACTAATCGGAGGTTGAAAAAAATGAACCTCGTATCTAAGAGTACTCGGAACGAAAGAAATTGAAAATTTTCACATTTCCGGTTTTTCGTAAATTATTAAAATTTGGAGTTTTCTGCATCCAACGATACAGGTACAACTTGTTGGGGGTTTTTCAGTTTTTTTTTTTAATTAAAAATATGTTGAATCTTTATGTTATTTTTTAAACGTTACCATTTGCTTATCTCTCTATTTTTTTGAATGACAACAGATAAATACGTAATTGTTTTATTATTTTTCGTTTTAAAACTTTAAGTTAGCACCAGATCACCTGTGCATGTAATATATTAACCTCTGAACTGTAAAAAATAATATATTGAATTATTTAATGTATAATGTATTTTCTTTTAGTTTTTTCATGTTTCCCATCAATAGCAACTTTTGACGCATGAGGAGCATTTTCTTAGCCAACTTTGAATGGATTTTAATAAAATTCCATACCATAATTTCAATGTACTGAGTTAATATTACAGTAAACTAATGTGTCTGAATATATTTTATTTTCCACTTCAATAGGCAAAATGTTATGATTTTCAAAAGTGGTAATTGAAAAAAATGTCTTATCTTCCTGCCAATACAGATGCTTCTAACTCAGTGGGTGTAAAGTAGCCTGAAATGTAACCACAAAAAAATTGGACAGGATAACTGCAATAGTTTTTGAGAAAATGTTCCTTGCATTACATTGTAAAGATAAGTATTCCGGGTCCCTTAAGGATGAGATGCCTTACGATGTAAAAACTTGGAACTTAACTTAAATACTACAAATTTACCCGACAAAAACATTTTCATCAAAATCGGTCAATCGGTAGTAGTAGTAGTAGTTTTCTCGTGCATCAATTTTATCAAAAATGGCTAGTACAATGTACATTAAATCCTCTCAATTACTAAATTTTGTGTGCTCTTCAAGATAAGATAAGTAGCATGTCTTCTGAAATTCGTAAGGCTGTGCTCTTGTACGAGTAAAAAATGTTTTTTTAAGATTGCGGTCATAATATGGATTTTAGAGCAAAAGTGTATTTTTAAAGGTTGTAGAAAACTTAAAAAATATCTACAATTTTTATTTTTAGAATTTTTCTACAGCGCTTAGTTTAACGTCAATTTGTAATTTTCTTTTCATCAAAATCTGTAAAAACCGAGATGTTTTAATGTTGCAGCTTTGGTATGCACTTTACGACAAATGTAAAGAAATATATTATAATTTAAGTTACAAAAAATTTAAAACCTACAACTTTCATTATAAGCATTTTTTCTACAGAGCTTTTTTAAGACTTAGTGTAAGCGATTTTTCGTATTTTTTAGTCGAACAGAAGTTGTTTTCATTTAGCGTCATTCACGCATGATTAAACATAGATTATATTTTTTATTGTTCACATTGGAAAGAGAAAGTCATGTGAGCGTTTCCTATCAGATTTTTTATCTTGCGATTCAGTTTTTTTATCAATAAACTCTTTAACAAAAGTGCATTTTTATTACACAATTTAAGTTTTTTTCACATAATATAACAAAAATGTAAATAAAAGTATAGTATATTTTTTTTCTTATAGTATTACGTGTATGACAATATATCGTTATTAAAAGGTCGTTCGATAATCCGAACTGCCTATTGTTCCATGAAGTTCGGATTTATGACGCTTTTCTTTAAATCATAAATTTACGTAAAAGGAAATAAATGAAATTTCCAATCCATTGATGAAAATTTCATTACGTTTTTAATTAAAATAAAAATATTAAAATTTTGATTTTATATTCATATTCCTATATTTTCATGTTTTTAACTGAACAATAATTTAAACTTGTACCCTGTCTGAACGGAACGTACAAGTAGGCCTATATCTGTAGAAAAATACAGGATTGGCCAAAATAACGTTTTGTTTAGCATATTGATTTTCTGTCACAAAAAGTTTCGTAAAAAAAGTTTAAAATAAACATACTAAATGTTAATTTTAACCTATACCCATGATGAAATATCTCACTGTAGGTTATTAAAAATAATATTTACTTTAAGTATATTTATAATGTATATTTTTTTTTTATATATTAAAACAAGTAAAGAACTGAAATTTTATATAGGGCAAAAAATAGCTTGTAGCGGTTTCAAACTCATGAATTATTAATTACTGCTCATAAAAATTCCTTTCAGGGTGATTTCTTTAGATTATTTTAGGTGAGAAAAAGTTATCTTCACAATGAAATGTTTAATATATAATTGAAAATATTTTATCACACAGTTACTCCTTGTGAATCGTTTTTTTTTTTGTTTTAATTTTTGAACCGCAGTTCATTAATGAAAATAAAAACCAAATATAATTCTAGATAAATTAGAGAGATTTTGTTCTAACTTATGACATTATTTACGATCAGTTTAAAAACAAAAACTATAAGTAAATAAGTAACATAAAAGTGTTCACATGACGAAGAAAATACCCAGTGGTATCGCTTCGAAAAGAAAAACAAAATTATTTATAATTTTTGAAAACATCAACTAGATAAAACATGAAGAACAGGAATAGAAAAGGTGACAAAATTAATAGCGGTGATAGTAGAATGCGTAGAGGAAGAAGATGATGTTAATGTTGATATAGAATACAATTTACTTACAATGTAGGATAGTCGGTAAATCTAAATGGAAGGTCAAGCAATTTTATTCGTTTTATTCGTGTTACGTCTTCGCTATTATCAAATAAATTAAGCGCCAAAGAATTTGGGTGATCTGATAATTTTACTTGATGTTTAGAACTTAGCAAAAGTATTTGATTAATTTAACTGGTAGTCATGGTAGCAAGGAGTCTCTGTTTAAATGATATTATTATAGATTATTTAAAAAATTTATGTTCATTTCCTGTCTGACACAACTAGTACTGGTGTTGTTCGTCAAGGAATAGGGAAACCTGGTTTTTTTCTGCATCGAAATATCTACCGTACATCTCAGCTGGATTATTCAATCCTGATATGCAGCTCGTCATATTGACTTTTTAGTCTGTCTCACTTTTTAAATCGTACAACTGGGAGGGCTCATCCTTTGTACGGAATCATCCGATTTTCATACTTTTAGAAAGTTGAAGGAATTCGTTTTTACGACGACAAAGAAAGGAAAAAACTTTCAAAATATATTTACGCAATTTGAACGAAAAAATGTATGGAGCATTGTTAATCTTTCGGTGCCAAAACAATATTTAAAAAATTTATCTAAAGTACCCTAAATCAAAGGTTATGGCATTCAGAGGGAAGTATCCCACTCGTTCGAAGATTGTTTTAGGCAATATGGTATTAGATCAAGTATCTCACTAGAACTATCTGGGCTGCGATGTGAGCTTTCATAGGGACTTGAATGTCGAAAATAAAATAAATAATTTTCAAGCTATTTGTGGTACCATTAACAGGAAACTGGGTAACAGAGCTAGAACAGAGACAGTAGTGAAGTTCTACAAGGTAATGGCAGCCCCAGTCCTTCTTTATGGAAGTTAGTCGTAGGTTACCACAAAACGCCAAGAAAGTAGGATACAAGCAGCTGAAATGAAGTTTTTAAGAAGGGTGAAGGACTGCTCGAGGCTGGATCTAATACATAACGAGGAAATTAGATCCGAGTTGAATGAAAAAGTGGAACAGTACCGGAATCAATGGAGGCAACATTTGGAACGGATGCCAGAGGAGAGAATACCTCTAAAAGTGATGGAATATGTTCCAGTTGGAAGAAGGGAGGTGGGAAGACCTCGAAGAAGATGGCAGTAGTCGAGATGTGCGGTGTTATGTGGACGTACAGGATGGTTTGTGAGTTCGGAACAGGCTTATGCCTAATTCTTGATAGTAAGAAGAAGAAGAAGATCTAAAGTGCCATTTAATTTGAATAAAGGTGCACAAAAAATGCCAACCCTTATTTCGAAAACTTGCAGGTGCAAGCCTGCCATTGCCGACCAAAATTTCAAAGTTACAGAAAAATAAGATTTCCTATTAAAAAATAATTTTTATTGTGTTCATAAATAAACGAAATCGTTTTAACACTGTAAAGTGCCATTTAATTTGAATAAGGGTATAAAAACGTGTCAGCCCTTATTTCGAAAACTTGCAGGAGTAAGTCTGCCAATGCCGAGCAAAATTTTCATCGTTACACAAAAATAAAATTTCCTGTAAAAAATTAATTTTTATTGTGTTCATAAAAAAAGAAATCGTTTATGACTATAATTATTCAAAAGAGGTTTTTAGTTTATTTAAAGTCTCATCGACAGCTTGGTCTTTAGCAACTACTGTGGGTTTTGGTGTTTGTAACGCTGGTTTTAACGTGTTAAAATTTCCAGACCCTAGCCGGGAATCGAACCCGGGACCTTTCGCTTTACAGGGTAGCGCGCTAGTCATTACGCCACGGAAGCGGTTTCGAAATGCATTATTCCATTAATTTTTGTTCAAAAGCTTTTTTGGAAATGTTCGGTTATCCGGACGTTGGCATTTTATGTATTACTTACGAGGGTCCGATAGACCGAATGTTATCTCTACGTAAAAGATATCGACATCCTGTTTTCCGGACATTGGTTCTGAAAGGGTTAAGCTTGTGTAACGCTGGAAGAATGTTTTAACACAATCTGGAAATTATATACAATGATTCAAAAGTAAGTAGATTTAATTTGTTCAAATTTTAGTTCATTTAAAGTCACATCAACGCTTGGGTGTTTAATAACTGCGGTGTGTTTTTTAACTGTGTGGGGTTTGACTAATGAAAATTTCCAAATCCTAGCCGGGAATCAAACCCGGAATCTTTACATTGTAAGCTAGCGCGCTAACCACTACGCTATGGAGGAGGCCAGATTTATTGTTTATTTTCACATTTATTAGCAAATAAATATTTTTAATAAATACCGTTTAAACATCATTTGTAAGTTTAAGATTTTTTTGAATCATTTTTAACCCAAGACAAGAATAAATAAAATTCTTTACTATTATGTAATAGAAGGATAAGTTAAGTAATTGTGAAAATAATTTTTGTAATAAGTTTAAGGAAGTCTGTTTATTATTTATAATACCCAAATCCCAAACGAAACTAGAGTTAGGTGTTACAATAAATTTACCAACAAATTTTGAAAAAATAACATTAAATATATAATTGGGCAATTAGGCTATAAAAATTATCTGTACAATAAAAGAAAGTAATATTATACAAGCAGAAGATGAAATGGATTTTTGGTAACAATACTTTGACAAAATAAAATATATGACCGAATCAAGAGAAATTGAGAAAGTACATTTTTACATTAGCTCGGATACATTGAGCTGATTATTTTCGCGGACTACATTTTCCCCAAATTGATCAATCAATCGGCTACTCTTCTTTTATACATTCGAAGAGTTAAATCAGTTAATCGGCTGGCCTCTGGTACTCGAGGTGTGACTATTAAATAACGAGACTGACGTTGTCAAAAATTTTATTTTAATTTTATACATAATCACTTTATTGTCACCTTCAATACACAATTTATTTTGTAATCCATAATTTGTGTACGTTGCAATCTGTTCAATTCAAAACAATAAGCAACCCCATGACCCAATGAGATGAGGACGATGTGTATGAAGTGTAAATGAGGTGTAGTCTTGTGCAGACCCAGGCCGACCATTCCTGAGAGAGTATGGTTAATTGAACCCCAACCATCAAAGTACACTGGTAACCACTGTCTAGCATTCAAATCCGTATAAAAGTAACTACCTTTACTAGGATTTGAACCAGGAACCTTCGTCTCCGAAAATCAGCTGTTAAACAGCTGATTTTGGCGACGACTTTACCTCTAGACCAACCCGGTGGGTTTTCAATACACAATTAATAATTAATAAAAAAATATAAATGCGCGAGTGAAGGAACATCGAAGGTTAATGGAATTGTTGAATATATAAATCAACAAAACTATTTTTTATTTGAGGATGGTCTCAATCAGATCATCAAGAAGAGTACATGAACTAAGAACCTCCAACAAGACAACAATACCGACGATCAAAAGTAAACAGCATGGATAATCATTATGGTAAAACCTTTTAATTTAAAAAAAACTATAAATAAACTTTAAGATCTGTTAAATTAATATTTCTTAAAAAAAGGAAACGAATCAAATCATAAATCATTTTAAAAATATATTTAATGTATTATTAAGTAAACTCTCATTTTTGTATCTTATTCTAAATTCTATATAATTAAATTTTGTTTTTCTCAGCTAACCTTAAAATTCTGTTTTTTTTTATAAACTCCATATTTGGCTAGCTTAAATTTAGGGCAGTTAATTATTTGAAATGTGGGGCACCTTACAAAGTTTCCCATTTTATACACCTTGGCTGCGATGTCACATACAAATATGATGAAGAAATTTTGAAAAGGTAAAGAATTTTCAGACAGTTTGCGGCTTCACTAGCAAAAGGTTTTCAGAAAAAGTGGTGAAGTATACTGTGTTTACGTAGAGGTCTCAATGTATGGTAGTTGTGTTGTTCTTTAGGCGATCATCCGAAAGGTGGATTTCAACCTCTAGAGGCTTTACTAAATAAAACGAGGTGTAAGGTAATTTACAATGCCTTCCTCACTGAAGGTAAAAATATGCTTATCAGCATGCCAGGCTCTCTGAAAAGCATTTATTTTTCTACCCTAGAAATGATACCTTCATTCACCACAGGGTCTAGCTGTATAATGAAATTCATTACTTTCAGAGGAGATAACTATGATTAGTGTATTTTACACCTTTATGTCTTCTGTTGTTAAATACTTCAGTCATTTAATTGGCTAACTGTGTAATAAGAAACACAACTATTTGTTGTAGCCCTGGAACTAGGAGTTCGAGTGCAAATAATTTAACATTCCATCTGCCTGTCATGGGCATATGATGAATGTATGTCTGAATTTAAGACGTTTTTGATTGCATCTATCTGAGCTGTCAGAGTGGTTCTAGATTCAAAATTTGTATGTTTCTTTTATCTACAAAGCCATGATTGTAGACGGATCGTTTTAGTCTTGTATTTGTTTCAGTAATTATGTTGTAGGAAGTAACAGTTATAGCAACTGAAGTCACGAGATTGCCTTTTGCGTATGGATGGGCTGTGAGGAAGAAAAGAGAAAATTTGACACTGCTGCCAACCTCAACAGTCAAGACACTGCTCATACATTTCACTACCGTGCAGTTTCTGTATATATTTTGTAAGCTGTGGTTTATTCCGAGAAAATGTTTTCTTCATTAACCTTTTATAACCCACCGGGTTGGTCTAGAGGTAAAGTCGTCGCCAAAATCAGCTGTTTAACAGCTGATTTTCGGAGACGAAGGTTCCTGGTTCAAATCCTAGTAAAGGTAGTTACTTTTATACGGATTTGACTACTAGACAGTGATTACCGGTGTACTTTGATGGTTGGTGTTCAATTAACCATACTCTCTCAGGAATGGTCGGCCTGAGTCTGTACAAGACTACACCTCATTTACACGTCATACACATCATCCTCATCTGATTGGGTCATGGGGTTGCTTATTGTTCTAAATTGAACAGATTGCAACGTACACATATTTAGGAATTAAAAAAGAATAAAATAAAATAAATAACTTTCTTGACCCACCGGGTTGGTCTAGAGGTAAAGTCGTCGCCAAAATCAGCTGTTTAACAGCTGATTTTCGGAGACGAAGGTTCCTGGTTCAAATCCTAGTAAAAGTAGTTACTTTTATACGGATTTGAGTGCTAGACAGTGGTTACCGGTGTTCTTTGATGGTTGGGGTTCAATTAACCATACTCTCTCAGGAATGGTCGGCCTGAGTCTGTACAAGACTACACCTCATTTACACATCATACATATCATCCTCATCTCATTGGGTCATCGGGTTGCTTATTGTTCTGAATTGAACAGATTGCAACGTACACACATTAGAGATTCTGTCTCATATCCGGTATGGTATTTTAGTATGGGGTAATTCTAGCATGGGTAATATGAATAGGGTTTTTAAAATTCAAAAGAAAGCTATTAGGTGTATGGTGGGAGCTAACCAGCTAACCTCATGCAGGCCACTATTTAAGGAGCTTAAATTGCTTACAGTTCCCTGTCTCTACATTTTTGAGGTGATTATGTATGTTAGGCAAAATAATTTTATGCAGAATTTCAATGTTCACAATCATAACACGAGAAACAGGAATGATTATTATGTGGCTAATCACTCCACAAAATTGTTTGAACAAAAACCTACTTATGCAGGGAGAAAATTCATAAATAAATTACCCCAATCTTTAAAGTGTTGTGAGGATTTGAATTCCTTTAAAAAAAATGTAAAAAATTACTTGATCGGTGAAACTTTTTATAGCGTACAAGAATTTCTTTCTTGATAGTAGTGATACATAGTGTGTTTCTTATATGTATTTCAGGTGTTACATCTGACGACATGTCCTATACTCCTACTGGAGTCTCCAGGGCGTAAAAATAAAAAAAAAAAAGATTAAAAAGAAAACCTTTTATATGAAATAAATGCGACCTGCAACATTGCTTAATTACATGACTAGATATGTTTAATTTACTGTAATTACCAGCTACTTTACTCCATTGAAACAAAATTTTCTATGAATGAATCGCCTTCTTTAGAACCGCTGTCACCGGCGTCTTCACTATCGATCCCACTAGTATATTCCTAACCATTCCCTTTTTTTACCAGATGTCAACAAACCTGTTGACATCAGGTTGACAACTGCTTTTTCACGTCTTTAATTTATTTATTTACTTTTCGATTGTGGAAAGAGAAATTTCAAAGAAATTAGCCACTCGCTCATGGCTTTTGTTTAGAGGCAGGAAAATGCATTTTTGTTAAGGTATAACTTCACAGCATTTTATTACACTGCACATTAGATTTCGTTCAGCAGTATGAATATTCTCCCTTCGTTTGTGAGAAACTAACATTTCTATTTACGGTAACAAACAGTTATATTCGTACAGTTAAACTACAAAAGATTTCGCGTTATACTGAATAAATGCTCTGGGTATAGTACAAGTTTTTGTGTTAGTTGTACTAAAATTAAAGCAGTCGCGCATGCGCACTAATGCTTTTCCCCTTTACCTCTCGTTGCAAACAAGGGAAAACTCGTCACTCAAGTAACTATACATGGTTAAGAGAATTTCGTAGGAATAAAATTGTAAGACCTCTCTCTGGGATTTCTGAGTACGTAGATGATCTCACGATGATCTCAACGAAAAACGGTCGTGTATTTAGTTTTAACTTCGTTTACTTTTAAGGAATTAGAGTTAATCTACCTCTTTAGAAATGTTAAAGCTTCTACGGACCTTATGTGCACTTCGTCCCAGTCAGATCTTTCCAAGACAATTGTGATAAAAGGTTGTGTACTTTTCCCTATCGTGAGTTTTCCTAAATTGTTTATATAAATTAAAAATAATATAAGAATTTGTAATTGCTGGATGAAAAAACATTTTCATCAATTTCCTATCTTCATTTCTTTTACTGTTTTTCTTTGTATCATAATTTTAAGCAATATATTTTAATAATTTTTAACAAAAATTTAAGAGTTTTAAATTTGATTTTCAACTCAGAAAGTTTGAAATAAACAAAAAGTTTTATTTAACCCTTTACATGGCAAACATATAATGAAAATTTAAAAAAATATTTTTTTACTTTACTTTCAAAAATGGAAGCGTTACTTACAGTAATGAATGTTTTCCATATTTAGAAAATATTTACAAAATGAAAAAATTAAAAGTAAATGATTATTATTTGATTTATAATGAATTAATTATTAATTCAGTAACAAGTACAACTCCCTCTTGCCTTAATTACAGCTAGCATCCGTCTCGGCATTCTTTGAATCAAGTTTTTGATTTCTTCCTGATCAATTTTCTCCCATTTTTCTTTCGCCGTATGATACAGCTATTGTAGATTTTCTGCATTATGTTGACGAACTTTTTCTTAAGCATAAACAAAACGTGTTCAATAGGATTTAAGTCTGAGTTGTTGGCTGGCCAGATCATACGGTTAAAACCTACTTCATTAATACACTGTGAAAACATTCTTACAACATCTTTTAACCCTTTATAGGGCAGTAATATGGGGAAAAATATAGGGCTACATGTTGTAAAATGTTAAATTTTTTGTTCGGGGGACTTGAATAATGTATATCTAGTGCCAGAACAGTACGATATTTCTTTGTTTTGATGTTAAGCCCTGGTAAGTATACTTACCAAGGAACGTTTATTGAAATGGGAATCACATAATTTTTAGTGGTAAGAATGCTTATCAAAACAACTTGTAGTTCTATATAACAGAAAAGTGTGTAGAATAACTTATCTAAACTTTATATTAGCATGAATGCTTGCTTTCCCGTAAAAAACTCGAATTTTCTAAGCACTGTACAAAAATAACCACAAAACAACTCGGTTGCGTACTTTAATATGAAAACTTATCACATTCATGTAACTCATGAAGCAAATGGTCGCTGCGCATTTATTTCAAATTGTGGATAGCCTACTTACCAGAGAACATCAATAAAATCATAAAGTGGCAATAGGGTTCCACTGAATAGCTTATTCTTTTAAAAAAATCGACCTTATCTCCAGTGGTAAGTATACTTACCAAAGACCTATAACGGGTTAAAGTGATGCATTCATTTTGTCCACGAACGTATATAAATTGTTTTCCTTTTATAAATAAAAGAACCCACCGGGTTGGTCTAGAGGTAAAGTCGTCGCCAAAATCAGCTGTTTAACAGCTGATTTTCGGAGACGAAGATTCCTGGTTCAAATCCTAGTAAAGGTAGTTACTTTTATATGGATTTGAATGCTAGACAGTAGTTACCGGTGTACTTTGATGGTTGGGGTTCAATTAACCATACTCTCATGAATGTTCGACCTGAGTCTGTACTAGACTACACCTCATTTACACGTCATACACATCATCCTCATCTCATTGTGTCATGGGGTTGCTTATTGTTCTGAATTGAACAGATTGCAACGTACATAAATTAGGGATTACCAAAAAAAAAATAAAAAATAAAAGGTATCTATTTTTCATTCACTTCTACATTAATAACCTGGAAAATAAACAGAAAGAAATCTGAAATCGGAGTTGCGTCTTTTTAATGGAAGTGTACTAAAATTATTTTAGAATAGGGCTTAGTCGGCTTAAGGTGAGACTGTCAATGGTTTTGACTGAAAATTTCGATTTTCAGGTATTTAAGTTTTTCAGTACTTCAGGCGCATATCTACCAGAAATACATTAAAATACGTAACAAAATTATTTTTATGAAAAAATTAAGTATTTAGCAGGTTAACACAGCAAAATTATCATGTTACCAAGAACGAATATTTTTAGTAATTTTTTACTCACGTTTTAGTGTAAAGGGAATTTCAAGTTTTTTAAAATATCTGCATACTGTTTTTAATATTCTCAAAACTGATGGTTCAGCTTTCTAATCAACTGTTGATGGGAAATTTGCATGTTTGAGTACATTTTGTTTCCGATTTGTTCCCGGAAATTTCGATTTTTTACATTTAATTTTAACATTTTTAACATTTAAATTAACATTTAATTTCGATTTTTAACATTTAATTTTAACATTTTTAACATTTAAATTTCGATTTTTAACATTTAATTTTAACATTTTTAACATTTAATTTTCTTCGGAAACCATTAAACCCACAAAGTAGAAATTTTTACCAGTTATTCTTCTTGTACTTGTACGTACACTGGCATTTTTGTGACTTCCTCAGATGCTCCTAAAATTATTAATACCATGCAAAAACCATGCAAAGAAAGAAATTTGTAAAAATTCTATGTTATTCGTTATTTTATTTTTTATTTTATGGTCTACAGATTAAATTGAAAATTTCAATAGCTAGAGAAACCTAACATCGATAAGTGTGTAAAGTTTCATTTTCTTATCTTTAACCAAACCTATGAAAAATGTACCTTAAAATTGCAAATTTAACATTGGCGGGATACAAAGTACAGTGTCACCTTATAGGTAGCTTGGGACAGCTGGATGACAAGTTAGCCAGTGAATTAAGTATCTGGCTAGCGAAATAAAGTCCATCCAGACTCCTTGGTGCCGTGTGGAAGTTGGGTGGGCTGTCTACTCTGGGCATTAGAGGTTTTTGTAATTGGGGAACGCTGGTCATGTGCTGGTTTCCTTCTAAATTTCCTAGTTTTTGGTCTCGTTTTGTTTCAACTGATTTTTTTCCCATGAGTGTGTTAATTTAATGATTTTTTTATATTTAACTTTTTTATGTTAACTTTATTTTTATATTTTTTGCCTACTAGAGGCCTCCAATTTTGGGTTGATATCGGAATATTAAGGCTTTTCCTGTTCTGCCACAATTTTCCCCATCCACCTGTCATTCCAATCCCCTACTTTAGATATTCATTTGGTGTGGATGGGATTGGCTATGAGGGGAATTGGGAAGCCAACAAATAAATAAATATATTTCTGAAAATTTATTTAATAATTTAAAATAAATGAATTTATTATAATTTTTATTAATAATAAATGTTGTACATAATCTTGATACTTTATTTCCCACAGTATTATTTCAACTGAATTGTTAAATAAGTTAATGTCCGCTTATCAATTATGAATGCAGTAATAAAAAACCGACGGTTCAATAAATTTTTCGTTACATATTCATGAATTTTATAAATGGTAAAAATAGAAAATGGAGAATACTCTCAATGGAATGCAATGCCGTATAAAATAGGATTGTTTTTGTTTGATCAATTCATGGAATTGCGGAAATGGTTGGGATGAGAGCTATACGATAGGCGCTTCACATGAAAACGGAAATATGCAACAGGCTAAACGCTGTTACTAAAAGCGGCCGTGGAAAGGAAGGAACATGGTCTAAAATTTATTCGGAAACTGTCCGTTAACCCAATACCATATATCAATAAAATCGAATCAAAAACAAAAAACCAGTGAGTGAAAATTCTATTTGATAGTTGGAATGTTGGAAAAATATTAGTTTTATTGCCATATTACTGAACGATGAAGGGTTAAAAACAAATTCAAAATATTAAAAACCCCCATAGGAATTTGTTTCTGAGCTTAAGGGATGATAAAATAAATGGGTTGTGTTTTGAAATATATATTACATATTTGCGTGTGTATGTATAGCAAAAAAGGAGAAAAGGGGTAACGTTAAATACTGATTAGTATTCAGAACAGAAATGCGGTCTCACGTTTGGATCTCGTTCCCCCCTCCTACTTTGTCTACGCTAAGCTCCCCTTTCCAGTACTTCAGACTCCTTCCACCTTCTCCAACTCGTTACATCCTCTTTTATCCGAATATCCCTTTAACAATCGATAAAACCGAAACCGACACATTTGAACCCTATTTAGGTAATTTAAGTAGACCGCTTGATTTCCCTTAAATTTTCGTTCCAATGTAAATTTACGTTAAACTTCCTTACAAGTTTGTAATGCCTAATCAAATTTCTCTGCTCAAGATCTAAATTTAAAAGTACTTAGCCATAAGATATGTATATGAGCCTATTCTAAGAATTTGGAGTTCTACCTCTCAGGCATTTATTTGTGTATAAGGTACTCCTACAATTCTATTGGGCGTGTGGTAACCGCAAAGTAATAATTGATCTCAATAAAACTAATTGTGCTACTAGGAATGCTGGAAAAATAAGGACAAGAAAACCAAATAGTACATTTTTTCAGAAGTTATTTCTCTATCTTGAGGGGCGGTTCGTCAACGAACTTGCATCGTATATGCACAGTATTATATCACCACATCTTACGAAACATAAACTTGAATATCATATACTATCGATATACGAGCAAGAACTTGAGAAACTTTTCCTAGTTTTAAAATAACTGCTCTCTGATTATTTTTTGCTTTCCTTCTTGCAGTAGTTTTTTTTTTGTTTGTTTCTGTGCTCATTAATTGAATTATTTCTCATATAAGTAAAAATATCCACATGTGTTCCCTAAAATTATTATAAAGTAGTTTTAGTTATTGAAAAAAGAAGTTTTTTCTCTATTTATATAATAAATTGTTCATAATCTAAGGTAATTTTTAAAAATTTTATTGTTATTAAAATTATTATTATTAATATTTTTTTTACGTAAATTTAGTGGTATTTATTATTTTTTTAATGCTTTTAACAAAAACTGTTTAATGTATTTCTTGTACCCTTTTTAGATTTTATGATAGTATTTTTTATAGTTGTTATTAGTATTTATAAATTTGTTTTAATAATTTTTTTGTTTATTCCTATGCGCGGACAGAACTTTCGTGAAGAAAGATTTTTGCGTATATAAATATATTTAGTTAAAAATATTGTAAATAGCTTAGTACAGTAATAATTGTATTATATTTAACTAAATAAAACAAATAAATAAATAAATATTCGTAAGTAAATATTGTTGATAAGGTCAACAGCCGAAAGACTGGTTTGAACCTGTAGACGTTTTACTAAGTAAAAACGAGAAGTGAGGTGGGTTACTGTTGACTTCCACACTGAGTTGAAAGAGTATGCTAATCAGAATGCCAGGCCCTCCGAAAAGTACCAACTTTCCACCCTGCAAATGACACCTTCACTTCATCCACCACAGGAACTAGCTGTAGAGTGAAATCCATTACTTTCAGAGGACTACCTCTGAATACCAGAGGATAATTCTGACTAGTGTCTTTTACACCTCTATCTCCTCTGTTATTAACCATTTAGCCGGCAATAATATTTTTTTAGATCGGCAGAGAATTTCTAGCATATGAGTCAGCGAACCGTAAAGAAATCATAAAAAATTTGCTATAAATCACAAACCTTATCACATGACGTATCAAAATAACAATAAAACTTAATAAAATATAATAAATATATTATTGAATGTTTAATCTGACAGTTAGGGATGCTGGAGCTATTTGAAAATAATTTTTAGACAAATATTTTTTTTAAATTTCAGATGATACTACTAATTAAAGTAAAACTTAAAATTTAAAACTTTCTTATGATCTTCTTTTAAAATTCATTATATACGAATCGTTACTTATAATGTTCATTTCAAAATAAAACAAAAAACTATTCTATGTTCAAAATTGAAGAAAATATACACAAAAACACATCATGTAAACAAAGAAATGACCAAATTCAGCTGTAGAATAGTGTGGTTTCAACAGAGAATCACAGGCAGAATATGCAACTAAAACTCTTGTATTATACGTAAAAATTTACTTTATACATTACTAAACTATTGTACAAAACAGCAGCGCTGTCTGCAGATGAATTTAAGGGGAGACTGTACTTTGTATCGGGCCAATGTTAAATTTACTTATTTTTAGGTAGGCTACATTTTTCATAGGATTGGTAAAAGATAGGAAAATTAAACTTTACACACTTATACGAGGTATGATCAAAACGTAAGGTGACTTTTCATTTTTATAAAAAAATATTCATTTATTCATCCAAAAATATGTTATCCCCTTCAAAATAATCCCCCTCTGATACAATGCACTTGTGGCAGCGCTTTTTCCAGCGCAAAACATTTCTGAAATGCACTTTTGGGTATTGCCTTGAGCTTTTCCAGCGATGCAGTCTTAATTTCCAAAGAAGAGCCTGGGCTCTTCCACTGGGATGATTGGGCTTTGGTTTCGAGGTCATTACCATAGACCCAAGTATTGTTACCAGTTTTTATTGTCACCCTTTACTTTTATTATTACCTTTTTGCTTTTTTTTATTTGTACCCTTTTTTTATTGTACAGTTTATTGTCACCCTTTTGAGCAGATCAGGATCATCATTGACGTCGTTCAACATGTCTTGGGCGATGTTCATGCGACGCTGCTTCTGATCAAAATTAAGCAGTTTTATTTTCTTTTACTAAGTTTTCTTGTTATTTTGATACGTCACGCGATAAGGTTTGTGATTTATAACAAATTTTTAATGATTTCTTTACAGTTCGCTAACCCATATGCTAGAAATTTTCTGCCGGTCTAGAAAAATCTTATTGTCGGTTATAGGGTTAAAAAATCAATTTACCTTGTGATATTTTACTTTATGAAATAATTATTAAATTTTTGTTTGTATGATAGTATAATATATAATATAACAAGAAAAAAGAATATGATATGAAAATATGTTTTTCCTGGAAAAAAATATTAAGGAATTTACATAAAGGATGGGTAGGATTTCAGATAGGTTATACAGGGATTGATGCATCTGAAATTCTTCAAAAGACCAATTGAGAAGGAAGAAAAATGTGTATGAAAATAAAAGAGAAAATATATTAAGGAAGAAGAGGGATAACATAAGGAAGGAGATGTAAGGGAAAGGAAATTTTTATATCGTAGGGATTTGTGTTGTAGAAGAAGGGGTTAATATTGGATTGAAGGAAAATATCGGATGTGAGTTGAAGATCCAATGAGTTTGAAAGGGAACTACTAATACTTCTAGAACATAGTAAAGAGCGGTTGGCGGGTGTAAGAGAATGGAAAAACAGTAAAGACTTGGTCTTATGAACGCACAATACGGAGGACTATGTGTTTTTAGTATCAAAAACGATAGAGTAGGCTCACAAGCTTTACTCTTTTGTTTACTTTTACAAAACAAAAATCCTCCGAACCATTATCGGAAATTCTTTATAACTTGTTTATATTAATAAAATACGATAGATTTTAATTACGGTGTATTACTTCCTGTTTTTACAATTTCCTCGATAAACCAATATTTAATTTTTTAAATCTTCCTTTTAGTGTAAAATTTTTGTTAACTTTAGTCTGAGTTTAAATATTATTTTATTTCCATTAACTCTTTAGCGTAGTAAAAATATTTTACATACAGAAATAATATAATCCCAATAATAAATAACAATACTTTATTTTCAAAAAAATACAATTTTTTTTTTAAATTCCTAATATGTGTACGTTGTAATCTGTTCAAATTTAGATCAATAAGCAACCCCATGACCGAATGAGATGAGGATGATATGTATGACGTGTGTTAATGAGGTGTAGTCTTGTACAGACTCAGGCCGACCTGTTTAACAGCTGATTTTCGGTAACGAAGGTTCCTGGTTCAAATCCTAGTTAAGGTAGTTACTTTTATACGGATTTGAATACTAGACAGTGGTTACCGGTGTACTTTGATGGTTGGGGTTTAATTAACCATACTCTCTCAGGAATGGTCGGCCTGGGTCTGTACAAGACTACACCTCATTTACACTTCATACACATCATCCTCATCTCATTGGGTCATGGGGTTGCTCATTGTTCTAAATTGCACAGATTGCAACGTACGCAAATTAAAAATTTAAAAAAATGTAGAATGTTTAATGAATTGTAAAAAATCAAAAAACTATAAAAACATTTCTTCTATTGGGGGGGGGGTAAAATGAATAGGCCTATCTTATATATTTCCTGCAGACACTTCTCCACATTCCCTCGCCAAACTTTATAATCACTGCGTGATAAATGTAAACAAATGACGCAATCGGTTATTAAAAATCTAAAAAATCTTTCACAGTACAGATATCGAAAAAATATTTCACATTTGGAATCCGCATATGAAGTTGAGTATAAAGTTATACAGCTTAACAAACTAGAGACTGCAGATGTAGGTGGAGCATAATGACCGAGATCACAGCACAGAGCCAATGGCCTTTCGTTAATCGTATCCTGCGTTGTCACGTTGTGGTCCCGCTGTGGGTGACAGCCTTACAAAAAGTCAGCTGGAGTTCAGTAGAAAAGAGTGTGACTTAGCGAAGGGGCAACCTCACATCCGACCTTGGCTGTTATTGGCTAGATCTCATCTGCAGTCTTTAGTTCGTCGGGGTATAGTGTTAATTATTATTAATATTAATAGTCATATGTAGACTACATTATAAAGGTTTCTTATGGATGGGCGCGGAGGAGGGAACTGTTATTGATTATGTTGTTGTTGTTTAGGTCATCAGCCGAAAGGCTGGTTTGAACCTGTAGAGGTTTTACTAAGTAAAACGAGGAGTGAGGTGGTTTACAATTACCTTCCTCACTGAATGGAAAAGTACACTTATCAGCATGCCGGGCCCTCTGAAAAGCACATATTTTCCACTCTGCAAATGACACCTTCACTTCATTCACCACAGGGTCTGGCTGTATAATTAAATTCATTACTTTCAGAGGAAATAACTCTGATTAGTGTCTTTTACACCTCTACCTCTTCTGTTCTTAAATGATTCAGTCATTTAATTGACTGACCATTTGATAAGAAACAGAACTATTTATTTTAGCCCTGCAACTAACAGATTGAGTGTAAATAATTTGACACTCCACCTGTCTGTTATGGACAGATTGATTATGATGGCATTGATTGATCTACAAAGCCGATGTTTGAGTATGTGCTAGTAGCAGTGAAAGCCTCATAAGAAATACATTGTCCTATACTGCTCCGTTGTGTCAACTGAACGTGCAAACGACTTAAAGTATCACTTCCATATTGTCGTATCCGACATTAATTATCTATTTCTGCATTTTATTCTATTCAGTTTTGTGTTTAGGTAGCAGGTTATAAAATTTGGGGGCCAAGAGAGAAAATCGTTGCCAGTGTTCAAATACGTTCAATAAAGTGAATATTTCTAGATTAAAAACTCAAAATTCTTTTTAGAATTGAATTTAGACTGAATTTTAGAGGTGAATGAAGTGAAGGTGTCATTTACAGGATGAAAAAGATGTGTTTATCAAAAGGGTCTGGCATGCTGATAACCATATCTTTCAACTAAGTGAGGAAGGCAATTGTAAACCACCTCCTCGATTTACTTAGTAAAACCTCGGTTGATGACCTAAACAACAATATTATACAAAAATTCAGGCTGAAAATAATTATTAATTTTCAGGGTTCTAAAGATAACAAAATAATTATCAGTTATGTTAATTGAACTATTGTTGCTCATCTTGGTCATCAGCCAAAGGGCTGGTTTGAACCTGTAGAGGTTTTACTAAGTAAATCGAGGAGTGCGATGGTTTACCGGGCCTTCCTCACTGAATGGAAAAGTACGCTTCTGAGCATGCCTGGCCATCTGCAAAGCACATATTTTCCACTCTGCAAATGACACCTTCATTTCACAACAGGGTCTGGCTGTATAATGAAATTCATTACTTTCAGAGGAAATAACTCTGATAAGTGCTCATTTATTGAATTAATTTCTCATTAAGTTAAAATATTTACATTAAGTTACTTAAATATATTATTGTTTAAGTAGTTATAGTTATAAAATAAAAGTTATATGTGTAAATATTTTTTCTCTCTATTACAAATATACAAACATAATCTTTAAAGTTTTTTAAAAAAATTTCTAATGTTATTAAAATTAAAATATAATATTGATATTTTATGTAAAATTGAATTGAATTTATCATTTATTTAATGTTTTTTTTTTAATTCTGTTTAACGCAATCTTTGTAACATATTTAACTGCAGTAATTTTTATAGCAGTCATAAGTATTCAAGTGATTTAATTTTTTTGTTCTGTATACTGCTATGCGCGGACAGAACTCTTTGTGAAGAAAAATTTTTGCGTATAAGTATATTTAGTTTAAAATACTGTACATAGCTTAGTATAGTAATGAATTATAATTTTAATGTAGCTATATTTTACTAAATAAAATAATAGTATCTCTTACAACTCTACCTCGTCTGTTGTTAAATGATTTATTCATTTAATTGGCTGACCATCTGATAAGAAACAGAACTATTTATTTTAGCCCTGCAACTAACAGATAGAGTGTAAATAATCTGACACTCCACCTGTCAGTTATGGGCAGTTAATTGTACTATAGATTAAATGAGCAACAAAGAACTGTAGGAATGATAATACCAAACAAAGGATGATGTGATAAGAATATTTAGATAAGTTTAAAAGGAATAGAAAGACGACTGAAGTATAATTGCTTTTAAGGAACTGTTAAGTTGGATTACAGAAGGAACGAGGAGAATAGTAAATAACAAAAAAAACGTGATGAATTTAGGGTTTCCTTTTAAAAGAAAGGACAGTAGGTTTACGCATGTGTGATATGTGTGTGATTCTCTTACTTTGCTACTTAGTTCCTTTTGTAACGAACTGTTTGAGGTATGAGACAGATAGAGTGGGCTATCCTTATAGAAGAAGTAAGTGTAGATTCAACCGTGCAATGTAAAGTTGTGAAAAGAGGACAAAAAACTGAGTCTATATTTTACTGTAGTAGTCATGAATAAACCAAGCTTTTAGCCCAATTTCCCGGCTGTTTTCCGGCAGTACCTCCCCCTTCTATTATTATTACCCTATCCACTCTCTTTTCGCTTTTCCAGCTTTTCTTTCCGGCTTCCTGAATCCGTTCTCTAATGGAACTGTTGGAAATGGTACTAGACACTATGTACTCATAATGAATGTTTGCAAAAAGTCAGCCGCTTCTGAGTATTGTCGGTCGCGCACTCCTTTATTTCTAAGCTGTGCCGTATAGCCAACTCTACAATCGTCACCAGTATCACTTTAGACAATTGGTACAATGGGGAAAGAGCAATTCCCATTTTATATTTAACTTATCATGATTATAATTTGTTCTTTGTTATATTAATAATAATACTAGTGTTTAAACTTTCAAGAGAACTTTTAAAATACTACACTTGGGGTATTTTCAACTGCCACTTCACATACTTTAAATTACTTTTTTTAACAGGTTTGTCTCCTGTGAGACATATTTTTATGTCTCAGTTCACATAACCACTTTGAGACAAAAGCAGTTGGTGCATCGAGATCACCAACTGCTCGATGCACCAACTGCTTTTATCATAGAGTTATTTTTTTTTCTTTTGAGACTGCAGTGGATCACTTGAGTCAGTTTCTGGCCACTCTCTTCTGGTTGTTTTCTTTGATTTTCCTCCAGTATTCTTTCTTTCTGGCAGATCTTCTTTGCCTTTCTGGTTCCGAAAATATCACTTTCCTGCTTCCTCTTTTATGTACCTTTTCTTGGAATCTAATATTTTTATCTTTTAATAGTTTCAGCTTTTCAGTTTTATTTTTTAGATCTTCGAAGTTGATCCCTAATTCTTCCATGTCGCTCTTGATTTATCTTAACCACATTACTTCTGTCTTTTTCTGGTAGAGTTTTCTGACTATTTGGTTTGTGATTCTATCTTTTTTCAGTCTTCCTCCTTCACCGCGGTTTATTTGTCATCCCCCTTCTACTTTCTGTCATCCCCTTCACCACAGTTTATTCGTCTTCTCTACCTCCTTTCTGCCTTCCACCTTCACCGAGGTTTATTTTTCTTCTCCTTTCTTTCTTACTCCTTCACCGCGGTTTATTTGTCTTCCTCCTTTTCCTATCTGTCTTTACCCTTCACCACAGTTTATTCGTCTTCCCTACCTCCTTTCTGCCTTCCACCTTCACCGCGGTTTATATTTTTCCCTCTTCTCCTTTCTATCTTCCTCCTTCACCGCGGTTTATTTTTCTTCCCCTTCTCCTTTCTGTCTTCCTCTTTCATCGCGGTTTATTAGTCTTCCTGCTTATCATATCTGTCTTTTGCTTCACCGCGGTTTTTTTTTCTTCCCCCTTCTCCTTTCTGTCTTCCTCCTTCACTGCGCTTTATTTTTCTTCCCCTTCTCCTTTCTGTCTTCCTCCTTCAACACGTTTATTTGTCTTCACCCTTCTCGTTTGTGTCTTCCTCTTTCACCGCGGTTTATTTGCTTCTCCCTTCTCCTTTCGGTCTTCCTCCTTCACCGTGGTTTACTTGTCGTCCCCATTCTCCTTTCTGTCTTCCTCCATCACTGCGGTATATTTTTCTTCCTTCTTCTTTCTGTCTTCCTCCTTCACCGCGGTTTACCTGTCTTCATCAATCACCGTACAGAAGCATGCTTGTGCTATCTATAGGATACAATTGGAACTAATTTTACAATAGATGTGAATGATTACGCTATCTAGCGGATTTATTAAAACCTAATCTTTACAAAAGAAGCATGTCTGCGCTATCTATCGGATTTCATTGGAACTAACTTTGCAATAAATGTGCATACTTACGCTATCTATCGAATTTGATTGGAACTAGTTTAGCGGCCGCTGTTAGTTTCAATAAATTCCGATAGATAGCGTGAGCATCCACAACTATTGCAAAGTTAGTTCCAATGAAATCCGATAGATAGCGCAACCATGCTACTTTTGTAAAATTTAGTTTTAAATAAATCCGCCAGATAGCGTAAGCATGCATATTTATCTCAAAGTTAGTTACAATGAAATCCGATAGATAGCGCAGGCATGCTTCTTTTGTAAAGATTAGGTTTTAATAAATCCGCTAGATAGCGTAAGCATTCACACCTATTGTAAAATTAGTTCCAATTATATCCTATAGATAGCACAAGCATGCTTCTATAGGGTGATGGATGAAGACAAGTAAACCGTGGTGAAGGAGGAAGACAGAAAGAAGAAGGGGAAGGCAAATATACCGCGGTGAAGGAGGAAGACAGAAAGAAGAAGGGGAAGACAAATATACCGCGGTGAAGGAGGAAGACAGAGAGGAGAAGGGGGACAACAAATAAACCACGGTAAAGGATGAAGACAAAATGGAGAAGGGAGAAGACAAGTAAACCGCGGTGAAGGAGGAAGACACAAAAGAGAAGGGTGAAGACAAATAAACGTGTTGAAGGAGGAAGACAGAAAGGAGAAGGGGAAGGCAAAGAAACCGCGGTGAAGGAGGAAGACAGTAAAGAGGGGGGAAAACAAATAAACGTGGTGAAGGAGGAAGACAGTAAAGAGGGGGAAGACAAATAAACGTGTTGAAGGAGGAAGACAGAAAGAAGAAGGAGAAAGACAAATACCCCGTGGTGAAGGGGCAAGGCAAAAAGGAGAAGGGAAAACAAATAAACCGCGGTTATGGCGGAAGATAGAAAGAAGAAGGAGGAAGACACATAAACCATGGTGAAGGAGGAAGACTGAAGGAGAAGAGGGATGACAAATAAACCACGGTGAAGGAGGAAAACAGAAGGGAGAAGGAGAAAGACACATAAACCGCGGTGAAGGAGAAAGACAGAAAGGAGAAGCGGGAAAACAAATAAACCGCGGTGAAGGAGGAAGACAGAAAGAAGAAGGGGAAGACAAGTATAACGCGATGAATGGGGAAGACACAAAGGAGAAGGGTGAAGACAAATAAACCGCGGTGAAGGAGGAAGACAGGAAGGAGAACGGGGACGACAAGTAAACGACAGTGAAGGAGGAAGACAGAAAGGAGAAGGGGAAAGGCAAATAAACCGCGGTGAAGGAGGAAGACACAAAGGTGACGGGTGAAGACAAATAAACGTGTTGAAGGAGGAAGACAGAAAGGAGAAGGGGAAGACAAATAAACTGCGGTAAAGGAGGAAGACAGGAAGGAGAAGGAGGAAGACTAATATACCGCGGTAAAGGAGGAAGCCAGAAGGGATAAGCAAGAAGACTAATCGACCCAGGTGGAGTCAGAAGACAGAAAGGAGAAGGAGAAAGACAACAGACTGCGGTGAGGGAGGAAGACAGAAGGGATAAGCAAGATGACTAATAAAGCCAAGTGGAGGAAGAAGACAGAAAGGAGAAAGAGGAAGACAAACAGACTGCGGTGAAGGAGTAAAACAGAAAGATTAAGGAAGAGGAATAATAAACCGCGGTGAAGAAGGAAGACAGTGAGAAGGAGGAAGACTTCTTCTTATTTAAGTACCATGCCCGACTATCGGACGTTGGCAATCATATTGGCTACCATCACTTTATTCACTGCAACTCGGAATAGCTCAGTGGATGTTTTGTGGTACCACTCACGGAGGTTTTGTAGCCAAGACGTCCTTCTTCGTCCCGGTCCTCTCCCTCCGGCAATTTTACCCTGTATCACTAGATGCAGAAGGTTATATTTTCCTGGGTGTCTCATCACGTGGCCAAAATATTTGAGCTTACGTGTTTTTATTGTTCTGATTATTTCTGTGCTCTTTTTCATTCTCTGTAGGACCTCTTCATTTCTTACTCGGTCCACCCAACTTATTCGGAGAATTCTTCTGTAGACCCACATTTCAAAAGCCTCCAGCCTCCTCATTGAAGTAGTCGTCAGCGTCCAGCTCTCCGCACCATATAACAAAGCGGAGAATATGTAACAGCGTGTTAATCTGATTTTTAGTTTTAAGGTGATTCCTCTGTCACATAGAATTCTCTTCAATTTAAAGAAGGCTGTCCTGGCTTTTTCAATACGAATCTTTATTTTCTTACTCATGTCCCATTTGTCGTTAACACTGGCGCCCAGATAAGTGATGTTTTCAACTCTTTTTAGCCTTATATCGTATGCGTTGATTTGTACAGGTTGTATTGTTGCCTTGCTAACTACCATAAGTTTGGTTTTTGAAGCGTTGAGCTTTAGACCATATTTGTCACAAGCTGAGGTTACTCTGTTTACGAGTGTTTGTAATTCCTCTTGGCTTGCCGCAATTAAGACCGTATCATCCGCGGAAGACTATTTAACCGAAATGAAGGAGGAAGACAGAAAGTAGAAGGAGGAAGACAATTAAACTGCGTTGAAGACGTTTTTCTGCGTCTGTAGGCAAATCCGTTATAACATCGGCGTTGGTGGTATATTCCTTTTCATTTTCAATTAGGGAAATGCTTAGTTTTTTCAATGACAATTTATTACCCTCTGGTAATAAATGGATTGTATAATCTTAAAACTTATTAGTAATTATCAAATCAAATGCAGTTTCAGACTTTTTAAAGATTTTTTCTTAATGCTAACAAAACAATTAAAAATATGATAAGTGATCGTTCGGTTAACTGGAGGTTTCGCATTACCAGGTGGTTCGGATTATTGACACCATACTTTATTATTTTAAAAATTAACATTACGCATAGAAATTGTCATTTTCCTTGGCGGGAAAAATCGCTTTATATGTAGAGGTTAAAACCTGCAAATTTGAAAGTAAAAGAACGCCATAATACTACTAAAACTGAACATTATATTCACGATACAATAACATTTTTTTGTAAATTACGACTAAGACAATTATTACTTGTAATTTCAAAATTACAATTACGTTTAATTTGCTTTACTGGTGAATGACGCACAATGAAAATCAACCGTTTGACTTAAAAATATGGAAAATCAGTAATTGCCTCTAAACTAGGTCCTGCAGAGATAAATGTTTTAAATAAATGTTGTAGGTATTTAAATTTCCTTTAACTTTGATTCTATACACGTTTGTCATAAAATGCATACTAAGGCTGCAATCTTAAAAAATCCTATTTCTTACAGAATTTGATAAAAAAAAACAGGAAATCACTAATACTACTAAGCTAAGCGTTGTACAAAAACTGTTTGAAATAAAAATTCTACAACTTTGATTGCGTAAAACTGCTAAAACTATTAAATGAGGCTACACCTAGTTACACGACATGAAATAGTAGAATAGAAGTACACTTGAAATCATTTTGCAGAGGCAGTGGACAAAAAGCAAAATGCGCATTCTTCTTTCAAATCGTAAGCGAAATCAGGAAATATTCGACGATTTTTGGCGGTGTAATGTTGCAAAAACCATGAAATTATATGTTAACAAATTACTAAATGTGACAATTTACTAAGCAAATATTTTCTTGTTTTATCCCTAATGTGTGTACGTTGCCATCTCAATTCAGAATAATAGGCAACCCCATAACCCAATGATATGTATGACGTGTAAATGAGATAGTCTTGTACAGACCCAAGCCTATCATTCTTAAGAGATTGTGGTTATTTGAACCCCAACCATCAAAGTACATCGGTAACCACTGTCTTAGTATTCAAATCCGTATAAAATAACTAACTTCACTAGAATTTGATTTAGGAACCTACGGCTCCAAAAATCAGCTATCCAAAAATCAGTGACTCGCGGCGGCGACTTTATCTCTAGACCAACCCGGCGGTTCCTAAAATAAAACAGGAAACAAATTACTAAAGATATTTTCATGGAACCTTTAATGGTTGGTTTATGCCTAATTTGAAAAAAGAAACCGAAGCGGCGTGAGATGGACTCATGTATGGAAGACGACAAAACGACGGAGAACAACTCTTCAAAATGTTCGTCTATTTACAACACGTTTAGAAAGAAAACTACCAGCCATAACAATAATTTAATCCTGCCACTACTATTCGCACTGGTTTCTTTCCACGATAGTTTGTCAACCCAAAAAATCGTCCATCAGAAAAGAGAGTTTTTTTAATTAATTGTATAAAAAAAATAATTAAACCAATAACTTAATTTAATTATATTAGTTACCTACATCTAAACTTTTCCGGATAAAAATTACTTAAATGATAGTAAATTAGATTGTGAATACGAGTTTTTGAAAGATTGTACTCGTATTTCAATTATTAATAAAAGTGTGTTCTTATTACTGTTTTAAGCTTTTTATATAAATATATTTCCTCAATGAGTGTTGGAAAACTGCCAGACCTGACATGGAATCGAACCCGGGACCCAATATACATATTAAACCGCTATCATTGTAAATCTACAAATGAACAGAAACGAATCTAGAAAGTTTAATCTTTACGGACTAATACACAAAATGGACGAGAAAAAAACCAAAAAAAAATGTTCGATATCACAAATTCCAGCAAAACTAGGTTAAAATGGATGAAAAATCTCAAAAAGGAACATAAATATTTAGAAAAAAATTTGGTGTGAAACACTCACACAACTTTCTCTTGCCAATGCAAATAATTAACAATAAACCTAACATTAGTAATAAAACATTAAAAACAAACAAAAAACTAACCTCAAAAACATAACCTTATTTTAATCATGAGTGAAAGACGCAAAATGAAAATCGAACTCAGTTTGGCTTAAAAGTACGGAAAATCACTCTTTCACGCTAAACTAGGCTCTGTAGAGAAAAATGCTCTCAATAAAAGTTGTAGATCTTTTTATTTCCTATAAATTTTATTATATACACTTCTGTCGTAAAATGCGTATTAAAGCCGAAATCTTAAAAAAAATCGATTTTTCACGTTTTCGTGAAAAAAATCAGAAAATTGCTAATTACTGCTAAACTAAGCGTTATACAAAATAATGTTTGAAATAAAAGTTGTAGGATTTTAAATTGTCTACAACTTTTATAATACACATTTTTTCGCTAAAATGCATATTAAAGCCTTAATCTTAAAAAAACAACGTTTTTACGTGAAAACAGCCTCACCAAGAATTTCAGCAAACATGGCGCCTACCCTATCTTGTAGAGAATCAAAAATTGAATAAACCAGGCGATTTTTAAAAAAATCGTAGGACCAGTTTTTGAGAAAATCACAAAAAAGTGAAAAATTACACGAATAAACAACTACTTCCGGTTGACCGATTTTGATGAAAATGTTCGTGTCGGGTCCGGTAGTGGCATGCAACTTAAACACACACACACACACACACACACACACACACACACACAGACCAATCGCTAAAAACATGTTTTTTGGGTTCAGGGGGTCTGAAAACGTATAGATCCGGTGAAAACTCGATTTCGAAAAATCGACATGAAAACAATACTTTCCTTCCTAAATTATATTCATATAGGCAAGAGAAAGTAAAAGTAAGAAATATCTAAAACCACAGATTTTTATAAGAAACCACAATGAGGAGAGGAAGCAAATTGGACAGAGAAATTAAGGAGGAAACAGAGTGAACAGGATTTTTGAGAAACGACAGATAGATTTTTACAAATCTATTCATTGTTCTATAAAGAATATATCAAAGATACACTCTATTAATAAAATAATTCTATAAATTTTTCATTAGTTCTTCCCTTATGTAACATATCTTGTTTTGCCTTAAATGTTTTGGGTGACGGCTTATTAAAACACGTCTAGAAGCACGGTTTACCAGGTTTGGTACAATCTATTTGTAAAATTTCCGGTTATTAACCGTCTCGTTGTCTCACTACTATGATGTCATCATCACTGGGAATATATTAAGTTGTCAACTTCGTCTAACACAGGATAAACCCGAGGCTTGTTGTTAAGACAGGATGAATTCCGTTCAAGTTTCCTTAGCTACAAGCACTGTAGTAACATGTCATATGAACTTAATGGTGTGAGGAATTGGAATGTCGTTTAATTAAACATCAAACTGCAATACAGATTGTACACGCTAATTATAATAATTTTAAATAGAGATATATACTAAAAAGATTTTAAGATTTTTCTTCGTATAGGAACAATTTTAGACCACGTTAGGTGAATTTAGAAGTTTCTGGAAGCTCTTTTTACAGCTGCTATCAAAATTTTCTCACTGGTAAGCTTTTCTCCTTTCTTCGGTACACCCGGTGTTCTGTTTTTTCTCTTCATGAAACCCCTTAAATTCCGTAATTAGTTGTCTGAATTTGATAGTTTGATTTGATTCATTAAGTTTTCTCGGTTTATTCTAATCTTCTCAATATCCTTTCTGACTTCTTCTTCTGCTTCTACCTCTAAGAATTAGGTATCTATGCCTGTTCCAAACCTCTCAAATCTGCCCATCTCTTTCTCGGGCGTCCTCGTTCTCTCCTGCCCTCCGACTTATAGCCCAGTGTCTGTTTAGGTATTCTATTTTACCCAACAACGGCTCCAAAGGCAGATATGGAAGATAATTCTAACGGCAGAGGAGATGGAAGAGCCTAGAACGGCATCTTGAAGGAACCGTCTTGCAGGCTCATATGCAGTGAAGTAAAATCCCACTAATGAGCTTAATCTGCGGAGCGCTCGTAACGCGGCAAGACGATTTTCTTAACTACTGGCAAACCTCATGATGCTTCGGATGGACTGGGATTCACGGATAATTTAATCCGTTCTTCCTGACTTATTACACCATTTAACCGACACCTTAAGTACTATGTTGTTTAGTATTTTAAAAATTGCTTTCTCAACGGTTGTCATCCATTCTTTACAGGTGTCCGTAAAATTTTAGCCTTCTTTTTCTAATCAAATACAATAATCGTTAAATTACCTTGTACAGTTCTTCTCAACCTCGTCACCTATGTTGTTCATTTACTATCTTCGGACCCTTGTGAAAGAACTTTCTCTGAAATTTCTCTGGTTCTCTTAGACCAGCATTCCCGGTCATTCTTATGCACTCACTCGCGTACAGACACGTAGGTTTTATCACACTATTAGAATGTCTAATCTTGGGTTGTCTTGAGACTGCAAAATAGATTTGAGTTAATCAATAAAACTGTAATTTTATTTACTCCGTAGTATCTTCACTAAAGTTTATCTGGAGGTTTTACAACGAAGAAATGAAATATGAGTGTTGGGAAACCAGTGTATGCGAGATTGGCAGTGATGAGGATGTAGGTAAAATACCAAATAAGACTTGAATGAACTACACACAAATATTTTCACTGTTAGATAATTCAAAAGGTACTTGCCAAGTGAAACAAAGACTCCCATCGGACTTACTTTAAAATGTCAATTCAACATATGAAATAAATTTATAAAGTTCCTTTCATTGGGAGATTTCCTTCGGTCATATCATGGCGAAAGCAAACTCATCTGCTTGTTATTGTGCATAAGAACAGATTATGCACATTACAGGCAGGTGGAGTGTTAAATTATTTGCACTCAATCTGCTAGTTTTTGGGCTACAAAATACAGTCCTTTTTCTAATCACATGGTCACCCAATCGTATGACTGAAACATTTAAGAATAGAAAAAATAGAGATGTAAAAGACACTAGTCAGAGTAAACTCCTCTGAGATTAATAAATTTCATAATAGAGCCAGACCCTGCGGTGAATGAAGTGAATGTGTCATTTGCAGGGTGAAAAATATGTGATTTTCAGAGGGTTTGGTATACTGATAAGCATACTTTTCAACTCGGTGAGAAAGACGATTGTAAACCACCTCACTTCTTGTTTTACTTAGTAAAACCTCTAAAAGTACAAATTAGCAATTTGGCTGATGACACAAACAACAACCATAATAATAATAATAATAATAAAACGTTCTGGACAAAGTCATGGAAGAATGGGAGAAGGAGCTGAAGAGATGTGGACAGTGGAAGCCAGTACAACTTGGTTTTCCCAGAAACAACCTTTCCATACCATACCTCACCTTTGCTGACGATCTAGCTATATTAATGGATGACGAGAAGACCGCCATCAAGCAGCTTGAGACATTAAAGGAATGTGCTGAAAAAGTAGGGCTACAAATCTCATTTGAGAAAACGGAATTCATATCCTCAAAAATAGATATCATAAGCTTGAGGACAAAATATGGTAGAATAAACAAGGTTCCATACTTCAAATATTTGGGGGAATTCATTGAACCAACAGGTCTTGAAAGAATTTCCCAACAAAATCGTCTCCAAAAAATGAAAAAAGCTCTAGGATTAGTTCAAAATCTCTACAACAAAAAATCCATGTCAAGACAAACTAAAATTCGGCACTACAACACAGTTATTAAACCAATGGTCCTCTACGCAAGCGAAACACTAGTACTTAGCAGAAAACACGAAATTGAAGAAATCAAAAAGGAGGAAAGAAAAATTATTAGAAAAATTCTAGGGGCTCGACTTACAGAAGATGGGTATAGGCTGCAATCCAACAAAACAACAGAGAGCTATTCAAACATTGAAATTGACATGCGTAAAAGGCGGTTGAAGTTCTTTGGACATCTTAACAGATTGCAGGAGGATAGGCTAACAAAAAGAATAATTGAATATATTACAAAACTTAAAATTTCAACACCTTGGCTGGACGAAATTCGTAAGGACCTAAAAAGCGCAAATATACATCACACTGAAATTTTTAATAAAAACTTATTCCGTCACAAGGTAGACAAGTGGAAAGTTTCAGAGCCCTCAAGAGAGAAGCAGTTTAGACCAAAGTGGTCTGAAAACCGCAAAAAATCTTTCTCGGAAACAATGAAGGCCTACTGGACCAATAAGAAAAACAAATGACGAAACTGAGTCATGATGCTTAACGTCTTCTATCCAAGGAGAATTTGCCAATAATAATAATAATAATAATAAAACTTTATATCCATATTTGTTGACAAAAGCAACTAAAACACATTTTTTCCAAAAGTTGTAAATTCATTTACAACAATTAACAAAGTACAAAGTGGAGGAAATTGACCTACGCAACTATGAATAAAGCTAAGTCCTAGGGTAGGGTTCTCTTCTTTTATTTAGTAATACAGTAAAAAAAGATTTAAAAACTACGGTAGGGTTGAAACAGTGACATGTGAAAATAAAAAAAAACTTTCGAAAAAAAATTAAATAATAAATCTAATTAGTAATCTTGCTCTTCAAATTATTAAAAAATTGGTACCAGAAAATGTATGTTTTGATTTAAATTTTCTGAAACGGCCTTCTTAAAAATAAAAAAATTCATCGTTAAAATTTTTTTATTAAAGTCAACCCATTTTTTTATTTCTTCCCATTCTTTTCATCCATTTTTGATTTGGTTTCGTGTATTATTATTATTATTAGTACCTATAAAATAGTTGTTATGACGCGTAGTGGCAAAATGAACTTGGCAGTCAGAGCCAAAAGGTATGCTGATAAGCATACCACTCCACTCAGTGAGGAAGGCAATGGTAAACCACCTTACTCCTCGTTTTACTTAATAAAGCCTCTAGAGGATCAAACCAGCCTTTCAGCTGATGACCTAAATAAAAACAAGATTACGAGGAGTGGCTATTAAATAACGAGACTGACGTTGTAAAAAAGTTTATTTTTATTTTATACATAAACACTTATTGTCCCCTTCAATATACACTCCTTCTCTATCCCTACAACGGTCCATGCGAATTTTCCATTGTTGGAAAAAAAAAGATTTTTATCCATTTTCCGAAAAAGATTTTCAGTCCATTGAATTTTCCATTATTGGAAAAAAAACAGTGCTGGAAGTCATCTTCTGTTAGCTCCTTCAGGACACGTGCCGCTCAAAAACGTTTGTACTGACACTTTGTACGCGATTGAAAATGACCCAAATTTTTTTGAAACTATAATAATATGTGATGAAACGTGGTTTTTTTACTTTTGATCCGGAAACGAAGTGCCAATCCATGCACTGGGAGAGCCGAACTTCACCGAGAGCCAAAACAGCTAAAATGAGCAAATCAAAATTTAAAGCAATGATGATTGTTTTTTTTATATCCATGGAATTGTGTACCTTCACTGGATTCCGGATAGTCAAACAATTAATCAGTATTACTACCTTTAGGTACTTTCTAAACGACATCAAAGAGTATGGAAAAAACGCCCCGAAATGTGGAAGGACAAATCATGGGTTACCCACCAAGACAATACACCAGCTCATTCCGCGTTATCTGTCAAGAGGTTTCTAGCCAAATACAGCAACTCAGTGTTAGAACATCCACCTTATTCACCAGATCTTGCAGTATGTGACTTCTACCTGTTCCGTAAGGTGAAATCTGCATCAAAAGGGACAAGATTTGAGTCTGTGGAAGCTGTAAAAGAGAAAGCGGCATGTGTCCTGAAGGACCTGACAGAAGATAATTTCCAGCACTGTCTCTAACAATGGAAAATTCGCATGGAGCGTTGTAGGGATAGAGAAGGAGTGTATATTGAAGGTGACAATAAGTGATTATGTATAAAATAAAAATAATTTTTTTTACGTCAGTCTCGTTATTTAATAGCCACCCCTCGTAGATTGTATTTTTGCTGTATTAAAAAAAATTGTAATAAAAATAATTATTAAATTTCTAGCTAGGATCTAGACGTTGATTTGCCAATGCAAAAAATTGTAATAAAAATAATTATTAAATTTCTAGCTAGGATCTAGACGTTGATTTGCCAATGCAAATAATTAACAATAAACCTAACATTAGTAATAAAATATTAGAAATAAACAAAAAACTAACCTCAAAAAACATTAGTGAAATACGCAAAATTAAAATCGACCTCAGTTTGGCTTAAAAATACGGAAAATCGCTCCTACACGCTAAACTAGGCACTGTACAAAAAAAGCTTAAAATAAAAGTTGTAGATCTTTTAATTTTCTACAAATTTTATGATACACACTTTTGTCGTAAAATGCATTCTAAGGCCGAAATCTTAAAAAAATCTATTTTTCACACGTTTTCGTGAGAAAAAAACAGAAAATTGCTAATTACCGCTAAACTAAGCGTTATACAAAAACATGTTTGAAATAAAAGTTGTAGAATTTTACATTCTCTACAACTTTTATTATATAACGTTTTGCGCTAAAATGCATATTAAAGCCGCAATCTTAAAAAGAAAATGTTTTTACGTGAAAACAGCCTCACCCAGAATTTCAGCAAACATGGCGCCTACCCTATCTTGTAGAGAATAAAAAATTGAGTAAATGAGGTGATTTAAAAAAAAATCGTAGGACCAGTTTTTGAGAAAATCGCAAAAAAGTGAAAAATTACACGAATAAACTACTACTTCCGGTTTACCGATTTTGATGAAAATGTTCATGTCGGGTCCGGTAGTGGTATGTAACTTAAGTTTCAAGTTTCAAGTTCGTACAATGTTTCGTTCTTGAGATATTTTGTATACACACACACACACACACACACACACACACACACACAGACCAATCGCTAAAAACATGTTTTTTGGGTTCAGGGGGTCTGAAAACGTATAGATCCGGTGAAAACTCGATTTCGAAAAATCGACATGTAAACAATACTTTCCTTCCTATATATATTCATATAGGCAAGAGAAAGTAAAAATAAAAATTTGTACGTCAGTCTCGTTATTTAATAGCCACACCTCGTAGATTGTATTTTTTCTGTATTAAAAAAAAATTGTAATAAAAATAATTATTAAATTTCTAGCTAGGATCTAGACGTTGATCAGTCTTGTATATTACAGTGATTTGAGAAAGCGTACTTCAATTACTCCCATTTACATGACTAAAATTTACAGACTACACTCTACTATAACCCAGTGAAAAGCTTATTAGGGACTCACACAATAGAATGGGATAGACCTATTAAACTAGGAACCAAAGTTTTGCGCAGGATGTAGACCTACCAGTACACTCTCTGTAAAGGGATATTATACAATAAATATAATACACAATATGTGAAAGACAATAGGGGCAGTTTTTGGAAGGGTTTCATTATTGCTAACATTTTACAGGAGGCCAACTTTTTTAGGTTTAAATAAATTATATTTTTAAATTGAAATTAATGACCACCACACGTAGGCCTTCATCTTTTTGTACTCAACAGAAGGTACACTCCAGGACAAAAGAATTTTATAAAAAATAATTTTTCATTTAACATCAGTTCATCAATGGGTTACATTTATATTTTCGTAAATAAATTTCAACAAATAAAATTGACATTATTTATAAAAATCTGGTGTGAAACACTCACACAACTTTCTCTTGCCAATGCATTAATGACCAATATAACCTAACATTACCAATAAAACATTATAAATAAACAAAAAACTAACCTCAAAAACATAACCTTATTTTAATGAGTGAAAGACGCAAAATGAAAATCGACCTCAGTTTGGCTGAAAAATACGGAAAATCACTCTTTCACGCTAAACTAGACTCTGTAGAGAAAAATGCTTTAAACAAAAGTTGTAGATATGTTAATTTCTTATAAATTTTATTATATACAATTTTGTCGTAAAATGCATAGTACTAAGGCCGAAATCTTTAAAAGAATTCAATTTTTCACACGTTTTCGTAAGAAAAAAACAAAAAATCGCTAATTACCGCTAAACTAAGCGTTATAAAAAAAATGTTTTAAATCAAAGTTGTAAGATTTTAAATTCTCTACAACTTTTATTTAATAAAATGTTTGCGCTAAAATGCATATTAAAGCCGTAATCTTAAATAAACAATTTTTGCGTGAAAACAGCCTCACCAAGAATTTCAACAAACATGGCGCCTACCCTGTCTTGTAGAGCATAACAAATTTAGTAAACCAGGCGATTTTTAAAAAAATTGTAGGACCAGTTTTTGAGAAAATCGCAAAAAAAGGAAAAATTACACGAATAAACTACTACTTCCGGTTGACCGATTTTGATGAAAATGTTCGTGTCGCCTCCGGTAGTGGTATGTAACTTAAGTTTCAAGTTTCAAGTTCGTACGATGTTCCGTTCTTGAGATATTCTATATACATACACACACACACACACACATACATACACACAGAGAGATGGGGTGGGGGAGAGGGAGAGATAGACATACACACAGACCAATCGCTAAAAACATGTTTGTTTGGATTCATGGGGTCTGAAAACGTGTAGATCCGGTGAAAACTCGATTTCGGAAAATCGACACGAAAACAATACTTTCCTTCCTATACTGTACATTCATATAGGCAAGAGAAAGTAAAAAGAACCCAAGACCGCATGATGAGAGGCAAGCACGTTACCAACTACAAATAGCACGATAGTAAATCTCTGAATGGTGGAAACTTTTCTGAATAAGAAGTCCCTTTTCGGAAGTACTTATTTCACTGGCATTTGTTATCGTTTCATTTAGTAACCCATGCATTCAATACTTAAGACATTATTATATAAAATACAAGATTTTATTATTAATACGAGATATAATATTGAACATAACATTGGATAAAAATTTCATTTCATTTATTAAATTATTTTTGTTTAGTTAAGTAATAAATATGATTTATTGATGTATTTTCCGTGTGTTACAGGGAAAGTTAACACAAAATCTCTTAAGTCGTAGCACTGATGCATGAGTATATTATAAAATTTTCTCTTTTCTTTATTCCATTTAAGTACTAGGTACTAACATGCTATTTCAAATGGACTTTGGTTACTTTTATACGGATTTGAATACACAGGGTTACCGGTGTATTATGATGAATGGGGTTCAATTAACCATACATCTCAGAAATGGTCGGCCTGAGTCTGTACAAGACTACACCTCAATTGCACGTCATACACATTATTTTTATGTCATTGGGTTGTATTCATATCTGTTCTTAGTATTTTTTGCACATACACACACACACACACACACACAGAGAGAGAGAGAGAGAACAATACGTAAAAACATGTTTTTTTGCGGTTCAAGGCCTGAAAGCGTGAATTTCCGGTCAAAACTCAACTTCGAAAATTCGACATGAAAACAAGACTATTCTTCCCTACATTTTATATAGGGCAAGAGAAAGTTATAAAAAAACTTTCATAATTTAGTCTGTCATTTGAAAAACGGGCTTAAATCACGACAAATTATTTATATTTATAAATCTTTTTTAAAATATTTAAAATTAACTTACTGACAACGGAGGTGAATATAAATCTAAAAATTTTATGAAACCATTTATCGTAGTAAAATCGTACATCCAAAGCGAATTACACTCTGACATGAAATAGAAGAAAAATCTGAGTGAACGTAGGTGACGCTTATAAAAACATGTCTTAGTATTAATAAATCCGTATCTTAATGACAAAAAAAATTCATTCATAAATTTTATGTACAAAACTTCCATTTATTTTTCATAAATCCAATAAAATAACACGGTTCTTATTACAAATAGAATTCTTAATACATATTTTATTTAGTCTAAGATTTTGACAGTTTTATTTCTTTAAAATGATAAATAAGTAGGCATTATTAAAGCGAGATGGAATAAGCGATAGCAGTAAAGGAATAGCTAGAATTAATAAAGGGTCTGAAATTGACAGGTGTTCTCTCTTTCTATTCGGCAAGGCGTTGCTACGATTAATTTCGTAAACTTTCCATCACTTCTATCTCAAAAGTTTACAGCCACCAACTATCTTGACTACCACTCTACATAATCCATTACAATAATTTTATATCAGGAAGACATTAAAATAATTTAGAGTCTGTCAATGCTAAGAGTACTCCGACGTAGGCAACCAGCAATACAAGTGAGCATGCTTATTATTAAAAAAAATCTGGTGTGAAACACTCACACAACTTTCTCTTGCCAATGCAAATATTTACCAACATAACCTAACATTAGTAATAAAACATTAGAAATAAACAAAAAACTAACCTCAAAAACCATAACCTAATTTTAATCATGAGTGAAATACGCAAAATGAAAATCAACCACAGTTTGGCTTAGAAATACGGAAAATCACTCTTTCTCTCTAAACTAGGCTATGTAGAGAAACATTTTTTAAATAAAAGTTGTAGATCTTTTAATTTTCTATAAATTTAATTATAAACACTTTTATCGTAAAATGCATACTAAGGCCGAAATCTTAAAAAAATCAATTTTTCACACGTTTTCGTGAGAAAAAAACAGAAAATTGCAAATTACCGCTAAACTAAGCGTTATACAAAAAATTGTTTGAAATAAAAGTTGTAGGATTTTACATTTTCTACAATTTTTATTATATAAAGTTTTGCGGTAAAATGCATATTAAAGCTGTAATCTTAAAAAAACAACGTTTTTACGAGAAAACACTCTCACCAAGAATTTCAGCAAACATGACGCCTACCCTATCTTGTAGAAAAATAAAAAATTGAGTAAACCAGGTAATTTAAAAAAAAATCGTAGGAACAGTTTTTGAGAAAATCACAAAAAAGTGAAAAATTACACGAATAAACTACTACTTCCGGTTGACCGATTTTGATGAAAATGTTCGTGTCGGGTTCGGTAAGGGTATCTAACCTAAGTTTCAAGTTTCAAGTTCGTACGACGTTCCGTTCTTGAGATATTTTGTACACACACACACACACACACACACACACACACACACACACACACACACACACACACACACACACACAGACTAATTGCTAAAAACATTTCTTTTGGGTTCAGGGGGTCTGAAAACGTGTAGATCCGGTGAAAACTCGATTTCGAAAAATCGACATGAAAACAATACTTTCCTTTATATATTCATATAGGCAAGAGAAAGTAATACGCACAGCATGGTCAAAAACAAAATTCCATACAACACTAATTCGCTCTAACCTCAATATAAGAAAAACACGTGCAATTCATTTGTTAGAAAATGTTTTATAAATCGAACATTAGTTTACCATTAGTAACCAGATATAGTCACCAGATTTACAACATGTGACTTCTACCTGTTCCCTAAGGTGAAATCTGCATTAAAAGGGACAAGATTTGACTCTGAGGAAGCTGTAATAGAGAAAGCGACACGTGTCCTGAAGGAGCTGACAGAAGATGACTTCCAGCACTGTTTCTAACAATGGAAAATTCGCATGGAGCGTTGTAGGGATAGAGAAGGAGTGTATTCTGAAGGTGACAATAAGTGATTATGTATAATATAAAAATAATGTTTTTTACGTCAGCCTCGTTATTTAATAGCCACACCTCGTAAGTGATAATATAATAATAAGTTTTAGTGGGAAATCGAACCCAGGACCTTTAACTTAGTAGTGTGTCACCTCCCCCTCTATCCACATCGATAGGTTGGCCCAGGGGTGGACAAAAAAACATAAGGAAGCCAAATAAAAAAGAGTTGTTGTTGCATATGATTATAATTGCATAAAAAAAAATCACAAAAAAGAAATATAATAATATTAATTAATTATTAACAAATCCAAGTTGTTTCTTTTAAAATAAAAGCAAAAAAATAGTAATATGAACACAATATAGATATATCAAAATTAAGTCCCTGAATAAATAACTTCAGGAAAATTTTAAGAGAATATCACAAATGAATTTAAACAGCAAAATTTAAAGAATACTAAGATTCAGTTAGATATTTTAAGTTTTCATTGTAACAGATACAATTTTACCAGAATTATACTGATTTATAATTTTGAATTTACTATAGTAAAAAAACTTTTAAATATAAGAATTAATTTTGCATCAAATCAAATCATAGTCTGTTAATAGTATAATATCATAATAGTTGCTTCTAGAAATGCATTGCGTACCATGGCAGCTTTTACATAATTATTAAAGACAATAATAAAAACAAACTATATAAAAAAAATATAAAATTTGTAATAATAAACGCCAAAATTATAAATAAAGAATATTCATTATGAAAGAGCAAAACATGAAATAGTTCTGATTTTAAATAATTTTAAGTTAAGTAATAGGCAAGTTCGTTCACCAATATTTTCCGTACATGACATGCACAGTACAGGCAAACATTCCTGACGAGCGCAGAAATGTTCAAGTAGGAACAACAGAGATTTTCCCCAAAAGAAAATTTTAACCAAACATACCGGTTTCCAGATATCAAACCTTCCAGGACAGAATCGGTGATCTTCGACCAAATTAAACAGTAGAATAGATTAAACAGCCAAATTTTCGGGATTCGGGAATCGAACCCGGGAGAGTCATCCTTCGGAACCAAATTGCAAGGTGAGGTGAGTGGCACAGCTGTCCAAACTTCAATCCTCCAAATTGTTAGAACAGCAAAGATTCCAGAATCGAAATGAAACCAGTTGAAATCTCCAATAGCCGAAGAACAGTCCCAGAGTAGAACACGAAATAAAATTTATTCGATGAAACCAGGAAAATTTACATAAGCAAAATGGTTAAACACGAACCCGGTAAACACTATTACAAATTACGTAACATCATAAAAAAGTTATTAAAAAAAAACTGCAGATAAAAGACGAATTATAATTTCACATTTGCAATAATAAATATGCAACACTTTAAAATAACAACGACATTCTTTTACTAAAAGAATAAAAGTATAAATTCGGCGAAACATATTAATGTAAGCGACCGTTCAGTTTTAATTCACAACCAAGAGTGTACACGAACAAGGAAAAAAACGTACATAATTAAATTTACTAGAAAATTCGACACAGGCTAGAATAGTACAATGGAAAAAAGACAGATAGCGTCAGCTTACGGTGAACAGAGTTAAGTATTAATATAAACAGAAATGCAGCGCCAGATATGAAACAAAAACCCACAGTAACGTAATTCAACTTAGACGTTACAAGTGAAATACAAAATCGATCAAAGACAACCCCAATATTCTCAGATTAACAAGCGTAAAGGGTATACAATATTTACGAATACAAGGACCACCGTAATGTCCGGTTATAAAGTTTGTTGGGCGTGTATAAGTGTAAAAGTGATCTAGATTGGTGTGAGTGTATGAAAGAGAGAGAGAGTGATTGAGAAAAGTAAACAAGGATAAAACAGGCGAGAAAGGATAGGTATAGAATATTAGGGCATATTGATTCCCGACGTGGCATATACTCTTCAACATCACATTCCATTTAAGTTTGGAATCAAGGTAAACAATCTTCTCATCAATTCCACTCTTGTTATATTGAGCCGTAACCATGGTAACAAACAATATTGTCACCGACGCATTAAGATTTTATCGTGTTTACCCACTGTACATAAAAGTTAAATTTTTTAAAGAATGAGTTCATGAAAACAAATTGCTATGTTCATTTTATCTTCTTTGCATTTATAAAGAGAATGTATGATTATATACGCTGATTTTTTTTTAAAGTAATCCTCGTGATATTAAGCCGATAAAAACTGTACGCTGAATTTTATAATACTCTCCTATAGGCGTACATTATCTTAAAAATACTTTCCAGTTTAACTTAAATTAGGGTTATTTCTCTTAAAAAAATAAGCTTACCAGATTGAAAAGAGTTAGTTAGTTTACTATAGGTAAATCCGGGAGAGTTATAGAGATCCCAGAGAAAGTAGGGGCAGCGATGCTGCAGGATGAGGAGAGCTGGAAGTTGATTGCTCAGTTTGCGGAGAAGGTGGTTAGGAGACTGCGGAGGGAGGAGACATATGGAGATCAGCGGAATCGCCCTCTCCCACAGTGAATCAATCCTGTTCCGATCTCAGTAAGGTAGGCACACTAATTTCCTGAGCTGGTGATGAAAGAGATGAATGAAACTGAGAGAGTGAGAATTGGTCAGTGACAGCGAGAGGGGAATTAGGCTACGATTCCTTTCCACACCCCGCTGACAGTATGTAAATTTTTCTTAACCCGACATTTCTCTTGTAGTATTATATAAACAGTTCCGAGGGAGGTGTTTTTTGCTGATGTCGGATCAAGTGGCCAGGCGGCGGGTTTTTGGTTGGTAAGGCGGTTGCGGCCTTCTTGGGGCTGGACGAGGACGCCTCAATTGAGTCCAACACTACTTCCCCTATCGTTAGGAAGTGAACATGAGTTTTACTCGCCACCTCGGATAAAAAAAAATCCGGAAGAGTTGCCGCATACGGTATACACTGCGTACCCCTCTAATTTCGGCAGCCGCCGGTTGCGAGTACGTGACTTCGCACTCCAGTTGCTCAATGCACCCTAGAGTATTTTCACATAGCTACTCTAGGAATCACCTAAGAATTTTTATTGAAAGGCGACATTGAAAGGAGGTACGAATAGATAACAATGAATGATTAAAGAATATCAGACCTGACAGGGATCAAAATCCAACAGACTGTACCCGTTCGAAGAACGGGTATTTTAGCTATTCATATAATAAACATCGATTTAAATCAAGAAAAGTAAGCTTATCATCTTGCCAGGCCCTCCGAAAAGTATCTATTTTCCACCCTGCAAATGACACCTTCATTTCATTCACCACAGGTTCTAGCTGTATAATGAAATTCATGATCTCAGAGGAGATAACTCTGACTAGTGTATTTTACACCTCTACACCTCTTTTTTTTAAATACTTCTGTTATACAATTTGCTGACCATGTGATAAGAAACTGAACTACTTTTTTGTAGCCCTGGAAGTAGCAGATGGAGTGTAAATAATTTAACACTCTACCTGCCTATTAAAGGAAAAATGGAACTGTAACGGAGGATTTCATAATTTCCAGATCCTAGCAGCAAATCAAATTCAGGAAATTTTAGTTTTTAGGCTAGCACACTAACCACTATGCCTTGAAAGTGACCGTAAAATTAATATTTATACCCGAATTAATCAATCGTTAAAATTACGGTTAAACATCATGGAAAATTTTGATGCTGGGTTAATAGAAGGAGAAAATAATCTTTTAGACTCTTATGCAAAAATATGAGAGCAATCTCATTTTAGAATCATGGATGCTGGTTTTCTGGGAAAATTTTTCCAGAAAATCACAAAATATGGAATTTGTTAACTTGTACAGCCCGATTCATTAAGTGACGGTGAATCTAGTTTCGCATAGTAAATGAGGTAAATTTCATCAGATTCTTTATTAGCCCTCTCTCTTCTTTCTCAACCACCCACTCACTTATCCACCCTTCTCCATTCGTCACTCCATCTCACATTTCCTTTCTCTCTAAAGTATCTCAACTACTCACTATCTCGTTACCGTTTAAACACTTCAATTGGAAAGGAATATTACATTCTGTTAGTTAAATATTTTTCTAGAATAAATTTTTAAAATTTTCCTAAAATTATTCTACCGTGATATTTTATTCATTTTTCTCTCCATCCCCGATACTCGTCCACATATTTTCATGAATAACTCAGAAGTTCCATAATGAAATCAGGTTCAATACATAAGAGCTAAATTTTATAGATGAAATCTGGTCGAATGACATTAAACTCAAGTGAAAAATAGTGTAAATTAGAACGAAATATTTCTACAAGTTTACTGCAAAATATTTTCACCACTATGACACCGCCACCCCTTCTAATTAATCACTTACTGTGTTGCCGGCCTTCAATAGTTCTCCCGGCCCTTGTCAGTTCGGTAGGCCCTTTGGCGGCGCACCGGCAAACCTTTCGGCTGCGTACCGACAGAGGGTTTTGTTGCCAAGGCCGAGTGAGCAACGCCCCTCTACCACAGCGCTCTCGGTAACTATATAAAGAGCGCTACACTGAGCCTAAGGGATTCAATTCCAATCTAGACACAGAGAGATTCAATTCCGATCCAGACAGCAGACAAGACGTCCATCGCCAACACGGCTACCGGATTGCAGCGAAGACTAACCGACGACCCCGCAAGAGAGAAGATGATGCTTTCGCTCGCCGATCCGTCACCATAAGCCGTCGACTGTACCGTCATCGCCCGCTGACGCGAGCGATGCCCTCAGCGGTCCCTCGACCGAGCCTTACGCCTACCGGACCCGACGAAGTACCTATCGACGAACTACTGCGAGAGAAGAAGATGATGTCTTCGCTGGTCGACGACACGCCGTGTCGTCCAGCTCTTCAACCTCCACAATGACTACGACCGACGCTTCCCATCAAGACGACCGCCGCTTAAACGGCCACCAAAATTATAGGTTTTAACTCGCCACTTAATGTTGCCATCCGGTGACAACTAAAACAAAAATTTTCTGTTACATCCGCCAATAGCCCGTCGATGATTATCAGTTGATGATTATTAAAATAATATATTTTGATGTTATGTTCTGAAGAATTTACGTTTTCTTTAAATTAAAACCACTATGTATTTGTTGATTAAGATTTTTAACATTATTTGACATTAATTTTATATTAGAACTGTTCACTAACTTCATCACCATTCGCTCTCCCGGTTGAACACGGAGGCTTCGTTTCTAGGAAAATGCTAGCGTCCATCAGTAACCTTCATTGGAAACCGTTTTTATAAATTCGACCAATCACGCTCATTGTATAAAAACTCAACCAATCAAATTCGAGCATCCTCCAACGGTTTTATCTTCCATTTTTTATTAATTAAATGTCTCACTCACACCACGTCCAAGACCCCCGACACAGCCCGCTTCTTGCACGTGCGTTTTGTAAAAAAACAGCATCGTTAATTTATTTAAATTTTCATTATGTCGGCATGTTACCGCCAAACACATAGATTCAACAAATTATGTTATTAATCAACTATTACACCCATTAAAAGAAAATTTATCATTTCTGTTTATTACAATTAGATTTAAAAGTTTTCTATGACATAGAATTTTTAATAAATATCCATTAGTAAATTGAAATTGTAAGTATTTTTATGTTCGTTTCAACGAATAAATTGGTATCGAAAACGACCTTATAAACTTTTCTGCTATTTGTGCTATTTTTGCACTTAAATAAAAACATAACAAGTAAACGTAAAGTAATCAGTGGAAGGGAAAAACAACTAGGGATTTTATTTACTATGTGTACCCATTTGAAAGTGTTGTCATTAGATTTTATTGAAAACAAATTCTATTAACCGAGTTTAAATAAGGTATAGAATTTAACCTGTAAAAATTGATTATTTTTCTAGACTAATAATTCTTACTCGAATTCACTTTATCAAATCAATTGATGAATTTATGTTGATATTATTAAATCTTTGTCCATAATGGGCACATGGAGTGTTAAATTGCACTCGATCTGTTGGTTCTAGGGCTACAAAAAAATACTTCATTTTCTTATCACATAGTCAGCTAATTATATGACTGAACTATTTAAGAACAGAAGATGTAGAGATGTAGAGATGTAGAGAAGATGTAAAAGACAATAGTCATAGTTTTCTCCTCTGAGAGTAATGAATTTCATTATACAGCCAGACCCTATGGTGAATGAAGTGAAGGTGTCATTTGCAGAATGGAAAGTGGGTGCTTTTCGGAGGGCCTGTTATGCTAATAAGTATACTCTTTCAACTCATTGAGGAAGGCAATGGTAAACCACCTTACTCCTCGTTTTTACTTAGTAAAGTCTCTAGAGGTTCAAACCAGCCTTTCGGCTGTTGACCTAAACAACAATATAAATCAATAATATTTGAATTGTTGGATAAACAACGCAATATTTCCACAAAGATTCATTACTATGTTTAAATAAACCTGTCAAATTAGTCTACTGGTAGTCTTCTAAAGTGATAGGTTATGTTTTTTGAGGTTAGTTTTTTTATTTATTTAAAAGATTCACAAAGATTCATTCCTCTTCTTCTTAACGTGCCTGTCCGGTTCGAACGTTGGCTACCATTATAGCTATCTTGGTCCTGTCCTCTGCAATGCGGAAAAGTTGGGCTGAGCTTTGTCCATACCAGTCTCTCAGGTTAGCAAGCCAGGATATTCTTCTTCGGCCTGGCCGTCTTCCACCATCCAATCTACCCTGCAGGATGCGCTGCAACAGTTCATATCTACCGTGGTTCCTCATAATATGACCAAGGTATTCCAACTTGCGACACTTTGTGATGTTTATTACTTCCGGTTTCTTGCTCATTCGGCGCAGTACCTCGGTGTTGGTCACCCTGTCCGTCCATGGTATCTTCAACATTCTTCTGTACAACCAAAGTTCGAAGGCTTCAAGTTTAGCAGTGGTTGCCTTCGTCAACGTCCAAGTCTTCTAAAGTGGTAGGTTATGTTTTTTGAGGTTAGTTTTTTTATTTATTTAAAGTCGTATCAACAGCTTGATCATTAGGACTACGTTGGGTTAAGAAAGTTAAATGATGGGTTTTGGCACGTAATAATTTCCAGACCCTAGACGGGAATTGAACCCGGATAGGTAATAAACTCCGCTTAGTAGGTTAGTGCACTATTCACTACGTCACGGAGGCGGCCATTTTTTCGTTCTTTTTTACCTTGTTTAATAATCTTAGGTTATATTGTTTAATTAAGCTTATAACGGGTAGGTAGTGTTAAATTAATTACACTCGATCTCCTGGTTCCAGAACTAAAAAAAAATAGTTCTGTTTCTTATCACATAGTCAGCCAGTTATATGACTGCACTATTTAAGAACAGAAGAGGTAGAGGTGTAAAAGACACTAGTCATAGTTTTCTCCTCTGAGAGTAATGAATTTCATTATACAGCCAGACCCTATGGTGAATGAAGTGAAGGTGTCATTTGCAGGATGGAAAGTAGGTGCTTTTCGGAGAGCCTGGCATGGTGATAAGCAATCTTTTCCACTCAGTGAGGAAGGCAATAGTAAACCATTCACTCCTCGTTTTACTTAGTAAAACCTCTACAGGTTCAAACCAGCCTTTCGGCTGTTGACCAAAACAACATATTGTTTATTATTTTCATTGGCCAGATAAAGTCGTGAGAGTGTTTCACACTAGATTTTTAGTGTATATTAGATCTACGAATCCGAAAAACATTTTTTGCTATCTTTTGTAGTTTGACATTCGGATGTGACTGACGGGCAGACAAAATGATTGATGACAATTTAAAAAATCTGGTGTAAAACACTCACACAACTTTCTCTTGCCAATGAAAATAATGACCAATAAAACCTAACAGTAATAAAACATTAGAAATAAACAAAAAACTAACCTCAAAAAAGATAACCTTATTTTAATCATGAGTGAAAAACGCAAAATGAAAATCGACCTCAGTTTGGCTTTAAAATAAGGAAAATCACTCTTTCACGCTAAACTAGGCTCTGTAGAGAAAAATGCTCTTAATAAAAGTTGTAGATCTTTTAATTACCTATAAATTTTATTTATTTATTTTCGTTGTAAAATGCATACTAAAGCAGAAATCTTAAAAAATTCTAAATTCACACGTTTTCGTGAGTAAAAAAAAAACAGAAAATCGCTAATTACCGCTAAACTAAGCGTTATGCAAAAACATGTTTGAAATAAAAGTTGTAGAATTTTAAATTGTCTACAACTTTTATTATATACATTTTTGCGCTAAAATGCATATTAAAGCTGTAATCTTAAAAAAAACTTTTTACGTGAAAAAAGCCTTACCAAGAATTTCAGCAAACATAGCGCCTACCCTATCTTGTAGAGAATAAAAAATTGAGTAAACTAGGCGATTTTTAAAAAAATCGTAGGACCAGTTTTTGAGAAAATTGCAAAAAAGCGAAAAATTACACGAATAAACTACTACTTCCGGTAAACCGATTTTGATGAAAATGTTCGTGCCGAGTCTGGTAGTGGTATGTAACTTAAGTTTCAAGTTTCAAGTTCGTACAATGTTCCGTCCTTGAAACAGTTTGTACACACACACACACAACCCAATCGCTAAAAACATGTTTTTTTGGATTCAGGAGGTCTTAAAACGTGCAGATCTAGTGAAAACTCGATTTCGAAAAATCTACATAAAAACAATACTTCCTATATATTCATATAGGCAAGAGAAAGTAAAAATTGTACCAACAAATTTTAATGAATAAATAAAAATAAACGACTGTATACGTAAGTACTTTCCCATTTAAATTTGTAATCGGGTATGGTTTGGTGTGTGGTAAATAAATAAATGATTACTTGCATTAAAAGGTAAAGTCAATGGTAAAATGGTAAACTAATAAATAAAACATAGTGCACAATATTTACATAAAAACTTTATCCTTATTTGTTTTTCTTTACAATTATTTACAGTTTTGTATAAGTTAAGTAAGTGTATTTAGTTTGATTTGTTATGTTAAGTGCACTGTACACTGGAAGATCACCGCTCGTTCTAACACAGTACATCAACAAGAGTAGTTATGTATTTTATTTTATTTTCCATGGGTTGCAGTACGTAATGTTTGTTATACACTCAAAATGTTTCCCACTAAAATGTGGTGATCAACTTTTACTGGGTTTGGAACGATATAAACCCTTTGACCAAGAGAACGGAGGAGAGGTAATGATCCTATATTTCCTCTTTACATATTTTCTACTATTTGTTGTTGAAAACTTTTAATTAAATGTAGACTCGATAAATATACAAATGTATTTTAATTCATAAAATACAACGGTCACTAGCAACCCGTACACGCTTTGCGCATTCATTAATATTTTATTTTATTTACTGATTTTACTATTGGGTGTTTCAAAAAGGAAAGACAACTTTAACAAATTCCCTTTGTTCAACAGTTGGAAGATATCATTGCTTATATGGCCGGAGCGCTGTTATACTGTGGACAATTTGAACTGGCACAACTCTTGCTCTACGTGTACACACAGTTCCGCATAACGTAACGGGTGAGGCAGTGAATCGGGCGATTATAAAAACACCGTGAGGAAATTAAAAAATGTAGTTTAATTAGTTTAAAATATACCAAGTAATACTTACATTTATTTACAATTTTTTATAAATTACTTGAAAATCATATCATAAAGATGTCCTCCATTTTGTCACACACATTCCTGAACTCGTGCACGAAGGTTATTCATCACATTTCGTAATGTGGATGTAGGAATTCGTGCCACTTCTTCACGTATCCGTTCTTTAAGTTCCCGTACATTTTGAGGCGGTGGTGAAAAACACGTGATTTTAAGTGTCCCCATAGAAAGTAATCACATGCAGAGAGATCTGGTGATCTGGCTGGCCATGAAATGTCTCCGTTCTTAGAAATGACGCGATTAGGAAACAAGCGTCGGAAAACATTAATTGAAGCCCTGGATGTGTGGCAGGTAGCACCGTCTTGTTGAAAAAATATGTTTTGGTAAGCTGGATTACGAACTAATTCCGGTTGAAGACAGTTCTCCAACATGTTAACAAAGTGCTGTGTATTCACTGTAACTTCACGTTCATTGTCATTCTTAAAAGAATATAGTTCTAAGATAGCCTGTGTTGATATTGCACACCAAACTGTCACTTTAATACTGTGAAGCGGTTTTTGTGTATTTTTTGAGGATTTTCGCGTGACCAGTATCTAAAATTCTGTTTATTTACAAAGCCCGAAAGATGGAAGTGAGCATCACTCATCCAAGATGGCTGAGAAGATCTTCGTTATCATTCATCATGTCCAATAATCGATTACAAAAAGCAAGTCAGGATGCGTGATCAACATTATTCAAATCGCGCACTAACTGAATTTTAAACGGATGGAACTGTACATCTTTGTGTAAAATCCTCCTCACACTGCGATTAGAAATGCTGACTGATATCGCATGCCGTCGAGCTGAAGCGTAGGACTTCTTAACACAGCCGCCTGCACCTTGTCAACTTTTTCTGGTGTACGGACACTTTTTACGCTTCCAGTTCGTGACTTCAGTGTTGAGCCTGTTTCTTCGAAGTTTTTACCCATATTTTTATTGCATGGTCTGAAGGTATCGGATCATTATGCGGAATATTGAAATAATTACGAAATGCGCACTGCGCGAACACGTAACTGTCATTATTTTTATAATACTCTTTAACAGCTAACAGCTTTACAGGGGTCCCTGTTCAAGAGATACCTACTCTTTCTTACATCAAAAGGTTCAATTTATTCTCAAGTCGTATCTACCTCACGATTCATACTAATATCAAAAAATTCATGTTTCCAGTACTACTTGGTTTTATTTGCACAGTGCGATTTTTCTCTCAACGTTTAAGATTGAATGAGAAGTTAAATGATTTAAGTTCAGTTTGAAGTTCAAATGAGAATATTGCTAGTAATTTAATAAATTAAATAGTAGATGTAGTTTAATTGAAAACTATTTTACAGTGGTTAAATTCTAATGTTTCAATATAAAATTAGAGAGAAGGTTCATTTTTGCAAATTTAAAAATAAATACAATAAGAGTATAAGCAATGTTTACATTTAAATGAATCCAAATATAACCGAACACAAATATAAGACCTCGTGGCGCAACGGTAGCGCGTCTGACTCCAGATCAGAAGGTTGCGTGTTCAAATCACGTCGGGGTCAATAAAAATTTTGTTCGTTATCATTATTTTAATATTAAACGAAATAAAAAAATTATATTTTTAAATTAATTTTAAATTCTCTATACTAATTTATTTATTTTTTAAATTAATATAAAATTTTATAATTTTATTAGTCATAAATGTTTGCATGATAAAAGATAACTTTTACTGTTTACGAATGGTTTTTGTTAAATTTTATTGTAATTTACGAAGAAGCTAGTTTAAAGAATTTCCGTTCTATTGTACCATAAAGAATTAATTTTAATATTTGCTTCTCACGATCTGCCGTAAACAATAAAATCGTTGTAAAGACGGAACAATTTTATAAGATTTATTTATTTAAAATTTTATAACTCAATCACAAAGATAAAATTTATTTTAATTTATTTAAAGTTTCATTTATAGCTTGAATTTAGTTTATAGTTTACCGGGTTTGATTCCCGATCAGGTCTGGCATTTTTTCATTACTCGTTCTTATTATTTACTCTTCACAGTCTGTGTTTGCTTTTGTGTGTAGCTGTGTGTGCCTTTTGATATGCATAATGCTAGCAGTACACTATCGCCGAATGTAGGCGAAGTCAGGCGAATACGATAGTGTACTTGGTGTATTTGTGGTTATTCGTTCCACTTCGCCTCGCCATGGTTCGTATTGGCCTTAGTTCGGTCTGGAGTCGGTACTTTGCACGAATCAAAGGGGACGAATACAGACGAATAACGAGAGCGAAGTTGGGAAAACTGCTAGCAGTACACACTCGCCTTCATTCGGGCTACATTATTCCGTGCCTCTACACCATACTTTTTATTTACTTTTTATTCATTACCTACTTACTTATTTATTATTTTATTCATTACCTACTTATTTATTTACTGTGTACTTTTTTTTATTTTTTATAACTGTTTAACAGTGTATTTTGCTATGGAATGGTCTAATGAAAATACTTTAGTTTTTTTGGAAGCTTACCATAGTGAGGGAGTGTTATGGGATCCTTGCCATAAAAAAAATAAGGATAAGAAGCACATAAACGACGCGTGGGTTCGTTTAAGCGAACAATTAAACCGTTCCACGGTAGAATTAAAAAAGAAGAAGGAATCTCTAATGGCATAACTGTACATATAAAAAGCGGCTGCAACCCCTACATCAAAATCCATTTTCTGATCTACGTTGAATTATGTGATGACACGATCGAACTGAGGTTTCGCGAATATAGACGAGTATGTACTGGGTTAGTTCGTGTAGAACATTCGCTGAGATTCGTTGACGCGACTTGGCCCGAATATTCGTCGAATCATTCGGCAATAGTGTACTGCTAGCATAACAGTTGGATTGATAACAACAGGCAGGTGGAGTGGTAAATTATTTGCACTCGATCTGCTAATTTCGGGGCTACAAAAAATAGTTCGTGTCTTATCACATGGCCAACCAATTAAGTTATATGATTGAAGTATAGGGTGATTCAAAAAGAGCGCCGATTTTGATATATCAAATTAAGAGATTTATTTTATTGAAAAACTGAAAATAAATACATCAACAAGTTCATCTTACCTTCCGATTTCATGTATGAAAAATTATGTCATGCATGTGTCCTCCTCTACTGCGCTGGCACGCATCAACTCTGTCCATGAAATTGGATATTACTGCACGACAAGTTTCGACTTCCATTTGCCCGATAACCCATCGAATTTCCTCCTTCAAGTCATTGATGTTTCGGGGTTTATTGGCATACTTCAATGACTTCAGATGACCCCAAAGATGAAAGTCATAAGGCAACAAGTCACACGACCTTGGTGGCCATTGATGGTCGGAATTACGAGAAATGATGCGATCCTGGAACCGTTCACGGAGCAACAACATTGTTTCTCGTGCAGCGTGACAGGTGGCACCATCCTGCTGAAACCACAACTCGTCAATGTCCATTCCATCCAAATGACGCCACAAAAACTCCCTAATCATCGTACGGTATCGGTCTCCATTTACTGTCACGGTTTGTCCTTCTTGATTTTCAAAAAAGTAAAGGCCGATGACACCGCTCGACCAAAAGCCGCACCAAACTGTCACTCGCTGTGCATACATTTCCCTTTCATTAACCACGCAAGGGTTTTCTAAACCCCACATACGGCAGTTCTGTTTATTAACAAAACCGTTTAAGTGGAAGTGCGCCTCATCACTGAAAATGATTTTGTTTGCGAAGGTGTCATCATCCTGCCGTTTTCTCAATACCCAGTTAACAAACTGTCGTCTCTTCTAGTAGTCTGCCACTTTCAAATGTTGCGTCAACTGAATTTTATACGGGTGATATTGGAGATCGTACCGAAGAATTCTCCGTACAGAAGAACATCGTAAACCCAATTGTTGAGAACGGCGACGTATTGATTTTGCTGGGCTAACAGCCACACTGTCACGAACCAACGCAACGTTCTGCTCAGTTCGGCCAGAACGACGACGTCCAGAACTTTTAAGGTCGACTGTTGAACCCGTCTCAAAAAACTTTTTCATGAGCCTGCGAACTGTTGATTCATTCGGTGCTTCATTACGTCCTAGAGTACCGCGAAGTCGCCTGACAGTAGCCGCATAACTCTCTCCACTCTGGTAAAATGTTTTGACGATTAACACTCGTTGTGCAATAGTAAACTTCTCCATGGTTAGACACAGACTGCGAGAGTACTACACTGCGAACAAGAGAAACTACAACTGAATCGTCAATCGGAATGTTCTCCGAAATAGAAATGAGGTCTAACAATGTTGCCAACCGATAAACAAAAATTTACCAGCCATTTAAAAACCGGCGCTCTTTTTGAATCACCCGTTATTTAAGAGGAAATTGCACGATGGTTTAACTCAAAATTTCGATTTTTGGTTTTTTATGTTTTTCAATAGTTTATGCCTAGATCGACCAGAAAAACATTAAATTAAGTCAAAGAAAAATTTTTACGTACGATTTTATCACTGGTATTTAACTTTGTACTAACTGCGATTTATAAGGTGTTATTTTCAAACGTTGCCGCAGATTTTTCCACACATTTGGTTGAGGAATTTGCAATTCTAAACTTGCTGATCTAGTTGATTTTCCTCGACTTCGTACATAAACATCACGAACACTATCAATTTGTTCTTCTGTAACAGAAGGTCTTCCAGTACTCTTCCTTTTACACAGACATCCACTGTTTTCAAAATTTTTATACCAGTCATAGATTGATTGCCGTGTTGGTGGTGGTTTATTGTATCTTGTTCTAAAATGACGTTGCACAACCGTAACCGAGTTTGTTTTGGCTAATTAAAGAACACAATAAGCTTTCTCCACTTGAGTAGCGGCCATTTTTCTAGACTGGTCGTTGTAACAGAAGCAAACAACAAAATTCTAGAAGAAGTTGTACCAACATAAACTTTAAAAAATTCCCTACAAACCTATATCATTTATTATATTCAAATACACCAGTTTGATGTTTAAGAAACTGTCAAAAGTGTATATTTCATTTGTAACCTCCCTGTATATAAAATACAAACATACACACTCTGCGTTTGTGTATTTTACATTCTTTTACTCTCGAGAGTCTAGCGGCTACCAAGTAGTATACTAGTTTTTCTCGGTTTTTACAACTCTTCACGTATTTTTGAAGGTACGAGCCGCCACTAGTTTTTCTGTACTACGCCCTCATGTTCTGTAACTAAGAAAACTTTCCAACAGTTTGAGCCGCGCTTGCCGTGTATCTTCCCCTGACGAATGGATTGAAGTACAGTTCTTTTGTAGGAATGATAGCTATGACGTTCGTCAGAGAGGACGCTCGCGGGGGACAATATTGGTGTAGTCAAAACAATTAGTCACCGATTAATCTCTTGTTTACTGTGACACACGTCTTATGTAACTTCTTAATGCGTGCATTGAACTTGGTTCTGATAAATAATTAGTCTGTGTTTGAATTCGGTAAAGGAAGCATGCAAACCATTATATCTTTTCCTTTTTTGCATTTATACTGAACGTTTTGAGTTGACGCGTTTCATTTTGTTTTCTGTTTAACAGTTTTTTTTTGTTGTAAAAGTGATTGCCGTAGTTATAAAAAAAAATATGGAAACACAAGCTGTTAGGTCCAAACTTGGTAAAAAAACTATATAGTCAGGCGCGAGTAGTTATTTAAAATGTAAATGTCTTTATGAAAAAAGAATCGAAACATAACAAACAATCGGGTGAATTTGTTATGTCTGTGCGTTGTTGTTTAGGTCATCAGCCAAAAGGCTGGTTTGAACCCGTAGAGGTTTTACTAAGTAAAACGAGGAGTGAGGTGGTTTACCATTGCCTTCCTCACTGAGTGGAAAAGTATGCTTATCAGCATGCCAGGCCCTCTGAAAAGCACTTATTTTCCACTCTGCAAATGACACCTTCACTTCATTCACCACAGAGTCTGGCTGTATAATGAAATTCATTACTTTCAGAGGAGGTAACTCTGACTAGTGTCTTTAACACCTCTACCTCTTCTGTTCTTAAATGATTCAGTCATTTAATTGGCTGACCATGTGATAAGAAACAGAACTATTTATTTTAGCCCTGCAACGAACAGATTGAGTGCAAATAATCTGACACTCCACCTGTTTATTATGGGCAGTATGTCTGTGCATCAGTGTGATAACAGAACAGCGACAGCTTGTGGAGTTTCTATGGCTACTGTTAAAATCATACGCAAAGAAATCAAGAAATTATTTCTGGTAAAGAAGAGGTGTCATTTTTAACTCCAGTTAAGAAATTGAGGAAGCGCCCAGGGACTTAGATAGACGACTTTGATAAGTGTTTCGTTAGGTGGGTAGTACATTAATTTTACCAAAGTGAAAAAATGTTGCCTACTTTGGCTACAATTAAAGCAACACTAAAAAAAGACATTGATTTTGAAATTTAAAATTAATTGAATATAACTATGTTAAATTTGCACGATAAAAATATTAATCATAAAGTAAGGCAATAATAAATGTAGATGTATTGTACGTGTATGTACTGTGTTGTCAAAATGTAAGTGGAGTAACACTCTCTTAGTCACCCAATAGTTTCCAGGCTGTGAGCGCTCCAGCGCTCACAGCTCACAGCTATGCTCACAACTCACAGCTCACAGCTCACAGCTATGGCTACTGTTTCACCACACGTACTGTAGTGCGTATTTGCTATCTATATATTAATAGCGAGCAGCTTTTTTTTCAACACGATTTTAACCACCTGAACCTTCACCGATTTTCCCCGAAGTGGGCTCAAATGAATCGTCTGTTCGAGTAGATTTGCAGAAAACTATCCAAAATCAAATATTTCAATTTATGACCGTAAAATAGGAGGTCTAAAATAGATTGGAGAGGGGCAAGTTCAACGTACTAAAGTAAAGGCCTACCAACGGATTGGCAGTGTCACGGTCAGATCGCTTTGGAATTTCCAACAAAGTTGTAAATTTTTATACAATTCGATCTGCTATAGTTTGGGTTTGTTTTTGTGTGGAATTAAATAATGAGATTTTAGAAAAAAATTGGAGCAGTTATGACTGCTGTCAATTCGTATGCTCAAAGCTATAAGAAACTGGGTGACATGGTAAAATATGAAGCGGCAATTGCACGAACTGAAAATCGCCTACCACTATACAATTTTTTTATGAAGTTCCATCATGAGCCGAATGAGAACAGAAGAAGATGCAATGAACCAGTAGTACAATAAAACAAAAAAAATTTGTTCACAGAGAAGTTCTATAAAAACAAATTTACACTTTTGTGCGGGTTTTCCCGCACAGGTTCACCTAGTTAGGCTATTTCTTATTATGTATCCAAGGTATTGGAGCTTGCGAATCTTGATTATGTTCAGGATTTTTTTATCTTTTTTAATTACACATAGAGGACTTTGACATTGGTTGTATGGTTCATTCATGATAACCAATAAAACCACATTTTCAAAGGCTCCCAGTTTTCTAGTGATAGTTGGTCGAGAGAGACTAGGACTCCATACGGAAAATGGAAAAGATAAAGAATCTCAGCAGACAGATTTCAATGTAATGTTTACATTTTTAAAAATCCAAACTTACACGATTGTAAGACCTCGTGGCGCAACGGTAGCGCGTCTGACTCCAGATCAGAAGGTTGCGTGTTCAAATCACGTCGGGGTCATCCAAATTTTTATTTTTTATTAAATACATTGAAAATTTAATAAAATTTAAGTTAATTTTTAACTTTATTTTATAACTATTTTTTTGAAAGAACGTAAAATAATTTTTGTATATAATTTATAAATTTTATTACACGCATACATATATATTTATAATTTCTTTTCTAATGTAAAACTCATGTAAAATATTTGATGTTGCAATAAATACACAGTACAAACGATCTAAACTCCGTTTTTATAAAGCAGTTTTATTCTTTAGTTGTAAAAAATTGCATGCGTACATGCAATTTAGTGCTAATAACTTAACCCTTACATGTTATACCTTTTACTTTTGTATTAGGAAAATCAATTACCTTGTAGAGAAGCTAAACCAAATTAAAAAACTTCCGTTTTGTTATACCAGTATGTATAAAGAAATTAATTTTAACACTTTTTTCTCACGAATCTACACATTAACGATAAAAACCGTTGTAAAGATGGAAAAATTTTATAAGAAGTTTACTCCATCACAAAGATAACATTATTTTTTAATTTTTACTTTCTCTTGCCTATATGAATAATATATAGGAAGGAAAGTATTGTTTTCATGTCGATTTTTCGAAATCGAGTTTTCACCAGATCTACACGTTTTCAGACCCCCTGAACCCAAAAAACATGTTTTTAGCGATTGGTCTGTGTGTGTGTGTGTGTGTGTGTGTGTGTGTGTGTGTGTGTGTGTGTGCGGGTGTGTGTGTGTGTGTGTGTGTGTGTGTGTGTGTGTGTGTGTGTGCGTGCGTGTGTGCGTGTGTAAACAGAATATCTCAAGAACGGAACATCGTATTAACTCGAAACTTGAAACTTAAGTTACATACCACTGCCGGATCCGACACGAACATTTTCATCAAAATCGGTCAACCGGAAGTAGTAGTTTATTCGTGTATTTTTGCGATTTTCTCTAAAACTGGTCCTACGATTTTTTTAAAAATCGCCTGGTTTACTAAATTTTTTATGCTCTACTAGATAAGGTAGGCGCCATGTTTGCTGAAATTCTTGGTGAGGCTGTTTTCACGTAAAAAATTGTTTTTTTAAGACTGCTGCTTTAATATGCAATTAAGCGCAAAAATTTATATAATAAAAGTTGTAGAAAATTTAAAATCCTACAACTTTTATTTCAAACATTTTTTGTATAACGCTTAGTTTAGCGGCAATTAGCGATTTTCTGTTTTTTTCTCACAAAAACGTAAACAAAATAGATTTTTTTAAGGTTTTACCCTTAGTATGCATTTTACGACAAAATGTATAAATAAAATTTATAGAAAATTAAAAAATCTACAACTTTTATATATAAGCATTTTGCTCTATAGAGCCTAGTTTAGCGTGAAAGAGTGATTTTCCGTATTTTTAAGCCAATCTGAGGTCGATTTTCATTTTGAGTTTTTCAATCATGATTAAAATAAGGTTAGGTTTATTTGAGGTCAGGTTTTTGTTTATTTCTAATGTTTTATTACTTGAATATACTGTTCATTATTTGCAATGGCAAGAGAAAGTCGTGTGAGTGTTTCATAGCAGATTTTGTTTTTAAATTACCACTGCATCTTAAAACTCCTCATTATTAAGTTTGTCTCCGAGCAGTTTTTATGTATACCTGCCAAATCCTATGGAACTGCAAATGTCCATAATTTAAATCATTCAAACAGTATTATAATTATAATCTTGACTTATCTGGAGACTGCTTTCTTATACAAATGAAGAGTTCCTTGAAGTTTACCGGCCATCTTTCCTCGTGTTGTTATTCGCTTCGTTTCCGCTGATCGTTGGTTATCTTGAGGTACTTGAAGCTATCTCAGCTTTATGATATTCCGTATATTTTTGGGGATGCAGAATGTACAATTTGTAGCCCAAGTAACAAAATTATCTGTGGAAAGGCGGTTTTGTAGCGGTATTCAAAGAAATAAAATACTACTTCATTGTACTGTAGTTGAGGATTCGTTTCGGGAAATTAGGTGCGTATTTTTTGCGCCTTTATAATTAGTTCCGGGATATAAGTTAAAGTTGACGTAGTTCTTCTTGAAAATACAGTAGCAATTTGTTCAGAAGTTTAGAGCGGATAGGTTTTGTTGATTAGTCGCAGAATAAGCTTTGTACTTTTTCCAGAGAGTCTGAATAAGATAGACAAGTTTTAGTATCACAACCCACTATTCCGCAACTCCTTACTAATTAAGCAATGTATACAGGTACAGGTCCTGTACTGTAATAGATACAGGTACAGGCAATATACAGGGTGATTTACGAAGATATGCAGAAACTTTAGGAGCTCATTGTACATGTAAAAATAATGAAAAAAGTTTAGATAAACATGGGTCCGGAAATGCTACGTTACCGAGTTAAGCGAAAGATTTCGCCCGGATTTCACTTCATCAGGTGAAATGAGGTCTTCCTGAAATTCTGGTAAGGTAGATTAAGGGGCGAATTCAATCGTTTCTTATGGTTTTTGACCTGATAAATTGAATAAAATAGGTCCCAGAACTGTAAGTTAAATAGTTTTTGAGAAAACCAATGTCAAATGCAAAAAATTGAGTGAAAAAAACACATTTTTTCATCTTTGTTTTTCCGGTTAATTTTACTTTGTACTGTTATGAATAAAAATTCATTTAATCAAACATATATTCGCTTTCTGTGTACTTTATTTACACCGGTTTGTTCAGAATAAAATTTTCTACATGTTTCATTCAAAAATTTTAACTGTTTCTTGGTGAAATAATAAAGTTATTCTTGGCAAAAGATGAAAAAATGTGTTTTTCACTCCATTTTTTGCATTTGACACTGCTTTTCGTAAAAACTATTTAACTTACAGTTTTGGGACCTGTTTTATTCAATTTATCAAACCAAAAACCATAAGAAATGATTGAATTCGCCCCTTAATCTACCTTACCAGAATTTCAGGAAGACCACATTTCACCTGGTGAGCTGAAATCCGGGCGAAACGTTTTGCTAGCCGTAACTCGGAAACGAAACATTTCCGGACATAGATTTATATAAACTTTTTTCATTATTTTTACATGTACAATGAGCTCCTAAAGTTTCTGTATATCTTCGTGAATCATCCTGTATAAAAGTTTTACGTTCTTTGAGCAAACACTCCTCTTACCTTCTTGAATATGAAGATTAGTTTCCTGATTCTTCGTCAAAGTTCTTGTACGTTCTGATACCAGCAAAGAAGACTGCTGTTTAGGTCATCAGCCAAAACATTGATTTGAACATGTAGATGCTTTACTAAGCAAAACAAGGGGTGAGGTGGTTTACAAAATGTCTTCCTCACTCAGTGGAAAGTATCCTTATCAGCATGCAAGCCCTCCAAAATCACCTACTTTCCACTCTGCAAATAACACCTTCATTTCATTCACCACATGTCTAGCTGTATATGAAAGTAATTACTCTCAGTGGAGATAACTGTGCTAGTGTCTTTTACACCTGTAAAAATCTTCTGTTCTTAAATTCTTCAGTCATCTGATTGCTGACCATGTGATAAGAAACAGAGCTATTTTTTTTCAGGCTGTCTCTGAATAGCTGATAAAAAACCAAAGAAAAAAGTCTTCTAGTAGTTCATTGTCAGTATATTTGTATCAAGCCCCGCATCTTTACAATTATTTTTGATCCCTGCTTCAGTGCTCACTCTGGCTCGATTCCAATCCGATCTTGCAATATACCATAATAAATTTTTAAATTTAAAAAAATCCAAATATAAACGTTTAATATCGTAAGACCTCGTGGCGCAACGGTAGCGCGTCTGACTCCAGATCAGAAGCTTGCGTGTTCAAATCACGTCGGGGTCATCTGAAATTTTCATTTTTTTATATATTAAATGCAATAAATTTTTTTAAATAATTCTAATTTATAATAAATTATAATAATGAATAATTAAAATTATAATATAAAATAATAATTAATTTTAATTCTGTTTTAAAAGAATATAAATTTTATATTTACAAAATATATTTTAAACAATTTCTTAATTCTAATCCTTTTCAGAAAATAAGTTTTTTAGAATTATTATCTCTTGGTGCAAATTAAATATAATAAGTGGCTTAACAAAAATTAAAGGTATTTGCAATGCTTTAACTTTTATTTGTTTGACATTTCTTTGCCTCACTCTTATTTCAGCTGTTATTTTTAGTATTACCCACCGGGTTGGTCTGGAGGTAAAGTTGTCGCCACGAATCAGCTGTTAAACATCACTTTTTCAGAAACGGAGGTTCCTGGTTCAAATCCACGTAAAGTTCCTGGAAGTCCTTCTGGTCTTGGGTTAAATCCTAGTAAATGTAGGTACTTTTATACGGATTTCAATACTAGATAGTGGTTACCGGTGTACTTTTTTGGTGGGTTTCAATTAACTATATTCTTTTAGGAATGGTCAACCTGCGTCTGTAAAAGACTGTACCTCATATATACATCATACATATCATCTTCATCTGATTGGGTCATGGGGTTGCTTATTGTTCTCAATTAAACAGATTGCAACGTACACACCTAAGGGATAAAATAAATAAATAAAACTCAATAAATTTTGAGTGTTCTCTTAATCTTAAAGTTACTAATGCAGAGTTGCTCAGCAGAAGCTATGCAATTTATTTAAAAGTACACAATAAATGTACTTTCTACGCATTTAAATTTCACACATTATTCACGTTCTGATTGCGCACTATCACTACGGTGCTTCTAATCTAACGCTGACCTAATTCCAGTCCAACCCTGAAATACGATACGATTCTAAATACCATGAAATACAAATTGTATAAGTAAGGTTTCAATCATTTTTTTAAATCCAAACATACACAATTGTAAGACCTCGTGGCGCAACGGTAGCGCGTCTGACTCCAGATCAGAAGGTTGCGTGTTCAAATCACGTCGGGGTCATTAAAACTTTTGTTTTATATTATATATAATAAATTTTTTAAGTTGATTTTTAATTCTTTTATAATTTTTATTGAAAGAACAAAAGAATAATTTTATATCATATAACAACCCATGTAGTTGAAATGTGAAACCTGCTCCGACAATCTAACTAAAAATTTAAATATTTCATTAGTTAAATAAAATATAATATAAATATTGTGACAATATCTAAAAGGAAAGAGTGTTCGAGAATTCTCGAGAAGGACCAAAATTTAAAAGGAGTCAAGTAAATAATAATAGTAATTCATAATAAAAAAGGTTTCTAAGAAATAGAATTTTTTTTAATTCTTAAGTGTGTACGTTGCAATCTGTTCGATTCAGAACAATAAGCAACCCTCTGCCCTTAACAGACAGGTGGCGTGTCAATTTATTTACACTCAATCTGTCCATTGAAAGGCTAAAATAAATAGTTCTGTTTCTTATCACATGGTCAGCCAATTAAATGACTGAATCATTTAAGAACAGAAGAGGTAGAGGTGCAAAAGACACTAATCAGAGTTATCTCCTCTGAAAGTAATGAATTTCATTATACAGCCAGACCCTGTGGTGAATGAAGTGAAGGTGTCATTTGCAGAGTGGAAAATCTGTGCTTTTCAGAGGGCCCGGCATGCTGATAAGCGTAATTTTTCACTCAGTGAGGAAGGCATGGTAAACCACCTCACTCCTTGTTTTACTTAGTAAAACCTCTAGAGGTTCAAACCAGCCTTTTGGCTGATGACCTAAACAACAACAAGCAACCCTATGACCCAATGAGATAAAGATGATGTGTATGACGTGTAAATGAGGTGTATTCTTGTACAGACCCAGACCGACCATTCCTGAGAGAGTATGGTTAATTAAACCCCAACCATCAAAGTACACCGGTAACCACTGTCTAGTATTCAAATCCGTATAAAAGTAACTACCTTTACTAGGATTTGAACCAGGAACGTTCGTCTCCAAAAATCAGTTGTTAAAAAGCTGACTCGCGACGACGACTTTACCTCTAGCTAGACCAACCCGGTGGGTAAATAGAAATATAACGCACAAATTGTATTGCATTTTTATGTAATTGTTGTGTATGTAATCGTTATGGTCATCCTATTGTTGTACGGCTACCTGAAGGAGATGGGTATCTATTTAGATAATTGGCTCTTTTTGTAACCATTCTATTCAGTTATAATGCGTTGTTTACGTTTGTAAAAACTTGCATTTTTACTTTCTCTTGCCTATATGAATAATATATAGGAAGGAAAGTATTGTTTTTATGTCGATTTTTCGAAATCGAGTTTCCACCGGATCTATACGTTTTCAGACCCCCTGAACCCAAAAAACATGTTTTTAGCGATTGGTCTGTGTGTGTGTGTGTGTGTGTGTGTGTGTGTGTGTGTGTGTGTGTGTGTGTGTGTTTGTTTGTGTGTGTGTGTGGGTGCGTGTTCGTGTGAACAGAATATCTCAAGAACGGAACATCGTACGAACTTGAAACTTGAAACTTAAGTTACATACCACTACCGGACCCGACACGAACATTTTTATCAAAATCGGTCAACCGGAAGTAGTAGTTTATTCGTGTAATTTTTCACTTTTTTGCGATTTTCTCAAAAACTGGTCCTACGATTTTTTTTAAATCGCCTGGTTTACTAAAAAATTTTATGCTCTACAAGATAGGGTAGGCGCCATGTTTGCTGAAATTCTTGGTGAGGCTGTTTTCACGTAAAAAAAGTGTTTTTTTAAGACTACGGCTTTAATATGTATTATAGCGCAATAAATAAAAAAATCTGGTGTGAAACACTCACACAACTTTCTCTTGCCAATGCAAATAATTAACATTAAACCTAACATTAGTATTAAAACATTAGAAATGAACAAAAACTAACCTCAAAAACATAACCTTATTTTAATCATGAGTGAATGACGCGAAATGACAATCGAACTCAGTTTGGCTTAAAAATACGGAAAATCACGCTTTCACGCTAAACTAGGCTCTGTAGAGAAAAATGCTCTAAACAAAAGTTGTAGATCTTTTAATTTTCTATAAATTTAATTATATACACTTTTGTCATAAAATGCATACTAAGACCGATATGTTAAAAAAATCGATTTTTCTCACGTTTTCGTGAGAAAAAAACAGAAAATCGCAAATTACCGCTAAACTAAGCGTTATACAAAAAAATGTTTGAAACAGAAAATGTAGGGTTTTAAATTCTCTACAACTTTTATTATATAAGTTTTTGCGCTAAAATTTATATTAAAGCCGTAATCTTAAAAAAACAACGTTTTTACGTGAAAACAGCCTCACCGAGAATTTCAGCAAACATGGCGCCTACCCTATCTTGTAGAGAATAAAAAATTGAGTAAAATAGGCGATTTTAAAAAAAATCGTAGGACCAGTTTTTGAGAAAATCGCAAAAAACTGAAAAATTATACGAATAAACTACTACTTCCGGTTGTCCGATTTTGATGAAAATGTTCGTGTCGCGTCCGGTAGTGGTATGTAACTTAAGTTTCAAGTTTCAAGTTCGTACGATGTTCCGTTCTTGAGATATTCTGTTCACACACAGACACACAGACACACACACAGACACACACACACACACACACACACACACACACACACACACACAGACCAATCGCTAAAAACATGTTTTTTGGGTTCAGGGGGTCTGAAAACGTATAGATCCGGTGAAAACTCGATTTCGAAAAATCGACATGAAAACAATACTTTCCTTCCTATATATTCATATAGGCAAGAGAATGTAAAAATGTAGAGAATTTAAAATTCTACAACTTTTATTTCAAACATTTTTTTGTATAACGCTTAGTTTAGCGGTAATTAGCAATTTTCTGTTTTTTCTCACGAAAACTTGTGAAAAATCGATTTTTTAAAGATTTCGGCCTTAGTAGGGCCTATGCATTTTATGACAGAAGTGTATATCATCAAATTTATAGTAATTTAAAAGATCTACAACTTTTATTTAGAGCATTTTTCTCTACAGAGCCTAGTTTAGCGTGAAAGAGTGATTTTCCGTATTTTTAAGGCAAACTGAGATCGATTTTCATTTTGCGCTTTCACTTATGATTAAAATAAGGTTATGTTTATTGAGGTTAGTTTTTTGTTTATTTCTAATGTTTTATTACTAATGTTAGGTTTATTGTTAATTATTTGCACTGGCAAGAGAAAGTTGTGTGAGTGTTTCACACCAGATTTTTTAATTTTAATTGCCTAAATTATTCAATTTTTAGATGTAAACAAATATTCGCGATAATTCGGACTTCACTTCTTCCCAATTAGTCCGAATTAGTGAGGTTTTACTGTATATGTTTATGTCATCAAATTATTGTTATTAGTTGGTTATTTCTTATAAGTAATTAATTATAATTCATTTGTAGATTTAAGTAGCATAATTAATTTTAATTTATAGTACTTAATAAATATTTGTTTTTAATTTTAAACTATAGTGTATTAATTATTTAATTTACCTAGATCCCGAAACGGACCTTAGAGAGAAATTTCACTATATTTATACTCAGTAAATTAAGTAACACACCCAATATTTTAGTGATCGTTGACAATTTTATCAAAATTAAGATTAAAAATTGAATACCAAAAAAAATGGTTAATATAGACTGGTTCTACGATTTTTTTTAAAAATCGCCTGGTTTACTAAACTTTTTATGCTCTACAAGATAAGGTAGGCGTCATGTTTGCTGAAATTCTTGGTGACGCTGTTTCCACGTAAAAAATAGTTTTTTTAAGATTACGGCTTTAATAGCATTTGAGCACAAAAATTCATATAATAAAAGTTGTAGAGAATTTAAAATCCTACAACTTTTATTTCTAACTTTTTTGAGTGTAACTTAGTTTTGCGGTAACTAGCGAATAAATATTTGTTTTTAATTTTAAACTATAGTGTATTAATTATTTAATTTACCCAGATCCCGAAACGGACCTTAGAGCTAAATGTCAGTATATTAAATATAGTGACATTTAGCTTTATATTTTATACTCAGTAATTTAAGTAACACACCCAATATTTTAGTGATCGTTGACAATTTTATCAAAATTAAGATTAAAAATTGAATACCAAAAAAAAGTGGTTAATATAGACGGTAGTTTTATCGGTCAATGTAGATCTTCGCATTTTAGAACAAAGAATCTTTTATTTGCACGATTTCCTGCACAAGAAACATCTGAATCACCAATTACATTTTAGTATTACATTTAGTTTGAATTTTCATCGTCTATTTATTTTTTGGAGAGGATCAGATGTTCCTAATTTCTTTTTCAACCTAAATCTACTCTTTCTTTTACCCTCACTCATTCTCTCTCTGTTATTTTTTATTTCCTTTTCCTTTTTACATTTCGTTCTAATAAAACTATCCTTTCCCCTTTTTTATTTTATGTCTTCTAAAATGTCTCTCAATTCCTACCAATTTCAACGGAACCAAATTTTAGTATCACATTTTGTGCAATACGATTTTCTTTCTTGCGTTTACTATTGACAACAATAAAATGCAAATTTAACAGTTTAAAAAAGAAAACCAAAGAAAATAAAAATTTTTAAACTCAGAAAAAAGTAAAATAGAGCATAAAATAATCATTGTCCATTTTCTCATTGATTTGTGCATATTATCGTATAACTTAAACAAAGTAATCCTCAAACCAGTTTGAATTTTTCACCGAAAATGCACGTTTTAGACCTTCTGAACCCCAAAATTATATTTTCAGTTATTGGCGTTTCAGTGTGTGTCTGTCTATCTGTTTGTTGAAATAGAAATTGTAGGTTTTCAAATTTCCTACAACTTTATATACACATTTTTTTTTTGTTTTAAAATGCATATTAAGACCACAATCTTAAAAAAAAACAATTTTTTTCCACAAGAGCACAGCTCTTCCGAGGATTTCAGCAGGCATGGCGTTAACCCTACCTTGTAGATCATAAGAAAATCTGGTCTGAAACACTCCCACAACTTTCTCTTGCCAATGCAAAAAATTTAAACAATATAGGCCTAACCTAACATTAGTAATAAAACATTAGAAATAAACAAAAAACTAACCTCAATAAACATAACCTAATTTTAATCATGAGTGAAAGACGCAAAATGAAAATCGATCTCAGTTTGCCTTAAAAATACGGAAAATCACTCTTTCACGGTAAACTAGGCTCTGTAGAGAAAAATGCTTTAAATAATAGTTGTAGATCTTTTAATTTTCTATAAATTTGATTTTGAACACTTTTGTCATAAAATGAATACTAAGGCCGAAATCTTTAAAAAATTGATTTTTCACACGTTTTCGTGAGAAGAATAAAGAGAAAATCGCAAAAAAGTGAAAAAATTACACGAATAAACTACTGCTTCCGGTTGACCGATTTTGATGAAAATGTTCGTGTCGGATCCGGTAGTGGTATGTAACTTAAGTTTCAAGTTTCAAGTTCGTACAATGTCCCATTCTTGAGATATTTTGTATACACACACACACACACACAGGCCAATCGCTAAAAACATGTTTTTTGGGTTCAGGGGGTCTGAAAACGTATAGATCCGGTGAAAACTCGATTTCGATTAATCGACATGACAACCATACTTTCCTACCTATATATTCATATAGGCAAGAGAAAGTAAAAATGTAGCAAATGACGTGATTTACAAAATAATCGTAGGAGTTGTCACCAGATGGCGACATTAAGTGATGAGTTAAAACCTTTAATTTTTGGTGGCCCTGAAAAGGGCCGTTTAAACGGTGGTCGTCATGGCGAAGCGTCGGTCGTAGTCGTCGTGGCTGTCGGGGAGCTGGGCGACACGGCGTGTCGTCGTCCAGCGGAGATATTATCTTCTTCCCTCGCAGTAGTGCGTCGACGGCTGCTTCGTCGGATCCGGTGAGCGTAACGCTCGGTCGAGGGACCGCTGTGAGCATCGCTCGCGTCAGCGGGCAAATTCATTACTTTCAGAGAAAATAAATCTGATTAGTGTTTTTTACGCCTCTACCTCTTCTGTTCTTAAATAATTCAGTCATTTAATTGGCTGAACATCTGATAAGAAACAGAATTTTTTTAGCCCTGCAACTAACAGATTGAGTGCAAATAATTTAACACTCCACCTGTGTATTATGGGCTTCTTAACCCTTTATAGGTCTTTGGTACGTATTACCACTGGAAATAAGGACGATTTTATTTAAGAATAAGCTATGTAGTTGAACCCTATTGGCGTTTTATGGTTTTATAGATGTTCTCTGGTAAGTAGGCTATCCACATTTTAAAATTAGTGCGCAGCGACCATTTGTTTCATGAGTTAAACGAATGTGGTAAGGATTCATACCAGCGTACGCAACCGTGTTGTTTTGTTTTTACTTTTATACAGCGCTTAGAAATTTCCAGTTTTTTACATGAAAGCACGCATTGATGCTAATATAAATTTAAAATAAGTTATTCTACTCATTTTTCTGTTATATAGGGCTACACAAGTTAATTTATTAAGCATTTTTACCACTTAACATTATGTGATTTCCATTTCAATAAACATTCCTTGGTAAGTATATTTAGTACGGCTTGACATAAAAAAAGAATATCTAACTGTTTTGGCACTAAAAATACATTATTTAAGTCCCTATAAAACAAAATTTAACATTTTATAACATGTATATATTTCCCCGAATAACTGCCCTGTAAAAGTTAAATAACTTTTTTAAGAAATCGCTAATGAATAGCCAAAAATCATTAAATAGTTAATTTCTTTCCTGATAGAATTAAATTTTTCGTTTATACGCATAATCAATTAGCATCTTTACTACCGCCTCCGTGGAGTAGTGACTGACTCGCTAGCCTACAAAGTAAAAGATCCGTGGTTCAATTCACGGCTAGGGTCTTAAAATTTTAACACAATTAAACCCACCATTACAGTACCAAAACCGACAGTAGTCGCTAATAACCAAGTCTTTGATACGACTTTAAATAAACTAAAATAAAAAATCTGGTGTGAAACACTCACACAACTTTCTCTTGCCAGTGCAAATAATTAACAATAAACCTAACATTAGTAATAAAACATTAGAAATAAACAAAAACTAACCTGAATAATCATAACCTAATTTTAATCATGAGTGAAAGACGCAAAATGAAAATCAACCTCAGTTTGGCTTAGAAATACGGAAACTCACGCTTTCTCTCTAAACTAGGCTCTGTAGAGAAAAATGCTCTAAATAAAAGTTGTAGATCTTTTAATTGTCTATAAATTTAATTATATACACTTTTATCTAAGGCCGAAATGTTAAAAAAATCGATTTTTCTCAGTTTTCGTGAGAAAAAAACAGAAAATTGCAAATTACCGCTAAACTAAGCGTTATACAAAAAAATGTTTGGAATAAAAGTTGTAGAATTTTAAATTCTCTACAACTTGTATTATAAATTTTTGCTCTAAATTTCATATTAAAGCCGTAATCTTAAAAAAACTATGTTTTTACGAGAAAACAGCCTCACCCAGAATTTCAGCAAACATGACGCCTACCCTATCTTGTAGAGAATAAAATATTGAGTAAAGCAGGCGATTTTAAAAAAAATCGTAGGACTAGTTTTTGAGAAAATCGCAAAAAAGTTAAAAATGACACGAATAAACTACTACTTCCGTTTGACCGATTTTGATGAAAATGTTCCTGTCGGGTTCGATAGTGGTATGTAACTTAAGTTTCAAGTTTCAAGTTCGCACGATGTTCCGTTTTGAGATACGAGGGTAGGCTGATAAGTAATGCACACATGCTTGTAGAAGACAACTAAATAAACTTCAGTAGCGCGCCTGGTGGCATGTGGAAGTACTATTTCTCCTCTACAAGCCTGCGCAGTTTGAAGGCGTTGCTTTCATTCAGTTTGTTTTGAGTAGTGGAAGTATGGCGTCGTGTTCTGGTGCTATGTCAACGAGAATTAAACAACGCGCTGTTATCGAATTTTTAACTGCTGAGAAAGTGAATCCTAGTGAGATTTATCGTCGTTTAAAGGCTGTTTATTGTGACGATACTGTTGATAGGTCTACTGTGAATCGTTGGGTAATAAAATTTCGTGATTGCCAACCTGGAAAAGCCTTAATTGTTGACAAAACACGCAGTGGACGACCAATCACTGCCTCAGACGATAATCGTCGCAAACTCATCGATGATTTGATTCAAAATGACCGGCGAATCACTCAACAGCGTATCGCAAACCAAATTGGAATATCTAAGGAACGTGTTGGCTTCATTATTGAACAATTGGGATACCGTAAAATCTGTGCACGATGGGTACCACGCCGTCTGACAGACGAGAATAAACAGCGTCGATTGGAATGCTGTGAACAACTTTTGAAGCGCTACCGTGACGAAGGAGACGACTTTCTTTTGAATATTGTGACGGGGGACGAGTCATGGGTTCATCATTACGATCCCGAAGAAAAAAGGCAGAGCGCTGAATATCGTCATCCACATTCTCCTGTTGTGAAAAAGTTCAAAACACAACCGTCCGCAAAAAAAATTCTTTTGACTGTGTTTTGGGATGCTCGCCGAGTTTATGTGACTGATTATCTGGAACGAGGGGCAACGGTAAATTCTGCTCAGTATATACAGACTCTGAAACACCTCCGACGTCGAGTTTGTCGTGTTAGAGGCAACCTGGCGCCAATAATTTTGCAACACGACAATGCTCGTCCACACACTTCGCGTGCAACTGGAGAGGCTCTGAGAAACCTGAAGTTTCAACCAATTTTACACCCTCCGTATTCTCCCGACCTTGCGCCTTGCGATTTTTATTTTTTTCCTCTACTGAAGAGAGACCTTAAGGGTAATCATTACAGCTCGGACAATGAGGTGAAGGCAGCTATTGCGTCCTGGGTTCGAGGAAAGTCGGAAGAATTTTTCAGTGACGGAATGAAAAAACTTGTTAAACGTTGGGAGAAATGTGTAATGCTTAACGGTGACTATATTGAAAAATAAATAGATAATTTGGTAGGTTAAGATTTGTACTTTAATTTGTTATTTACCCCATCTTGCTATTTCTTTTTGTTCGTCTTCTACAAGCATGTGTGCATTACTTATCAGCCTACCCTCGTATTTTGTATACACACACACACACACACACACACACACACCCACACATACACACACACACACACAGACACACACACAGACCAATCGCTAAAAACATGTTTTTTGGGTTCAGGGGGTCTGAAAACGTGTAGATCCGGTGATAACTCGATTTCGAAAAATCGACATGAAAACAATACTTTCCTTACTATATATTCATATAGGCAAGAGAAAGTAAAAAAGTGTTATGGTTTTATTTGACAACTTGTTAGATAAGCAGGTCGATTGTTCTATGACGACTGCCTAGTGCCTTAACAAATGAACATTATCAACAGTTATGAAAAAAAAATTAAAAACAGAATGTCAATGTCAATCTTTTTTTATCAACTGTCATATTAACTTATGATTGTTTTATCAAACCGATTTACCATTTTATTTGTAGTCGACTACTTCAGATGTACGTTGTACGTTTCCAGATAAGTATATCTACCGATTTGTCTCTTATTGGACAATTGAATGTAATAATCCTTTCTTTCATTACATAAAAGTAAAATAGATAATAATTATTTGATATTTTTTTACTTTTTCTTTCCTATAATGAATATACGAAGTGTGGCTATTAAATAACAAGACTGACGTTGTAAAAAATTTTATTTTTATTTTATACATAATCACTTATTTTCACTTGCAATATACACTCCTTCTCTATCCTTACAACGCTCCATGCAAATTTTCCGTTGTTGGAAACAGTGCTGGAAGTCATCTTCTGTCAGCTCCTTCAGGACACGTGCCGCTTTCTCTTTTACAGCTTCCACAGACTCAAATCTTGTCCCTTTTAATGCAGATTTCACCTTAGGGAACAGGTAGAAGTCACATGTTGCAAGATCTGGTGAATAAGGTGGATGTTCTAACACTGAGATGCTGTACTTGGCTAGGAACCTCTTGACAGATAACGCGGAATAAGCTGGCGCATTATCTTGGTGGAGAACTTACGATTTGTCCTTCCACATTTCGGGGCGTTTCTTCGTTACTCTTTGACGTATTTAGAAAGCACCTCGAGGTAGTAATATTGATTAATTGTTTGACCTTCAGGAACCCAGTGAAGGTACACAATCCCATGGATTTCAACAAAAAAAAACAATCATCTTGCTTTAAATTTTAACTTGCTCATTCGAGTTTTTTTGGCTCTCGGTGAAGTTCGGCTCTTTCAGAGTATGGATTGGCGCTTCATTTCCGGATCATAAGTAAAAACCACGTTTCATCACATATTATTATCTTCTAACTGTTTTCTAAAGTAAAATATGCACTAAAAGGGACAAGATTTGAGTCTGTGGAAGCTGTAAAAGAGAAAGCGTGTCCTGAAGGAGCTGACAGAAGATGACTTCCAGCACTGTTTCCAACAATGGAAAATTTGCATGGAGTGTTGTAGGGATAGAGAAGAATTGTATCTTGAAGGTGACAATAAGTGATTATGTATAAAATAAAAATAAAATTTTTTACAACGTCAGCCTCGTTATTTAATAGCCACACCTCGTAGTTCACAAGGTCGAGAAGAACTGTACAAAGAAAATAAACGATTAATGGAAACTATTAAAAAGAAGGCTAAAATTCTATTGGCATCTTTATAGTATGGATAACAACCGGTTGATAAAACAAATTTTTAAGATACTAAATTATAGACCTAAGGTGTTGGATAAATGGTTAACAAACTTAGAAAGGATATTGGAAAACCTGGAATAAACCAAGAAAACTTAATGAATTGAACTAAATTCTGACAACTAATTACGGATTTTAAGGGTTTTCATAAAGAGTAAAAGCAGTTCACCGGGTCGACAGAAGAAAGGATATTATGTCTACAGTGAGCAAATGACGAGAATATAGGCTGCAAAAAGAGCTTCTGGAACGTTTAAAGTCACCTCTCGTTCTAAAACTGGCCCTATACGACGAAATAAAGTAAAGTAGATAATTATTCTATAACATATTTTTACTTTCTCTTTCCCTGTAGTATGAATATGTAGAAAAATGAAAGGCCTTATAATATGAAGTACGCGTTATATTTTCTCTAACTCAAGGAAGGCTGTGTTCTTGCAGAATTTTTTTCAAGTCTACCGCCTTAATATGTATTTTAGGGCAAAAACATAATTATACGCTTAATCAAAGTTGTAGGAAATTTTTAAAAATTCAAATTTTTATTGTTTGGTTTCGGTATGCCATTAAGCTTAAGAGCTTCAGGATTGTTTATTACTGGTACATTAATGTTATCTGCTGCCCACAACGGGCAGGTTGGGTGTTAAATTGTTTGCACTCGATTTGCTTGTTCCAGGGCTACAAAAAATAGTTCTTTTTCTTATCACGTGGTCAGCCAATTATATGACTGAACTATTTAAGAACAGAAGAGGTAGAGGTGTAAAAGACACTAGTCAGAGTTATCTCCTCTGAAAGTAATGAATTTCATTATACAGCCAGACCCTGTGGTGAATGAAGTGAAGGTGTCATTTGCAGGGTCCAAAGCAGATGCTTTTTGGAGAGCCTGGCATGCTGATAAGCATAGGCTACTTTTGTACTCGGTGACAAAGGCAATAGTAAACCACCTCACTCCTCGTTTTACTTAGTAAAACCTCTACAGGTTCAAACCAGCCGTTCGGCTGTTGACCTAAACAACATCAAAGTTATCTGGTTTAAAAATGATAGCATCATGTTGCCTGTTTAATTTCCTCTGATATGTATTTGTGTTACTTATCAAGTCAGGCAAAAAAATCAAAAAAAGGCAACAAAAAACCAAAAAAAAAGGTAAAAAGTATTCTGATTATATGTAATGATTAGACTCAATTCCAGGGATCACAAGGTCCCCCAAAAAATTCAGTAGATATGACGCTTGCGCTATCTTGTAAAAAATAAAACTTTTGTAATTCAGGCGATTTTTTTGAAAATATCTCATTAGCTGTTTTTGAATAAATCTCATGAATCAACTACTGCGCCCAGTTGACCGATTTTAATGAACGTTTCCATATAGGGTCCGTTATTAGTACCTAGTTTTAGCTCGGTAGCTTAAAAGCTACCGAGGTAGTCCTGGGTAGTCCTTGGACTGATGCAGAAAAGGGAAGAAAATATGTTTTTTTGGCAATTTAATATTAACAAATTTGAATCAATTCATTTCTTATTAATTCTGAGCCTATTTTCACACTTAAATCTGAAGTTTCAACTTCGTATGCTATTATGTTATTAAAATATTTTTCACAAACACACGCGGGCGCGCGCGCAAACCAATCGCTAAAATCATGTTTTTTTGGTTCAGGAACCTGTACACGTGTATTTCAGTGTAAATTCGATTTCTAAAAAACCACATGAAAACAATACTTTCCTATATAGGCTATTCATACATGGCAAGAGAAAGTAAAAATTAATGATAAAAAAATTTTGATGATCATGGTAAGTATGATATTGATCTTAAGGGTTAGTTGTACAACACATACAACAGTTTTCCAACATAGAATTTTACTGGTTTTAAAAACTTAAAACCTTTTCTTTAAACATTTTTTAAAACAAAAAGTGTAGAAAATATAAAAGGGTATTGTTATGTAATGCAATTTCTGTAGTATGGTAAAACATGTCAGAAAGTATGGATACGGAATATTAATCTTGTACTCTACGTTCTTTAGTTATCACTAATTCTATTTCAGTTTCTTTTCTACTGGAATAAAATTGTTCAATTTTTTTATAATAATTTTTGTTTTATTATTACCAGTAAGTAGCCAACAATATAACCAATATTCGTTTGTCTTTTCTCAAAAGATAAAGGGTAGGTTATTTTTTATTCCATTCGTTTCTTTTCTTTCCAGCCCAATGAGCCGTTCCAGAATTCAAAGTAGCTCATTGTGCTTGCATATCCACCGCTTCCTTGTCGTCATATCTTCTTCAGTAACCTTCCAACTCCTTAGTTTCAGTGTACTTTTCCTACACAGTTCTTGTGACGCATACATCCAAAGTGCATCCTCTATTCACAACGCGAACAATTTTATTCCCTTCATTTTATTCTGCAATTTTGGATAAAATAATTCCAATAGTGCATGTTCTTAACGCGTGTTTCAAAATTCATATAATGTAATTTACATATTTATTTATTTTTCTTTAAGTATTTTTGGTTTATTTATATGAAGTTTAATGTTATTAATAGATGTCTATAAACGTCGTTATTTTGTAAAACGACCCATTGAGTTTTACACGATCAAATATAATTGAACGCCTGTGTGGCGTAGTGACAAGCGCATTAGCCTACAAAGCGAAAGGTCCCGGGTTCGATTGCCGGTAAAGGTCTGGAAATTTTAAAACATTAAACCCATTTACCAGAGCTTTAAAACCTACAATACCAAAACCGACTGATAACCAAGCAGTCGATGTAACTTCAAAAAACTAAAAAAATCTGGTGTGGAACATTCACACGACTTACTCTTGAAATTGTTTACAATAACCATATCTCTGAATTTCTATATCTTTGATTTCTTTGTAAAAAAATTAAAAAATTGGATTTAGTCCATGAGATCCGAGATTTAAAGGTGTTAACTGACAGTAAATTAACATTCAAGCAACACATCCATATGATTGTGAATAATCGTTTTAGGTTACTATGGTTTATATTTAGAAATATGAAGCAGTTTGATGGAATTGAGGTCCCGATAAGGCTATAGAAGCTCTAGTTAGGAGCAGGTTAGAATATGCTGCAATTCTGTGGAATCCCCATCATCTGAATTACATAGACTTGTTTGAAAAAATTCAAAATAGATTATTGCGTCTCCTGTATTACAAAAAATATGGTATGTCATGCTCTTTAGGGTTCTCTACGGAGACGATGAGAAGAATTTTTAACATAAAATCCCTTGAAGTCAGAAGAAATGTTGTGTATGCAATTTATATATAAAATATTAAATAATAAGGTTGACCTAGAGATATTGTTAAAAACATTTTTTATTATGTACCTTTTGTCAGATCCAGGACTTTTAATCTGTTTTTTTTTTTTTTGCCTTAAGTTAACACCGTGCAATACAGTAATGCTTTTTTAATACGGACATTATCCTTTTTCAATAAATTTAATCTGGAACTCGATCCTTTTCTTGATAATTACGAACAATTCTTATCAAAATGTTATCAGGCGCTCACCAACCAATAATGTCATAAATTCACAAAGCAGACTCACATCTTTTATTTCTTTATTTCCTTTTTTTCTTTCTTTCTTTCTTTTTTCTTTCCTTCTTCTACTGTTTCTTTTTCCTGTTCTTTTTTATAATAATATATAATATTATTTTTGATCAATTTTGCTAAACTATTTTTTCGTGGGAATTTTTTTTTCTTATTAATTGTTATTAGTTTATAGTATTTTATATAGTTTTGCAGACACCTCACAGGGACTTCAACTGTTGATGAACAAAGTGGCTGAAGTTAGTGGGAAATATGGTCTGGAAGTCAACAGTAATAAAACAAAAGTCATGATAGTAAGCAAGCAGAAAATTAACAATCTACATTTCACTATTGATGGCAAAGTTGTAGAACAAGTACCAACATACGTTTACTTGGGCACAATGTTAAATGAGCGGTGGGACCATTCTCAGGAAGTAAAGGCCAGGATTGAAAAAGCCAGATCAGCGTTCAACCAAGTGTCAAAACTGTTCAAGACACACAACTTGAACCTTGATTTGAAAATTAGACTACTTCGATGCTATGTATTTTCCATCTTGCTATATGGAGTAGAATCTTGGACTCTCAGTGAAGCAACAGCAAAGAAACTGAAGTCATTTGAGATGTGGACCTACAGAAGAATCCTGAGAATATCATGGACAGATAAAATATCCAATGAGAGAGTTCTTCAAAAACTAAATAAAAAGACTGAAATAATGTACACAGTCAAAAGAAGAAAATTGGAATACCTAGGACACATCATGAGAAATGAAACTAAATACAAGCTGCTGAAATGCATAGTGCAGGGGAAAGTGCATGGCAGGAGAGGTGTTGGGCGAAGGCGAATATACTGGCTGAAAAATTTAAGGACATCGTTTTCAGTATCCACCCCTGAATTGTTTAAAGCGGCTGTCAACAAAATCATCATTGCCAGAATGATTGCCAACATTCGGTAACGGATAGGCACTGGAAGAAGAGAAGAATTGTTATTATAGTAAGTAATTTTATTAAAACATTATTTTATTTTTAAGATAAAAAGAGACAAAAGGTGTATTAACATGTATATTATGTAAATAAAATAGTTATAAGCCAAGATTGTTTTGTAAATATGTAAATATTTTGTGTCAATAAGGCTTATATGGATAAGTTCTGGTAGCCTTTATATTGTTGTTGTAAATAAATAAAATGTTGTCGTTTAGGTCATCAGCCAAAATTCTGGTTTGAACCTGCAGAGGTTTTACTAAGTAAAACGAGGAGTGAGGTGGTTTACGATTGCCTTCCTCACTGAGTAGTAAAGTGCGCTTATCAATATGCCGGGCCATCTGAAAAGCACAAATTTTCCACTCTGCAAATGACACCTTCACTTCATTTACCACAGGGTCTGGCTGTATAACAAAATTCCTTACTCTCAGAGGAGATAACTTTGACTAGTGTGTTTTACACCTCTACCTCTTCTGTTCTTAAATGATTCAGTCATTTAATTGGCTGACCATGTAATAAGAAAATGAACTATTTTTTGGAGCCCTAGAACCAACAGATCGAGTTTAAATAATTTGACACTCCACCTGCCTGTTATGGGCAGAAATAAATAAATGAATAAATAAATAAATAAAACGTAACACCTGGATATGCAATTTAATCATTAGTAAACAATGTAATTTGAAAAACTTAATCTAATTCTACTTCATTTTATTCACCACAGTAACAATCGGACGTTAAACCAAAAGAAAAATTCATCACAGGGCTGGCTTTATAATGAAATTCATTTCTCTCTAAAGAGATAACTCTGACTAGTGTCTTTTACATCTCTACCTCTTCTGTTCTTAAATGATTTAATCATATAATTGGGTGACTATGTGATAAGAAACATAAGGTTTGTTTTGTAGCTTTGAAACTAGCAGAACAGGTGCAAATAATTTAACACTCATCCTGCCTGTTACGTATATCTTAACATAGATATAAGATGTTGTTTAAGTCATCAGCCGAAAGGCTGGTTTGAACCTGTAGAGGTTTTACTAAGTAAATCGAGGAGTGAGGTGGTTTACAATTGCCTTCCTCACTGAGGGGAAAAGTACGCTTATCAGCATGCCGTGCCCTCTGAAAAGCACATATTTTCCACTCTGTAAATGACACCTTTACTTCATTCACCACAGGGTCTGGCTGTATAATGAAATTCATTACTTCCAGAGGGTAAAACTCTGATTGGTGTCTTTCACACCTCTACCTCTTCTGTTCTTAAATGATTCAGTCATTTAATTGGCTGACCATGTGATAAGAAACAGAACTATTTATTTCAGCCCTGCAACGAACAGATTGAGTGTAAATAATTTGACACTCCACCTGTCTGTTATGGGCATAGATATAAGACATGATGATTTTTTTTTTGAAAAGTACCTATTTGATTTAAGTACCGATATAGTCTGATAACAATATAAATTTCATTTGCAAAATGATCGTTTTTAATATTACAGATCTTGTTGTAATAAAACTGTATTTTAAATTAAAAAAGAAAATTCAATATTAAATTTTATTATTCACTAATTCATATTTTAATATTCCTTTGTTTCTGGTAGTTCGTTATATTTTCTATATTCTTTTTCCATCTCTATAGATGAGTTTGACCACTATTGTGATAAATTAAAAAACCCTAACCACATAACCAATTTCCCATGAAATAAGAGCTTTAATTTTTAATGAAAGCCAAGTATAACAAAGCGTACTCTGTTATAATCAATCTAAAAAATATCGTTTGCTGAATATTCTTTTGTGTGAAACAATAACCAGTAAAACTGACAAAATAGATGTTCAATATTAAACTATTAGCCAACTATAACTTATTCAAACTTCATTGGTACAATACTTTGAGTACACACAGTTCAAAATACAGTATGAGTATTTATACCACCACGAAATAAAAGTATAGGCCTACGAGTACAATGTATTATTACATTGATAGCCATTTATTCAGAATGTTTCTTAACACTCATTAAAAATTGAATTTTTGGTTTAAATTCGTCTTCTTATTCTTCTCCTTCTCCTTCTCTTCCACCTCCTCCTTAACCTCCTCCTTCACCTCCTCCTTCACCTCCTCCTCCACCTCCTCCTCCTCCTATTCTTCTTCTTCTTCTTCTTCTCCTTCTTCTTCCTCTTCATCCTCTCTACCTCTTCTTCCTCTTCATCCTCTCTACCTCTTCTTCCTCTTCATCCTCTCTACCTCTTCTTCCTCTTCTTTCTTTCTCGTTATATATTCTTCCTTTTCCTCTTCCTCTTCCTTTTCCTCTTCCTCTTATTCTTCTTTTCCCCTTCTTCTTCTTCCTCTGCTTCCTCTTCTTCTTCCTCCTCTTTTTCCTTTACTTCCTCTTCTTCCTCTTCTTCTTTTCTCCTACTTCCTCTTCTTATTTCTCGTTTTCCTCTGCTTCCTCTGTTTCTTCTACTTCCTCTTCTTCTTTTCCCCTACTTCCTCTTCTTATTTCTTATTTTCCTCTGCTTTCTCTGTTTCTTCTACTTCCTCTTTTTCCTCTTCTTTCTCTACTTCCTCTTCTTCTTTTCTCCTACTTCCTCTTCTTATTCCTATTTTTCCTCTGCTTCCTCTGCTTTTTCTTCTTTTTCGATTGTTTATATATATAATCCGTGGTAAAGTAGACTAACTTTTTAGGTGTGTAGTTACGATGTTTTCATGTAAAAGTTTACTTTAGTGTAAAATTATTTTCCGTTATGTTTTTCCAAGGAGTTACGAACCCCCTTGTAATAAATTGTGGTGAAAAGTTTTTCTTAAACAACAAAATTTGTTTAGAGACCGTTTGAAAGTATTCTTTTTTCTTCTTTTAATTAAACTGATAGAATCGTGAAGTAGATGTTTGTAACGGTGAAACAAAGAGAGATGAGAAACTGTGACAAAGAGGAAAGGGAGTTTGTCTGCCAATAATAAGTAAAGCCTCTTTCTATTCTCTCTTCTGTTATATTCTTGTAATCGGATTTGAACATAATCAGAAATGTTTCTCTACTCTTTGCTGCGCCTCCTCTTCCTTAACGTCAACAAACATCCTTCCTCTATGTTATACCGTACTCTATTTCTTCTTATAATAACTTTACTGACAATTGAATTTATTTTATTTGTGTTTTACATTGAAGATTCTTAAGAAAAAAGAAAAAATACCTTTATATTTATAATACTTTGTTTGATTCATTATATCAAGTATTTTTCTTTCAATACCTGACAACATGGCGTACAATACATTAAACAGTATTATGATTAAATTGACATCTTTGATTGACTTCTTTTAAAAAAAATCTGGTGTGAAACACTCACACAACTTTCTCTTGCCAATGCAAATAATTAATAATAAACCTAACATTATTAATAAAATATTAGAAATAAACAAAAACTAACCTCAAAAACATAACCTTATTTTAATCATGAGTGAATGACGCAAAATGAAAATCGAACTCAATTTGGCTTAAAAAAACGGAAAATCACTCTTTCACGCTAAACTAGGCTCTGTAGAGAAAAATGCTTTAAATAAAAGTTGTAGGTCTTTTAATTTCCTATAAATTTTATTATATACACTTGTGTCATAAAATGAATACTAAGGCCGAAATCATTAAAAAAACAATTTTTCACACGTTTTTGTGAGAAAAAAACAGAAAATTGCTAATTACCGCTAAACTAAGCGTTATACAAAAACATGTTTGGAATAAACGTTGTAGAATTTTACATTCTCTACAACTTTTATTATATAACGTTTTGCGCTAAAATGCATATTAAAGCCGCAATCTTAAAAAGAAAATGTTTTTACGTAAAAACAGCCTCACGCAGAATTTCAGCAAACATGGCGCCTACCCTATCTTGTAGAGCATAAAAAATGTAGTAAACCAGGTGAATTTAGAAAAAATCGTAGGACCAGTTTTTGAGAAAATCGCAAAAAAGTGAAAAATTATACGAATAAACTACTACTTCCGGTTGACCGATTTTGATGAAAATGTTTGTGTCGGATCCGGTAGTGGTATGTAACTTAAGTTTCAAGTTTCAAGTTCGTACGATGTTCCGTTCTTGAGATATTTTGTATACACACAGACCAATCGCTAAAAACATTTTTTTTGGATTCAGGGGGTCTGAAAACGTATAGATCCGGTGAAAACTCGATTTCGAAAAATCGACATGAAAACAATACTTTCCTTCCTAAATATTCATATAGGCAAGAGAAAGTAAAAATAATAAACGTTTATCTGCCTTTGTTAATGCAATTACAATAGAAGTTATTCTTAACTTCTACTCAATTTACAGGTAAACTTTCATGAACAAATTAACCATTCTAACTTCTTTTGTAGTGACGTTACAGTTATTTATTCCACAATAGGAATAATGAAAAGATATTTTGTAAGAATAGTAAAAAATCTGGTGTGAAATACTCACACAAATTTCTCTTGCCAATGCAATAAATTAACAATATAACCTAACATTAGTAATAAAACATCAGAAATAAACAAAAAACTAACCTCAAAAAACATAATCTTATTTTAATCTTGAGTGAAAGACAAAGACAAAATCAACCAGTGTAGCTTAAAAATACGGAAAATTATTCTTTCACGCTACACTAGACTCTGTAGAGAAAAATGCTCTAAATAAAAATTGTAGATCTTTTAATTTCCTATAAATTTGATTATACTTTTTTTGTCGTATAATGCAGAATAAGGCTGAAATCTTTTTTAAAAAAATCGATATTTTTTTTACACGATTTCGTGAGAAAAAACCAAAAAATCGCTAATTACCGCTAAACTAAGCGTTATACAAAAAAATGATTGAAATAAAAGTTGTAGAATTTTAAAATTCTGTATAACTTTTAGTACATACATTTTTGCGCTAAATGCATATTAAAGTCGCAATCTTAAAAAAACAATTTTTTTACGAGAAAACAGCCTTACCAAGAATTTCAGTAGACATAGCGCCTACCCTATCTTGTAAAGCATAAAAAATTTATAAAATCAGGCGTTTTAAAAAAATCGTTGGAGCTGTTTTTGAGAAACTCGCAAAAAAGTAAAAAATGACACGAATAAACTACAACTTCCGGTTGACCGATTTTTATGAAAATGTTTGTGTTTGGTCCTCAAGTGGTATCTAACTTAAATTTCAAGTTTCAAGTTCGTACAATGTTCCGTTCTTGAGATATTCTGTTCACACACACACACACACATACACACAAGCGCGCGCGCACACACACAAACACACACAGACCAATCGCTAAAATCATGTTTTTTTGGGTTCAGGGGGTCTGAAAACGTGTAGATCTGGTAAAAACTCTACTTTCCTTTTTATATATTCATATAGGCAAGAGTGTCAAATTATTTAAACTCAATCTGTTCGTTGCAGGGCTAAAATAAATAGTACTGTTTCTTATCACATGGTCAGCCAATTAAATGACTGATTCATTTAAGAACAGAAGAGGTAGAGGTGTAAAAGACACTAATATTTATTTATTTATTTATTTATTTATTTAATAAAGTTTTACATGTGAGAGCAACAGGTAAGACCCAATACTGCTCTCTTAAAACATACATAACAATACAATTGTAATTTAATTAGCTTATAATATATACAATAATGATGCTTATAACCTACAAAATTATAACCTTATATTCATAACCTACAATATAATAATGAATGTACTAATGATTATAACATATGAATATGAATAATATAATAATAATATGAATAATATAATGAATATGAAGAATATAAAATATGACCATGATGAATATAATATTTTAATATGATAGTATATAATATAATTATGTAATAATATAATGATATAAGATTGAATATAATACACACAAACAAACATAAAAATTTAAAAGAAGCATCAGAGTTATCTCCTCTGAAAGTAATGAATTTCATTATACAGCCAGACCCTGTGGTGAATGAAGTGAAGGTGTCATTTGCAGAGTGGAAAATATGTGCTTTTCAGAGGGCCCGGCATGCTGATAAGCGTACTTTTCCACTCAGTGAGGAAGGCAATGGTAAACCACTTCACTCCTCGTTTTACTTAGTAAAACCTCTACAGGTTCAAACCAGCCTTTCGGCTGATGACCTAAGCAACAACATAGGCAAGAGAAAGTAAAAAGGCTATTCATCCGGCTCTTTTGAAATAACATTACTAATCATAAAGTGGTTTTGAATAAAATTCGTTTACAACTTAATAAGGGTAGTTTAATGAAAGAGTCATTTAATTTAAAAATATAAGAAGTAAATTTCATTTATTAGACAAAGGGAAGTTGTTGATAGAAGTAGCTCTCTATCTATTTAATTGGTTATTAAAGCGAGAGTTAATTTTGTGAGCGTAGATAGCCAGTTTGGTGTAGCGGTTCATAATACAAAGTAATAATGCCACACTGAGTAGCTTTAACCACAACAGAGAATGTTCACTGTCAACTACATAATGTAGTTTCAATATTGGAACATACTTAATAATATTTCAACATCAAAAATTGTACGAAAATTTATTAGAAATTTAAAAGTTACTTTTAAACGTATACGTAGTAAAAAATTATATTTTTCAAATTGCTTGATATGCGTTTCAAACCAGAAAATTAGTACGTTATAGAAAATAAAAAACCGACTACTTTTTTTACAAGCATTGTTTCCCACAGCGCTTAGTTTATCATCAATTAATGTTTTTCTGCATTTTCTCATAGAAATCGGAATTTTTTTTTTAAACTATAGTACGTATTTCACGACAAAAAATATATAACGAGAGTTGTTTAGATCATCAGCCTAAAAGGTGGTTTGAACCTCTAGAGGCTTTACTAAGTAAAACGAGGAGTGAGGTGTTTACAATCCTCTTTTCCATATTTGCTGCAAAGAGTAGCCCCAAAAAAATTCAGTATCACTGTATTTCACCAGGGGAACTGAAATCGGGACGAAATTTTTCGCTACATAGTTCTCGCTAATGAAGCATTTGCGGACATATGTTTATATGATTTTTTTTATTTTTAGCTCTACAATCGTATACTAAATTATTTTACCATAATTTAGAATCACCCTGTGTAAGATAGGATCCCATACGTTTATGTTAAATAACATTATTTGCAATCAGGTTTTTAAAATAAACTATAAACAAATCTTTTGAATTTACAAATCACAAGTTGAGGTCTCATTACCTGAGTACCTCTCATTATATCAATTATTAATTTGTTAAAAAATAAAATGACTATGTACAAAAATATTTACATTTTACAATATGGAATACTTTTCACTATAATTTTATGTACATTTAAACTCTATCAGACAAGTCCAAAACATGGTAACGTTTCAGGGGCCTAACTTCTGCATTGTTTAGAAAATTTATGGCTAATTCGTTTTCGTGACTTTCAAGTCTTGCTTGATATCTTCTGTTAAAACGCCTGACCTCGTCCATTACATCAGAAAGGTTGCAATAATGTATTTCTGCATTACTCACAAACCATGGCGCCCTTGGCAAGAGGAAGAAAAAATAAAATTAAGTTTATTTACCATATTGTTTATTTTTATCCCTAACGTGTGTACGTTTTAATCTGTTCAACTGAGAATAATAAGCAACCCCATGACCCAATGAGATTAGGGTGTAAAATAAAAGTAAAACTAGGTACTTATTAAAGCCTCTAGAGGTTCAAACCCCAGCCTTTCAGCTGATCACCTAAACAACAACAACAAACAATAGTTATATTAAAACTGACTAGGCCTTCTAGAATTTTTTTTTAATTCCTAATATGTATAGGCCTACGTTGCAATCTGTTCAATTGAGAACAATAAGCAACCCCATGACCCAATGAGATGAGGATGATGTGTGTGACGTGTAAATGAGGTGTAGTCTTGTACAGACTCAGAGAGTATGATTAATTGAACCCCAACCATCAAAGTACACCGTTAACCACTGTCTAGTATTCAAATCCGTGTAAAATTAAGTTACCTATACTAGGATTTGAACCAGGAACCTTCGTCTCCAAAAATCAGCAGTTAAACAGCTGACTCACGGCGACGACTTTATCTCTAGACCAACCCGGTGGGTTAATTTGACTCTGGAAGAAGATATGCACAAATTGTTACAAATGTGTAAGAAATTTTAAAAATTGAGAAGTAGTGATCATATATGTGAAATGGAAGATACGTTTAACTAAGGGACCTAATGCAGTTAGTTTGTTATGCAATGCCCATCGTTAGAAGTATAGGGTACAGAAGCTACTCTCCGTTTCCTTACTATATACATGGTACTAAAACCTTATAATACCCTGGTATCCTCATGGTTTTACTCACATTCGCTTATGTTTTCGTAACAGAAACCTTTACTTAACTTTTCCCTCTTGCTCTTGTATTGTTCTCCCCGCTAATACCAACTACATTTTGCTCTTTTACAAGTTAACAACAGTTAACTAAAGACTCTTCCTTTCTCCTTCCATCATTCTCATGTTCCTTCATTTTCCCCCTCTTGCCCCAAGTAAACCCCCCCCCCCACCATTTAATCTATTATGTTTACTTACCCCTAGTGAAAACACTTTGTAAGTGTTGTGGTTACAAAATTAAGTGGCTTCATTCAAGTACTGTGTGTGTTTAAATTAATTAGGTAACAGTTCATTAGATTACATAGTAAACAATATTAGAAATCAATAAATTTTATTCCTTCATCATTTTCATGCTTTATTAATAAATTCCTTTAAAATATAAAGGTCAGACTATGAAATTCTTACCTTGATTCATTAAACGCTTTTATTTAACTTACTCTTGGAAGCATCAAATCTTGCAACTTAAAATTTTAATACTTCTACCGTGTCAATATGAATCAAACTTTGCACACTTGTTTATCTTCGATGACAATACGCTGTGGAGGTGTTTGTAAAAAAAAATTTTAAATTTTAAAAAAAATTTAAAAAACGCTTTTATTTAACAATTACTTAAAAAAATTAACTAAAAATAAAAAAATTTACAAAACAAAATTTTTTTTAAAAATTTACAAAAAAAAATTTTTTTAAGAAACGCTATTATTAACAATTAATCAAAAAAAATGAACTAAAAAGAAAAAAAGAAAAAAATTTACAAAAAAAAACAATCGCAGACAATACAGTTAAAATAAAAGCGTGGCGCATTAATATATATAATATTACAACGAATATTTTACAATAAATATTATTAATGTGCCACGCTTTTATTTTAACTGTAATGTCTGTGATTGTTTTTTTTTTGTAAATTTTTTTATTTTTTTCTTTTTAGTTCATTTTTCTTTTGATTAATTGTTAAATAATAGCGTTTCTGAAAAAAATTTTTTTTTTTAATTTTTTTTTATTATACTTTTTACTTTCTGTTGCCGTATATGATCCAAGAGGAAAATTGGCCTCTCACGGAACGTTCGAGCCTGTACCGTGAGGTGCATGCCCGGGCGGTGTGGGAGTTCCTTGACGAGGTAGCATCGTTCTACCGTCGTCAAGTAGTTTAATCCTTTATAGGTCTGTGGTAAGTATACTTACCACAGACTTTGGTTTTATTGATGTTCTTTGGTAAGTAGACTATCCACATTTTGAAATTAGTGCTCGGAGACCATTTGCTTCATGAGTTACACGAATGTGGTAAGGATTCATACCAACCTACGCTACCATGTTTTTTGTTGTTACTATTGTACAGTGCTTAGAAAATTGCAGTTTTTTACGGGAAACAAAGCATTCATGCTAATATAAAGTTAAGATAAGTTAACTTTCAATTTTTCTATTATATAGGGCTACAAGTTGTTTTAATAAGCATTCTTACCACTAAATGTTATGTGATTCCCATTTCAATAAACATTCCTTGGTAAGTATACTTACCAGGGCTTGACATAAAAAAAACGAAATATCTTACTGTTCTGGCACTAGAAATACATTATTCAAGTCCCTATAAAACAAAATTTAACATTTTACAACACGTATATTTTCCCCCGTTGTATTGCTATATTATTATTTGCGTATATTCCTCTTAAAAGGAGAGCGCTAAAAACACAAAAATCTAGCTCTTGGTGGTGGCTCTTTTCCTCCTTTTAGCTTCCCAAAAACCTTTCATCCTCTCACTTTGCGCCTTCTTCTCTTCATCTGTCCTTTTTCGCCCACTTCTTTTGGCTTGTGATCTGAACTGAATTTCCTGGTTTCTGATTTTTTCTCTACAAATTTTGCGGTCATGAATGTCTTCCATTGTGATGCATAATTTTTGCAGGTCTTCCATAGTTTCTTTGAACCAAGAGGTGCCCAACTTTGAAGTGGAAATTATGTTTAATATTATTCTTTTTGTCAGTCTGGTGTCATTCATTCTGGCTATTCATTCATTTTTCATGTCGATTTTTTGAAATGAGTTTTCACCGGATACTACACGTTTTCAGGCTACTAAACCCAAAAAATATATTTTTAGCAATTTGTGTGTGAGTGTGTGCGTGTGTGTGTGTGTGCGCGCGCGCGTGTGTGTGTAAAATATCTCAAGACCTGAAATATCGTATGAAATTGAAACTTGGAACTTAAGTTACGTACCATAAGAGGACCCAACCAACCGAATATTTTCATCAAAATTGGTGAATCGAAATTGGTGAATTGAAGTTTATTCGTGCAATTTTTCACTTTTTCCGATTATCTCTAAAACGGCCGTTTTTTAATTGCCTCATTTACTATATGTTTTATGTTCTACAAATTCAAATTCAAATTCAAATTCGGTCAAAGAGTGATTTTTACGTATTTTTAAGTTCTACAGAGGTTGATTTTCATTTTGCGTAATTCACTCATGATTAAAATTAGATTAGGCCTACTCTCTCTTGCCTATGTGAAAGTATGTGAAAGGAAAGTATTGTTTACATGTCGATTTTCCGAAATCGAGTTTTCACCGGATCTACACGTTTTCAGACCCCCTGAATCCAAAAACCATTGTTTTTAGCGATTGGTCTGTGTGTGTGTGTGTGTACAGAATATCTCAAGAACGGAACATTGTTCAAACTTGAAACTAAGTTACATATTACTACCGGACTCTACACGAACATTTTCATCAAAATTGGTCAACCGAAAGTAGTAGTTTATTCGTGTCATTTTTCACTTTCTGCAATTTCTCAAAAACTGGTTCCACGATTTTTTTTAAATCGCCTGGTTTACTAAATTTTTTATGCTCTACAAGATAGGGTAGGTGCCATGTTTCCTGAAATTCTTGGAGAGGCGGTTTTTGTTTTTTTCAGATTGCGGCTTTAATATGTTGTAAAAGTTGTAGATAATTTAAAATCCTACAACTTTCAATTCAAACATTTTTTTGTATAACGATTAGTTTAGTGATAATTAGCAATTTTCTGTTTTTTTCCCCACGAAAACGTGAAAAATCTTTTTTTTTTAAGATTTCGGCTTTAGTATGCATTTTACTACAAAAGTGTATATTATCATATTTATAGAAAATTAAACGATCTACAACTTTTATTTAAAGCGTTTTTTTCTACAGAGCCTAGTTTAGCGTGAAAGAGTGATTTTCCGTATTTTTAAGCTTAACTGAGGTTGATTTTCATTTTGCGTCTTTCACTTATGATTAAAATTAGGTTATGTTTATTGAGGTTAGTTTTTGTTTATTTCTAATGTTTTATTACTAGTGTTAGGTTTATTGTTAATTATTTGCATTGGCAAGAGAAAGTTGCGTCAGTGTTTCACACCAGATTTTTAAAATTGGTCATCTCTAATTAAACATAGGTTATATTGTTCATTATTTACATTGGCAAGAGAAAGCCGTGTGTGTGTGTGTGTGTGTGTGTGTGTGTGTGTGTGTGTGTGTGTGTGTGTGTGTGTGTGTGTGTGTGTGTGTGTGTGTGTGTGTGTGTGTGTGTGTGTGTGTGTGTGTGTGTGTGTGTGTGTGTGTGTGTGTGTGTGTGTGTGTGTGTGTGTGTGTGTGTGTGTGTGTGTGTGTGTGTGTGTGTGTGTGTGTGTGTGTGTGTGTGTGTGTGTGTGAGTGTGAGTGTGTGTGTGTGTGTGTGTGTGTGTGTGTGTGTATGTATGTGTGTGTGTGTGTGTGTAAGTGTGTGTGTGTGTGTGTGTGTGTGTGTGTGTGTGTGTGTGTGTGTGTGTGTGTGTGTGTGTGTGTGTGTGTGTGTGTGTGTGTGTGTGTGTGTGTGTGTGTGTGTGTATTTCACATGATTTTTTTTGTCTTCGTGGATTTGTACATTTTTTTGTTAAGTACAACCACATTTTTCTTTTCTATTAGTACTAGGATTACAAGCCATTTTCTCTGATCCAACGAACTGAAACACTGTTCAGATGTTTATTGCACATCATAAATAACTATTAGCAATTACAAAGTAAAATTACTCAAAGCTTAAATATTAATTTAGGTTAATGAATCTCTTTTAATGAATTTATAAAACAATTTAAGCCATACGAAGAAAGCTCTTCTTCATTAAGTTCCAATTAATTATTCGTGAAATAGCTGTTAGCTATACCACAGACTAATTTCAACATTAACGTGTTTCAATATTCAAACATTCAAGTAACTTTTAAGATGTAAACTACGGTATAATGTTTACATATTTTGTATAAATATAACACACTTTTTTTATATTATGTACCTTTTTAAGAATAAAGTTTAATTACATAATATTATTCAAATTCTTGTGTTCATAAAATAACTACAGACAGAGGTGTACGTATAAATTTTATTCCCAGTAGCATACATAATACGAGAGGTGGCTATTAAATAACGAGACTGACGTTGAAAAAAATTTTGTTTTTATTTTATATATATATATATATAATCACTTATTGTCACCTTCAATATACACTCCTTCTCCATTCCTTACAACGCTCCATGCAAATTTTCCATTGTTGGAAACAGTGCTGGAAGTCATCTTCTGTCAGCTCCTTCAAGAAACGTGCCGCTTTCTATTTTACAGCTTCCACAGTCTCAAATCTTGTCCCTTTTAATGCAGATTTCACCTTAGGGAACAGGTAGAAGTCACATGGTGGAAGATCTGGTAAATAAGGTGGATGTTCTAACACTGAGATGCTGTACTTGGCTAGGAACCTCTTGACAGATAACACGGAATGACCTGACGCATTGTCTTAATGGAGAACCCATGATTTGTCCTTCCACATTTTAGGGCGTTTTTTCCTTACTCTTTGACGTAGTTTAGAAAGTTCAGAAAGTAGGAGATTAATTGTTTGACCTTCAGGAACCCAGTGAAGGTACACAATCCCATGGATATAAAAAAAAACAATCATAATTATTTCTTTACCCACTTTATAGCTAGTCAATGACTTGCCAGAAACGTTGCCAACACTTGCTCTTGTAGCTCTGTTAAATATTTCGTCGGCCATTTTTTTTTATCTTTCAATAACAATTATAACCTATGAACATACAATCAGCTGATTATATTCTTAAGTATTGCATGTTAATGCGCTCTATAATCGATGTGTTCAGTACGAGATGCCAGACGAGAATGAACTATTGCGGCTCTTATACCCATGCGCGCGTAATGTTCGTCAGGTACAATCTGACAACGCTGGCAAACGTTCTGATTGGTCTAAACGCGTGGAAAAGCAGAGCTCATCAACCGTGAAAAGCATATTAGTGTCTTTTACACCTCCACCACTTCTGTTCTTAAATGCTTCACTCATATTACTGGCTGACTATGTGATAAGAAACAGAACTATTTTTTGTAGCCCAGGAACTAGCAGATCAAGTGCAAATATTTTAACACTCAACCTGCCAGTCATGGGCATAGGAATATTATATGACAATTATAAAAATTTCTACCAAAAACATAAAATATAAGAGTAGGCCTACATTAATTAATATTTTACTTTCTACTATCATCTTACAACAACGAAGATAAAAAATTTGGTGTGAAACACTGACACAACTTTCTCTTGCCAATGCAAATAATTAACAATAAACCTAACATTAGTAATAAAACATTAGACATTAACAAAAAACTAACCTCAATAAACATAACCCAATTTTAATCGAGAGTGAAAGACGCAAAATGATAATTAACCTCACTTAAAAATACGGAAAACGTGGCTTAAAAATACGGAAAATCACTCTTTTACGCTAAACTAGGCTCTGTAGAGAAAAATGCTTTAAATAAAAGTTGTAGATCGTTTAATTTCCTATAAATTTGGTTATATACTTTTTTGTCGTAAAATGTAATTATATTAAGGCCGAAATCTTACAAAAATCGATTTTTCACACGTTTTCGTAAGGAAAAAACAGAACATCGCTAATTACCGCTAAACCAAGCGTTATATTAAAAAAATGTTTTAAATAAAAGTTGTAGGATTTTAAATTTTCTACAACTTTTATTATAATGTAGTCTACATTTTTGCGCTAAAATGCATATTAAAGCAGCAATCTTAAAAAGCAATTTTTTTACGTGAAAACAGCCTCTCCAAGAATTTCAGCAGACATGACGCCTACCCTATCTTGTAAAGCATAAAAAATTTAGTAAACGTGGCGATTTTTAAAAAAATCGTAGGACCAATTTTTGAGAATATCGCAAAAAAGTGAAAAATGACAGGAATAAACTACTATTTCCGGTTGACTGATTTTGATGAAAATGTTCGTGTCGGATCCGGTAGTGGTATGTAACTTAAGTTTCAAGTTTCAAGTTCGTACAATGTTTCGTTTTTGAGATATTCTGTTCATAGCCACACAGACCAATCGTTAAAAACTTTTTTTTGGGTTCAGAGGGTCTGAAAACGTGTAGATCCGGTGAAAACTCGATTTTGAAAAATCGACATGAAAACAATACTTTCCTTCCTATATATTCATATAGGCAAGATAAAGTAATATAAGAGTACATTAATTAATATTTTACTTTCTACTATCTTTTTACAAAAATGAAGATAAAAAATTATGAAAGGATTAAAGAAACCTCACTTAATAAACAGGAATACCATTTTTATTAAAAGAAAAAAGTAGTTACATTTTTTTACTTGTAGTCATCTTTTCAAACATGATTTTGTTTTTTATAAATTTCTTGGGTAAATAACAATACATGCTTTTCTTTATTGTCTATTTAAAACTTAATAAATGGAATAGTTCTTTCATGTAAACTCATTAATTCTTTTTTATTTTATTTTAATTTTTTTAATTGATAAAGACTGTAAGAGAAAATCCATTGTACTATATTTTTTAATTAGAGTATTATTAGATTTAACTAGAAAATAATATCTACTTTGTAAATAAATTTATAAAAGAAACCATTTAATTCGCTTCTTATTAAAGGTAAGTGCAATAGAATGACTTCTTTTCAGTACTGAATCTGCTTATTGTGTTTAGTTTATATCATTAACCATAAGATATTATTTCTTTTAATACAACGAGATTTGCTTTAAGTAATAAGAATATTGTAATTAATATCTTAAGACTTTCAGATCATAACTTTTTTTTATTGGGTTGGATGTAGGCCTACTCATATATTATCTGTGTCACTTTTTTACTGTTTTTTACTTTCTCTCCCTGTATGAATATCTAAGAAAGGAATGTATTGTTTTCATGTAGTTTTTACTTTCTCTTGCCTATATGAATATATAGGAAGTAAAGTATTGTTTTCATGTCAATTTTTTGAAATTCCTAGGAGTATCTCCTGATAGATTTTTGTTTTGGCATTTCTATACCAATCAAGTTTGTAGTAAAATATCATCTGGGGTATTTGCATTAAAACAAATTGCCAGATTAAATGATAAAAAATTACTAATGGCAGCTTATCATGGCCTCATTCTGTCTCATATCCGTTATGGTAGCTTAGTATCAGGTAATTCTAGCATGGGTAATATGAATAGGGTTTTTAAAATTTAAAAGAAAGCTATTAGGTGTATGGTGGGAGCTAACCAGCTAACCTCATGCAGGCCGCGATTTAAGGAGCTTAAATTGCTTACAGTTCCCTCTCTCTCTACATTTTTGAGGTGATTATGTATGTTAGGCAAAATAATTTTATGCAGAATTTCAATGTTCACAATCATAACACGAGAAACAGAAATGATTATTATGTGGCTAATCACTCCACAAAATTGTTTGAACAAAAACCTACTTATGCAGGGAGAAAATTCATGAATAAATTACCCTAATTTTTAAAATGTTGTGATAATTTGCTTTCCTTTAAAAAGAATCTGAAAAATTACTTGATCAGTGAAACTTTTTATAGCGTACAAGAATTTCTTTGTTGATAGTAGTGATACATTGTGTGATTCTTATTATGTATTTCAGGTGTTTTAACTGACACATGTCCTATACTTGTTGTGGAGTCTCCAGGGTGCAAAAAAAACAAAAACGTCATACACATCATCCTCATCTTTTTAGGTCATGGGGTTGATTACTGTTCTGAATTGAACAGATTGCAATGTACTAACATTAGGGACAAAAGAAAATTATTATTATTATTATTATTATTAGCGAATTCTCCCAATAATGGAAGACGTTAAGCAAATAGCTCAATTAACTTTTCTTTGGGTTCTTCCTGTTCTTCCATTAGACTTTCATTCTTTCTGAGAAAGCTTGTTTACGTTCTTCTGACCATTTTGGCCTGACTTGTTTTTGCTGTGGTTGCTCAGGTGAAACCTCCCACTTATTTACTTTGTCTTGAAATGTGTCTCTTTCTACAATATCGGTTGAACTTATGTTTGCACTTATTGATTTTACCATATTTAATTTTCAAGCTCGCTATTTCTATCCTTGAGCACAAGAACTCAGTTTTTTCGAATGAGATTTGCAACCGACCCTTTCTGCACATTCTTTGAGTGTCTCAATCTGCATGACGGCAGTCCTCTCATCCTCTGATAGTATTGCCAGATCGTCTGCAATAGCCAGGTATGGTAATTATTTTTTTTTTTTTTTTATTTGAGAGGGAACCAAATTTACCAGTACCCAGGTAGGTGGTCTTCACCTGGGGTATGCAGAGCTCTGCTGAAGGCAACTATCCACCAAAACCTCTCAGCTCCTTTCTATCCCATCCCGCCTTGCTGCCGGATCACCGTTAGGCATAACTTCACAAATCTGTGGTTCTTTATTAGCTGTATAACATTAACCAGTGTGATTCCTCTTCTTACCACTCGTTTTACCCCCTTTTTAAGTGATTTCTTTTGAGACTAACACAGCTGGGCTTCTTTGCTCTTCATCACCTTCTGGATGAACTCTTCAATGGTCTTCCAGTTTTCTTCCTCTGCAATCATAAAATCACTGAGATTTTATGGAGAAATCAGCAACTCAAGCTGGGCCTCTAGAACCTCCCTCCCTGTATCCATTTTCTGCAGTTGAAAATCACATGTACGGCATTGTCCTCTTCTGCCTCACAATCCAGACCAATTTCTTCATCTGATTGTCTAAACCGGTGGAGAAACGCCCAAAAGCAACCATGTATTTAGTAGTATTTATTGTAATTTATTGAAATTATTTATAATTTGTTGGTTATTATTTCGTCGATTATCCCTATTAATGCTAGCAATAATCCCTGGCGAGCAAAATTTCTAGTATTTTTTTTAAAAAGCTCATGTTTATTACCCCCTGTAAAAGTGCTCAAGGTAAACATATATTTTTATTATTCTCATTAACTCACAGTCCACACCCAAATGACTCAAAATTAAGCTCTAACATGACTGGTCATTTCATGATCTATTCACATTAATTAAATTAATTACACTTTCCAACAAAAGACTGCATATTAAGTTTTATGTTAAAAAATTAATTATTTTCATGACAAAACAATATTTTATAACCAATTGATGCTCGACATGCTAAAATTAAAGGTTGAGCTCGTCTAATGTCTTTCCTAACACAGTTTTAAAACCAACTAGTTCACAAGTGAATATTGATTCTATTTTTAACAAAAAACCAACAAGTTTTTATTAAGTATTGGTTTTTATCAAGAAATTTGTAATTCAAACTTTATTATGTGCTTAAAATTAAAATGTGCTAAAACTACAATGGTAATGTAGCCTAATAATTTTATAATTTTTACTTTCCCTTGACTACATGAATATATAGGAAGTAAAGTATTGTTTTCATATCGATTTTCGAAATCGGTTTTCACCGGATCTACACGTTTTCAGACCCCCTAAACCCAAAAAATATGTTTTTAGTGGTTGGTCTGTGTGTGTGTTTGTGTCTGTGTGTCTGTGTGTGTGTGTGTATACAGAATATCTCAAGAACGGAACATCGTACGAACTTGAAACTTAAAACTTAAGTTATTTAATTTAGTTAAGGTGTTACCAAAAAAGGCCAATTATCTAAGTACCGACCCTCACACAACAGCCATTGCAACAATAGACCTGTATACTACAGAATATTTCTAACTATTTCTTGGAAACCTATTTATTAACTCTTATTGTTTACAATAACATTTTAAAATCTCGATCCTCCTCAAGAATTCTCGAACGTGTTCTTTTTAGATATTGTCACAATATGTAGGGAAGGAAAGTATTGTTTTCATGTCGATTTTTTGAAATCAAGTTTTCACAGGATATACACCCAAATTTCAGGCTCCCTGAACTCAACCTTACAACAAGAAGTCCCTTACCCTATGTCCCTAACCCTTATTTAACTTACATTTTAAGTTTCAACTTCATATAGTATTCTGTTCTTGAGATATATTCGTGAGAAAAAAAAACAGAAAATCGCAAATTACCGCTAAACTAAGCGTTATAAAAAAATGTTTGAAATAAAAGTTGTAGAATTTTACATTCTCTACAACTTTTATTATATAACGTTTTGCGCTAAAATGCATATTAAAGCCGCAATCTTAAAAAGAAAATGTTTTTACGTAAAAACAGCCTCAAGCAGAATTTCAGCAAACATGGCGCCTACCCTATATTGTAGAGCATAAAAAATGTAGTAAACCAGTTGATTTTTAAAAAAATCGTAGGACTAGTTTTTGAGAAAATCGCAAAAAAGTGAAAAATTATACGAATAAACTACTACTTCCGGTTGACCGATTTTGATGAAAATGTTCGTGTCGGGTCCGGTAGTGATATGTAACTTAAGTTTCAAGTTTCAAGTTCGTACGATCTTCCGTTCTTGAGATATTCTATTCACATACACACACACACACACACACACACACACAGACCAATCGCTAAAAACATGTTTTTTTGGGTTCAGGGGGTCTGAAAACGTATAGATCCGGTGAAAACTCGATTTCGAAAAATCGACATGAAAACAATACTTTCCCTCCTATATATTCATATAGGCAAGAGAAAGTAAAAACAGGTTTTTTGGGGTTCATAGGTCCTGAAAACATGTATTTCCGGTGAAAACTTGATTTTGAAAAATTGACATAAAAATAATTTTTCTTTCCCTATATTTATTTATACAGAGCAAGAGAAAGTAATAAAATCATCATAAAATAAAAAAGTTAAACAAAATAGTGTAAAACATTAAAAGAGTTAAGTAGAACATTACAATTCTTTCGTTAAGATATTCACAGACTGTAACATGTTAAAATATTGAAATTATTCACAATTTTGATAATCAATTAACTAATATTTTATTTTGCAACTGCATCTACAATTAATAATCATTGTCATCTCATAATCAGCATTGCATCATCATCATCTTCTTCTTCTTAAGCTTCATCGACTTCAAGTCACAAAGTAATTATGTACCGTTCAGAATTAAGTTTTTAAAACATAATTACTGTATTTACAAAACTGATTTAAAACTGATTCGAAAATAATTACATAAATTTTGTTTTATGTGAACAAATATAATTCGTAGTGTGAAGTGTGAATAATATACTGCAATAAATTTTTTAAATATACAAAAAAATTGAAAATAAATACAAATTAAAGTCAGGTTATTTGATTTGACAAAATTATCCAATGAAAAGTGAAAATGATATAAATTTATATCAAGATTTAAATAAACTAATTAGATTTTATAACAAAATTTTTTAATTTGAAAATTTGTTCATTACTCACTTTAAATCATCAGAACTTTTGGATTGATTTTAATTCCAGTATTAGTCACTTCAATGTTTTTGTACTGTTCATGTATTCTATCATGGCTGCCATTTAGAATTTTTTCCTATTTTATTACAGTGAGGTGACGTTAATCCAACAATTTGTTTGCATGGGATAATCGGATTAGCAAATTAGTTGGATTATCAAGGTATTGTTAAAAAAAAACTTGAAATTGAAAATAGGTTTAATTAATGTGTAAAAGTAATACTGCATAAGTATAAACAGAAATTTTAAATGAAGTTACTGTAAATTATTTTTGCAAACGGACTTACATTTCCAATTTTAAAATTATAAGAAATTATTTTAAGAATTTTTTTTTTTTTTGACTTGATTTGCTTATACTTATAATTTTATCTAGACATAACACCCGTTAGCTATCACGACATGAAAATGTAAACAACACATGGTATAGAATGGGACAGAAGTGATACGTGGTTGGATTACTGAAGCAGTTGGATCACACGGTGTCGGATTAAAGACACCTTATGACACTGTGTTTATTTTTTAAAAAACTTGACTTTGTAGTATAGAATATTTTCATCCGTAGTTTCCTCTTTTAGAAATTTATACTGCTTGAAAAAATATATACTATGATACAATTAATATTTGGTGATAAATTAATCAAAATTCATCAGTAAACTTTACAAACATTTGTCTCTTTTACTGGTTTATGGCTCAGCGCCCATAAAACGAATCATACTTTGGTATTTGGTGAAACTTCACCTGGGGTATCCAAGCTCTACCAGAGGCAACTATCCAACAAAATCTCTCCGCTCCTTTCTATCCAATCCTGACTTGCCACAGGATCACCGTAAGGCAAAACTTCATAAAAAGTCGGTGGTTTTTTATTAGCTGGAAAACATTATCTTAGTGTGATTCCTCTTCTTTCCAACCATTTCCCCCCTTTTTGTAGTGACTTCTTTTGACAATAATTCAGCTGGGCTTCTCTGCTCTTTATCACCTTCATCCTAGCATCTGAGTTATCGCAGCTAGTTGCTCTCTCTCACCTTTCTCAGTCTTTTCCAGGAGACATCGAATATTCCCTAATATAATAATAATAATAATTAACCTTAAAAATTAAACTTAAGGTTTTTTCTTATTTTTGTCAACAGTCTCTCGACTGGTTTGATGCAGTTCTCCAAGCTGTTCTATCTTGTGCAAGTCGTTTCAAATCTATATACCTGTAACATCCTACATCTTTTGTAATTTTCTTTATATATTCTAACTTTTGCCTTCCCCTCCAATTGACTCTCTCAATATTATCCTCCATTATTGATAGACCAATACCTGGATGTCTTAAGAATTACTCCCACTAGCCTATCCCTTCTTCTGGTAACTTCTGGTTTCCATAAACTTCTGTTTTCATCAACTCATCTAAGAACCTCTAAATTACTTATTTTGTCCACACACCTTAAGGTTTTAATACTAACCATAAGGTTAATAATAATAATAATAATAAACAATAATCTCACTACATTATGTCATCAATTACACCAGAAAAATTGGCTATAATTTTTAAAATAATATTAATTATAATTTTTATAATTTATACAGTTATTCAACCCATTGTTTTTCATTCTATGTATGAAAAACACAGAGCAATTTATTTAAAAACTATCAGTCATAATTTATTTTGTACTGGATGGGAAAGAGTGAACGAAAATGATATTATCAATGATTATAAAATTAAAGATTCATTAATTAAAAATGATTTTTTTATTACTAATCGTGATTTTTATCATTATAATGATGTAATTAGAAAATGCTTATATTATTACAATCAAAAATGCTGTCCGTATGGTTATGTATTTGATGAAAATTTTAAATGTAAACCAATCTCAAGTGATATTATACAACATGATAATTATATTATTGATGATATTAATAATTTATATTATTATAATAATACAATTTGCGATAAATTTATTACTTTAGAGGATTATATAAATATAAATTATAATATATTAAAAAAAATTAATCGAAATATTTTATTTCAATATATAATTACAATAGATTTTTATAAAATTCCTTATTGTAATGAATATATAAATATTTTTCATGATATAAAAAAAATTGTTTGCGCTGATATTTTAGAAATGTCGATCAAAAATGAAATATTGATGCGCGAAAAACTTTATGATCAAAATATGATATTTATGTTTAATATTTTAGCATCAATATTTTGTCTTTCAATTTCTTTTATAATATATTGTATTATATCTGAATTAAGAAATAATTTTGGAAAATTTTTAATGAGTTTAATAATTGCGATGATAATTCAAGATGTATCAGAATTTACAAATTTAATCGGTAGTAGATTATATTTATATTATTTATTAAATGATTTTAAAATTGCAATTCAAGAAATATTTAATTATATATCAGATCCAGATGTCGAATATTTTGAACAATTAATATATCTTGAAAATTTAGACCCACCACATTTTAATGAGTTTTATTGTAAATTTGTATGGCATATTCGACAATTTTCACTTTTGGTAAAAGTATTTTGGGTTAATGTAATGTGTATTGATACTTGGAATACATTTAAAGGTTTTTCAGCAACAATTTTAAGTGAAAAGAAAGAAAAAGAAAAAATAAAATTTATAATGTATTCGATATATGCATGGGTAACACCACTTTTGATCACTATGATCAACTTTCTATGTGATTTTTTATTACCAAAAAATGATTCTTGGTTTAAACCAAAATATGATTGCGGTGTTATAATTAAACCATCCAATTTATTTGTAATGGTATCTAATTCATTATTAATTTTTAATATAGTTTTGTTTGCGGCAGTTTGTTATAAAATTTATAAACATAAGACAAGTATCCAAATGTTAAGATCAAATCGAAATGTATTAAGCACAAAAAAAGGAATCGTTATTATTCTAGCTAAATTATTTATCATGACTGGGATTTTTTGGCCGTTTTCTAATCTGTCTCCTTCATTTAATACTTTAGCAATTCGTCCAACGCTTTGGGTTATGATTTTTTGTTTTAATTATTTGCAAGGTATAATTATGTTTATCTTTTTTATCTGTAATGAACGTGTTTTTAATTTATTGAAAGTTAAATTTTTTGGTGAATAACGAAGCTAAAAAATCTCTTTCATGAGACGACACGTCTCAAGGCTGGTGGCAATTTTTAAAAAAGTGTTACCTTTGGACTTATTGCAAAAACAATTAGTGATTTTTGTCTTCGCTATTTAAGAGGAATTGAATGACCCTATTTTTGTTTCCAAATTCTGACTTTGATATTTTAACTTCCGGTTTTGGACCATTTCCATTCAAATCCAGAACTTTAATTACAATCCAAGACCACTAAGTTTTTGGGTAGATTACAGATTCAAAAACCGTTTATTGCTATCTCTTGTAGTTGCGACTTTGATTTCTTAACTTCTGGTTTTGGACCACTTCTGGTCAAAACCGGAACTTAAAATGCAATTTAGGCCCACTAATTTTTTATATAGATTATGAAGCCAATTGCCTTCCTCACTGAGTTGTAAAGTATGCTTATCAGCATGCCAGGCTCTCTGTAAACCACCTACTCTCCACCCTGCAAATGACACCTTCACCACAGAGTCTGTACAGTGATAAAATTGATTACTATCAGAGGGGATAACTCTGACTAGTGTCATTTATACCTCTATCTCTTCTGTTCTTAAAAATACTTCATCATATAATTGACTGACCATGTGATTAGAAACAGAACTTTTTAACAGAACTATTTTTTGTAGCCCTGGTTCTAGCAGATCAAGGAAAATAACATTGACCAACAAAGTCAACCTTGTACTTGTACTTAGTCCTTGTACCTTAGACAACAACCTTGTACAAACGAGTTTCTCATATGGGCAAGAAGTTATGGGCAAGGAAGATGCTAAACTAAAAAAAATATATAAAAATTTTACTGATATGAAATAACATATCAATATAATGTAATTATGGATATAACAAACAAAATTGATTATTTTAATAATGTTATAATGAAGTGGCGAAAATAAAATCAGCTGGTCAAATAAAATCAGCTTCTCATAAACAGCTGATTGGTTAAATATAAAAACGAAGGTTCCATTGTTGGGACGCGGCCGCGGTTGGAATGGCTGACGTGTTAGTGGTCTAAATTGTACGGGAATCTTCGTTACGGTGAAGTTTGTTATTTTGTCAGCAGACATTGTTTTTAATGTTTAATTTGGTAAGGGATATTGTCTATTTTATTTTATTGTTAATTAATTGCGTGAACTGTATTATTTTCAATGTTTAATAACTTATTTTCATAAACTCATGTTCGTTGTTGTCGTTAGTAAAGATTAGTTTTTTAGTTGTCAAATAATTTTGTTAAATAAACATATGTGAATTAATTAAATTAAAGTTTACAATTTTACTTTACTATAACGAGTTGTAACAATAACATATTTTGTTATTTCAGTTCAAGTTACACAATATGATTTGTATTGTTATTTTACACTGTGTAATTTATGAATTTGCATTTAATTGTGTAATGTAGAACTTTACACTTTTACACATTTTGCTTTATTGTTGTGAATCAGGAAAATGAACTATGAGGTCTGTAAATTAAGTAATGAGACTGATTTTTTTTAAATATTTTTATTCAAATATAATTATAATTTTATATTGTTACCCTCAAAATAACTTCCCTGTGAAGCCACACAGCACTGGAAATGGTTCTTCCACTCTTCATAGCAGTGCTGGACTCCGATAATGAAATAGACTTCAGCTGGTCGGTTACAGCCATTTGAATGTTTTCGACTGTCCCAAAATAAGTTCCCTTGAGGTGATTTTCCAACTTCGAAAAGAGAAAAAAGTCATAAGGACTCAAGTCAGGTGAATAAGGAGGCTGAGGAGCCACAGGAATGTCAAGGCACCTTTCCTTCCTGATGTCCTTTTGGTCTTACGAAAGGTTTTTTGGAATTATTTTTGTGCAGATTTCTCTCATCTTCAATTCGCTGGTCAAAATCTGATGAATGGTGGTGTGAATAAAATTTAACTCTTCCCCGATCATTCTGACTGACAACCGACGATCTATACGCACAAGATCCCAGATTCTGTCGACATTTTCATCGGTTCTTGAAGATGAAGGCCTTACACTTCATGCTTCATCTTCAATCAACTCTTTCTCTTCTGAAAATGCCTTAAACCATCGAAAAACCTGGGCTCTTGACAAAACACTATCTCCGTAGGCCTGCTGAAGTTTAGAGTTTCCATTGCACTGTGCCCCAGTCTGAAGCAAAACCTGATAGCACACCATTGCTCGAAATTGATGTCACTCATTTTTTAGAACATAATAGAAAAAACTGTTTCACAAAAAAATTGTTACAGACAACCAAACTCGACTCGAGTGAGTTTAAACTTGTTCTGAAGGTGGATCAGATGTTCTCCTGTCTCCCCTTCAAGCCCAGCACCTCCAGTGTTGCCCAATTGAACGCTAGGTTGCCAGTCTCATTACTTAATTTAAAGACCTCAAATACATATGCATGTTATATTTTATACACACAGTAGAGTGTCAAAAATTCAAATGTCAATAACCCGAGCTGTCAAAAATCTGAATATCTGTCAACAACCCTACTGTCTTGCATACATTTATTATAAACTCTGTTATATTGTTTAAAATGTAAAGGGATTTTTAATTTTTTAATAATTACGAATTTAAAGAAGTAATAAATGAATAAAGAAATGAATAAATACACAATTGGATTAAGTTAAATAATATTTTAATGAACGATTGATGAATTTACTTAAAATTAAAATTGACAAAATTTGGATTACAAAAGAAAATTATTAATTGTAGAAATTTGAATTTAATTTAATTTATTGATTGATGATGACACCTTCTTATAATACTAAGTCTTTAATTAACATAATTGCAATTATAATGTTACTTTAAATAAATTTATGACTGTCTAATGAGCCGAGAATTAAATATGAAAATTTTTACTTTCTCTTGCCTATATGAATATATAGGAAGGAAAGTATTGTTTTCATGTCGATTTTTCGAAATCGAGTTTTCACCGGATCTATACGTTTTCAGACCCCCTGAACCCAAAAAACATGTTTTTAGCGATTGGTCTGTGTGTGTGTCTGTGTGTGTGTGTGTGTGTGTGTGTGTGTGTCTGTGTGTCTGTGTGTGAACAGAATATCTCAAGAACGGAACATCGTACGAACTTGAAACTTGAAACTTAAGTTACATACCACTACCGGACGCGACACGAACATTTTCATCAAAATCGGTCAACCGGAAGTAGTAGTTTATTCGTATAATTTTTCAGTTTTTTGCGACTTTCTCAATAACTGGTCCTACGATTTTTTTTAAAATCGCCTATTTTACTCAATTTTTTATTCTCTACAAGATAGGGTAGACGCCATGTTTGCTGAAATTCTCGGTGAGGCTGTTTTCACGTAAAAACGTTGTTTTTTTAAGATTACGGCTTTAATATAAATTTTAGCAAAAAAACTTATATAATAAAAGTTGTAGAGAATTTAAAAACCTACAACTTCTGTTTCAAACATTTTTTTGTATGACGCTTAGTTTAGCAGTAATTAGCGATTTTCTGATTTTTTTCTCACGAAAACGTGTGAAAAATCGATTTGTTTAAGATTTTGGCCTTAGTATGCATTTTACGACAAAAGTGTATATAACCAAATTTATAGGAAATTTAAAGATCTACAACTTTTATTTAACGTATTTTTTTCTACAGAGCCTAGTTTAGCGTGAAATAGTGATTTTCCGTATTTTTAAGCCAGACTGAGGTTGATTTTCATTTTGAGTGTTTCACTCATGATTAAAATAAGGTTATGTTTATTGAGGTTAGTTTTTTGTTTATTTCTAATATTTTATTACTAATGTTAAATTATATTGTAAATTATTTGCATTGGCAAGAGAAAGTTGTGTGAGTGTTTCACACCAGATTTTTAAATATATTTACGATGTGAAGTTCTTGGAGATTCTTCTGATGTACCTTGTACCACTGACATGGATCGAATGGGGGGCTAGACCATTGTTACAATCGGTTTAATAGTTTTTAATTAACTCTTTCATAAATTTCATCTGTTGGTTTCAAAATCATTATGTTATTGAATTCAGTTTCTTAATTCAGTTAAATCTTGATTTTGCATTAATTTCCTTTTATTAAATTTTAATTTATTGAAATTATTTATTTAAAATTATACTTTCATTTTTTTAGTAGCTTCACTTTCATTAACACGTTGACTGCCGCACTAAATTTTGTGACACTTACAGCAGGGCCATCGTACTTTTGTTTTATTTTTCACATTTTATTCCTTTTTCTTCTTATTTTACTTCATTTATAAATTAAAATAATAACAGCTATTTTTTTTTGTAAAATTAAGTTGTGACACACTTTTGGGTCACATGGCCTGCTGGAATGATTTTACATTTCAGAGCCATGTGACCCATTTTTGCGTCACAATAAAAACAGTAATAAACATAATTGGGTTTAGTTGCAAAGTATTCTAGACTATTTCTTTCAACCAAAGTAAGCAAAAGAAATAATAAAATGAAAAATAATAGCAACATTCTAATACAGGACAACAAGGAAAACTACCTGTATACGAAATATGCTATTATTTGAAAAAATAATAATTATTTAAACAGTCTTAAGTGTATAATGTCACTTTCTGAAGCTGTGGCTTTTGAAACCAAAAAACACGGCTTAAAAATCACTTATCCACTGTGACTCATTTTTGATGCACGTGGCCCATTTTTAAAGATAAGTGTGACACATATTTGGGTCACGTAGCAGTCAACGTGTTAAGTTTAACTATTTGACTTCTGGAATTATTATTTACACTCTAATATTTCTTGTTAAATTTTAGTTTCGTGTATTCAATTCTTGATATAAAATATTAAGATAATAACTGGAAATTATTTATCCTGATGTTTAGTTATTTATTATTTAAATATTTATTTGAAATTCTCCAACAGTTGACTTTTAATCTTGACATTTGATCAACGATACTATGTATAATAGATTGCTATTATACAAAGTCATTCAGAACAAAAATGAAGTTAAGAGGAACACAGAAGAGAAAACTATACTGGCCCTGCACACGCTGAACCATATACTATCCTAGTGACTGCCAAGTTGTGGTTTCAACAGTTGGAATGTACCCAGACACAACTTCTTAAGATTCTTCTTCATAAGATAAAGGATCTGACTGAAAAGAAACAGAACTTCCAAGCTAATTACAACCTAAAATTAGTGACTTTAAGTGAATTCTAGAAACTACAAAATTAATTTACTTTTTTGTTAACTTATGATTTGCAAAAATAAATCCTTATAATGCATCCTGCAGCTTGAAATTAATTCTATTTTATATAAAAAATTTCACTAACCTTTTTTTAAGCTGCCTTTATTTTTTATTTATCACTTACATATGTTTTGGTGGATCCACCATCATCAGAGTATATTATATTGTTTAAAACTAAAAAATTTTAAAATCTATAGAAAGATGTTGCATTTTCAGTCATCTGTATAAAATATACAAATGACTGTATTTTATACAGATCACTGAAGATGTAACATCTTCTATAGATTTTAAAATTTTTTAGTTTTAAACAATAAAATATACTCTGATGATAATGGATCCACCAAAAAATATGTAAGTGATAAATAAAAAATTAAGCCAACTCAAGGTAAGACTCAAGATAAAGGAAACTTGTTGGTAAACGCTCGGTGGGACGCAGACGAATATCCTGGTTAAGAAATCTGAGAGAAGCGTTTAACTACTCGTCGCATGACCTTTTCAGAGCAGCAGTGGACAAGGTACGACTGACCATGATGACAGCCAACCTTCGTAATGGAGAAGGTACCTGAAGAAGATGAAGAAGGTAAGACTGTATGATGGTGTTGACTGAAAATTTCAATTTTCGTTTTTTATGTTTTTCAATAGTTCAGCCCTAGATCTACAAGAAAAACATTAAATTACGTCAAAAACACTATTTTAATGAACAAATTAAGTTTTTACCAGGTCTGCCCAGAAAAATTATCATGTAACCAAGAACGAATATTTTTCATAATTTTATACTGCTCGTCTTAAAACAAAGGGAATTTTAGTTTTTAAAAATATCTGCATCAATATTTTTAATTTTCAACTGTTGGTTCATCTTTCTATCCAATTGTTAATGGGAAATTTACTTATGTATGTACGTTTAGCTTTTTTGGCTCTCGGTGAAGTTTGGCTCTTCCAGTGCATGGATTGGCGCTTCGTTTCCGGATCATAAGTAAAATACCACATTTCATCACATGTTATTGTCTTCTACCTGTTCCCTGAAAAAGGTAAGGTAAATTCTGCATTAAAAGGAACAAGATTTGAGTCTGTGGAAGCTGTAAAAGAGAAAGCGGCACGTGTCCTGAAGGAGCTGACAGAAGATGACTTCCAGCACTATTTCCAACGATGGAAAATTCGCATGGAGCATTGTAAGGATAGAGAAGGAGTGTATATTGAAGGTGACAATAAGTGATTATGTATAAAATAAAAAGAAATTTTTTTACATCAGTCTTGTTATTTAACAACCACACCTCATATGCATGCGTGCATCAGACTGAAACATTCATACAATCTGACAAAGCTGGCAAACATTCTGATTTGTCTAAATGTGTAAAACAGCAGAGCTCATCAACCGTGAATAGCATTATAGATTTAAAAAATTTGGTGTGAAACACTCACACAACTTTCTCTTGCCAATGCAAATAATTAATAATAAACCTAATATTATTAATAAAATATTAGAAATAAACAAAAACTAACCTCAAAAACATAACCTTATTTTAATCATGAGTGAATGACGCAAAATGAAAATCGAACTCAATTTGGCATAAAAAAAACGGAAAATCACACTTTCACGCTAAACTACGCTCTGTAGAGAAAAATTTTGTAAATAAAAGTTGTAGATCTCTTAATTTTCTATAAATTTAATTCTATACACTTTTGTCGTAAAATGCATACTAAGGCCGAAATGTTAAAAAAATCGATTTTTCACACGTTTTCGTGAGAAAAAATCAGAAAATTGCAAATTACCGCTAAACTAAGCGTTATACAAAAAAATGTTTGAAATAAAAGTTGTAGGATTTTAAATTCTCTACAACTTTTATTATATAAATTTTTGCTCTAAATTGCATATTAAAGCCGTAATCTTAAAAAAACTATGTTTTTACGTCAAAACAGCCTTACCCAGAATTTCAGCAAACATGGCGCCTACCCTATCTTGTAGAGAATAAAAAATTGAGTAAATGAGGCGATTTTTAAAAAAATCGTAGGACCAGTTTTTGAGAAAATCGCAAAAAAGTGAAAAATTACACGAATAAACTACTACTTCCGGTTGACCGATTTTGATGAAAATGTTCGTGTCGTGTCCGGTAGTGGTATGTAACTTAAGTTTCAAGTTTCAAGTCCGTACAATGTTCCGTTCTTGAGATATTCTGTTCACACACACACACACACACACACACACACGCACACACACACACACAGACCAATCGCTAAAAACATGTTTTTTGGGTTCAGGAGCTCTGAAAACGTATAGATCCGGTGAAAACTTGATTTCGAAAAATCGACATGAAAACAATACTTTCCTTCCTATATATTCATATAGGCAAGAGAAAGTAAAAATTGTGGTAACTAAAATTTGTTTAATGTTGCAAAACATACTTCAATGATGAAATATTTTACAGTTTACAAAACATCCTTCTATAAAGTTTTTGGTTGAAAATTATATCAATTCTATAAAAATATATAAAAGTGAACGCTGAGGCAAATTGGACGTAATTTGATGTAAATGGTTGCATGACACACTTAATGAAGTAAGCCAGTAAGTATTTATAATAAATGAATTGGTAAGTAATGAAGTTAACATATTGTTAAAATTAAGGCTCATCAGTTCATCCCAACCCACCAAGTTGGTATTGTGGTATATTTTTTTTATTTTGGTTTTTTGTTTATTTTTATTATTTATTTATTTAACGTTGCATCAACTGCAAGGTCATTAGCAGCGATGTTGAGGTGTAATTGTGCATAATGAGGATGAAATTATTTTTTATGCCGTGCCTGAGTGGGATTCGAACCCAAGACCGCATGATGAAAGGCGAGCACGTTACCAAAACTATTTTGGTTTTACGTCCGACTGTTTTACAATTTCTGCTAATGCAGATGGTGAAAGGATGATAAATGAAGATGAGTAGTGAAAAAATGCCAGACCTCAACAGGAATTGAACTCGGGACCCTGGATGAGAAGCCAGTTGAACTAACTACTACACCAACAGGCCTGCCATACCACTGTTAACTGACCATATCAGCTGTTTAACAGCTGATTTTCAATTTTAAAGGTTTCTCATTCAGATCCTAGTAAAGTTAACATCAAGTTCAGACGATACGGTTTCGGTAGTTTTAACGAATAGGTTTTTCCACCGTCTTTAGCAGTGGCGCATGTATAAGAATGTGTTCATTCATACAGTCTGGCTGTTAACTGCATAAAAAAATAGTACAGGGTACAACATTCTATGGTCTTCTTCTGTTGGTCCTGCTACGTCTATATTGTTATTTATTTCGCTAGATTATTCTATTGTATTTGAGATCCTTTTTCATTCACGAAAACTCTATTGTTATTTTACGAAAATGGCTATCTTTATTTAGTCAGTCAGTGTTGTACAAACTGTTATGAAGTTTGTGTTTTGAAAGTGAAGTGATTTAGTTAAAACTAGTTAGTATATATAAATTGTATTATTTTCAATGTAGGCTAAGTTTTGTAAATAAACTATGAAACCGACATTTGGTTTCGCCAACAGGAAACTGTATCAGCTATTCAGTGAAATAACTGAGTCATTTAAGCCTACTTTACACGGATCGAGTATTTTAGTCGAGTAGCAATGGTCGAGTAATTTAGTAACTGTCCACACGTGTAACGTAGAGAGCGAATTTAGTGCATTGTTATGGCTCCACAGAGGTGGGGTCTCGCTCGTAAATTACATTGTGCGTAGTGGTGCGGGTAGTGCACTCAATCGTTCTGCTCAACTACAACTAAACTACTCGACTAAAATGTCCTGTCCAAACAAGTCGAGTACTAAATTACTAATCTACTCGACTAAAATACTCGACCCGTGTAAACTAGGCTTTAATGATACCACTTGTATAGTAGTGGTGCCGTTCTGATGATAAGGTTTTGTACATTCAAATTGAAATAAGTTTTGAAATAAGTTCAAATATAATAATTAAAATAATTGAAATAAGTTCAAATTGAAATAAGTTTTGTACGTTATAGTTATAACTCACATTATATAAAATTCATTCTTATATAGTCGGTCGATTGTAAGAGTGCTCTGCGAGAAGCTAGTGTCTATAGGTTGTAAACAAAAGTTTTGCACTAGTTGGCGCGCATCTACCTCTTCGCCTGACAATTTTATCTTACACTACGTTCCATCATAAAAATATTTACTCCCAGCTAAAATAAATGATATCCTTTAAGTGTTTTCAATTATACCATTCAGATTATTTGTAACTATTGTAGTTTCATAAAGAGACTCCTTAATAAATTATTTTAACTTGGTATTACATTTAACAAAACAATTTTTTTCTACTTTTTAATGTTTACCGCTTTTATGTTTCAAAAACTCAACACATTCACAATCACGCATGTTAGCAAAACACAGCTTACAAAACTTTTCAACTTCAGTCTATGAAGAAAATCAAAACGAACCGATACAATACCAAAAGATAACTGATGAAACAAAAAATGAGTTAAACACGGGCAAGTGCAAACAATTATTTTATTAAACTAATCACAGAGATTAAATTTTAATGATATGAAATAAACAATTTGCAATGATAAACAACGAATCACTGAAATTGTTTACTCTCCTGTTATAATTCAAGCGCATTAGTCTTGTATTACTTGTGACCAAAAATAAAGAGTCTATTATAAAAACCTACTAATCATAAGTAATAATGTAATAATAGTAAATAATGTAACAAAAGATAACAATGTAAGAGTAACAATAGTAAAAGTTTTAGTTACTAATGGTAAACTAATGTTCGATTTATAAAACATTCTCTAATAAATAAATTGAACAGTTTTTTTATTATATTAAGCTTAGAGCGATTTAGTGTTGTATGGAATTTTGTTTTTGATCATGCTGTGCGTATTTTTAATTAATACATATGCTCACTTGTATTTCTCGTTGCCTACGTCTGAGTACTCTTAGCATAGACAGACGTTAATGGCGTCAAAACAGAATATTTAATAGATTTATAGTGTGAACGACCTATTCACCACAGGGTCTGGCTGTATAATCAGAGGCGGATCTACGGGGGGGCTATTGGGGCTATCGCCCCCCCCAAAGCCCGGCTTTTTTTTTTTTGCTAAAAATTTTTTATAATTATTACCGATAATATAGTTTTTCAACTTTTTTTACTCGATTGAGTCAAATGGATTTTACGGATACAAACTAAAAAACTTAAGTTTCGAATTTGCTAACTTGGGTTCATTTACTCCTCTATTCAAACTAATCTAACTTCACTTCCAACCACTGCAATCGAAACTCTGACCAAATGTAACCAGGATCAATACCCGCTCATTTGGACTATGCTTCAATTGTTTTCAACTTTACCAACGAGCAACGCCACAGCGGAACGTTCTTTTTCAACTCTTCGTAGATTGAAAACTTGGTTGAGAACTAAGATGACCGAAGATCGACTTACCGGTTTAGCTCTATTACATGTACATCGAGATATCCCTGTTGATATTGAAAATGTAATAGAAAGATTTGCAAAACAAAAAGCGAGAAGGCTTAATTTCATTGTTTAAAAAGGCTCGCTAGTGTAGTGAGGGGCAGGGGCAAAATCTGTATTAACATTTGATTTATAGGCTTTTATTGTTTCAATATTGAATAATTTAGTATTTGTTTTGCAATCTAATTCTTTAAAAATCTAAATATTTGTTAAAAAAGTAAAACTGTAAAGTGATTTTATAAAATAAACGTGTAAAAAAATTAAAACAATAAACTAAGATTTAAAAAATACATGAAAAATTATTTCGCAGAAGTAAAAAAATTGGGGGGGGGTCAAGTCTCAATAGCCCCCCCCAAATTTGGCTTCTAGATCCGCCTTTGTGTATAATGCAATTCATTACTCTCAGAGGAGATAATTGTGACTAGTATCCTTTACACCATTATCTCTTCTGCTCTCGAAAGGTTCAATCATATAATTGGTTGACCATGAGTGATAAATAGACTATTATTTTTATAGCCCTGGAACTAGTAGATCAAGTGCAATTAATATAACATTCCACTTACCTGTTTGAGCAATTACTTAATTAATAATAAATAAAACAATTTTCTTTCTAGTGACTGACTGGGAAGGCCTGAACGCCGAGAAATGGTAATAAAATTATTTTTAAACTAACTTCGTATTAGCGCCACATATAGCCGTAATCTGTGATACGTAGTAAAGCATATAAAGTGATTTCTTCTTATTTAGTGCTGCAACCTAGTGAGTGAAGTTATGAACTAGTTGAACATAATACGACTAAAACACTAAATACAGTATAATTATTCTGCAAATAAACATAATACGTAATACAATATTATATTGCGAAGAAATATTATCAAGCATTGCAATACGTTCACAGGTTGTTCATAATTTTTAAAACTATTTCCTGGCGATGTTTGAAAATTACTAAATTTGATATTCAACAATTTATTCAGATATAATGGAAAAAATTCGAAGTACATAACCTATTTATTAGTTTTGTTTAATTTTATTTTGGTTGTATAAAATTTATGTTTGAACTTGAAACATAAAACTCTCACAACTACTGTAACATAATACTTGATAAGTATATATAGACGTTTTAATTTTGCTATATATCGGAAGTCCGAGGCTACCAAGTGTCAAACGCGCAGAGCGCGCATATCTTCGGATATAAGATAACTTCGGATATCGTTATTTGGTAAATAATACTGATAAGGTTAGCTTAGGCTAAATAAGATTTATGGTAATATGATTAATGTTTAATACTTAAAATATCAACTTTGGTTAATTAATAAGGATACGTTAAAAGTTAATGAGTTTAATTAGTAATTGTCATTTAATTATCAATCTCTACACTTTGGTAGCGACTAGGACTTCTTTTGCTAAATTTTCTTTTATTTTTCAGGTAATGTTTTTGGGATCTTTTCCGTTTTCTGTATGCCACTATCAAATCCGATTTCCGAAATCAGATTGTCACGTCTAGCGTGACAATCTGACAAGCAACATTCCTGTATAATGTCAACCACTTGATTTCACAGTTTAATTACTACAAAATCTGCATAGTCAGTCTACTATGAATTTTGTAGTTAATTAATAATATTCGGACGGCGGATGATGCTGCAGAGTTCCGTTACGAAAGGGAGTTATTGCATATTCACAGATTACTAAAAAAAGTCTGTGTGAAACACTCAGACTATCTCTTCCCAATGTAAATAATTAAACAATTTAACGTAATAGTAATGTAATAATAATTTAATGTAAATAATTAGAATAAGTTAAAGTAACCTGTAAATAAAAAATATAAAATAATAAAAACTTAAAATAAAACAATCTTAATGAGAAATAAAACGAGAGAACGTGTAACATAGTATATTTACTTTCTTTTCATTTTGCGTCGTTCATAATATGACTAAAATTAAGTTTTGTTTATTGAGGTTAGTTTTTTGTTTGTTTGTAATGTTTTATTACTAATGTTAGGTTTGTTGTTAATTATTTGCATTGGCAAGAGAAAGTTGTGTGAGTGTTTCACACCAGATTTTTGATAATTAAATAGGTGTCCGGAAGAAGGGCCTGTGTGTTGTTTAGGTCATCAGCCGAAAGGCTGGTTTGAACCTGTAGAGGTTTTACTAAGGAAAACTAGGAGTAAGATGGTTTACACTTGCCTTCCTCACTGAGTGAAAAAAATACGCTTACTAGCATGCCGAGCCCTCTGAAAAGCATCTACTTTCCACCCTGTAAATGACACCTTCACTTCATTCACAACAGGGTCTGGCTGTATAATGAAATTCATTACTTTTAGAGGAAATAACTCTGATTTGTGTCTTTTACACCTCTACCTCTTTGGTTCTTAAATGATTCAGTCATTTAATTGGCTGACCATGTGATAAGAAACAGAACTATTTATTTTAGCCCTGCAACGACCTGATTAAGTGAAAATAATTAGACACTCCACCTGTCTGTTATGGGCGGAAGAAGGGCCTATGTTACAAAATATTGAAAACGCAGTTTCCGCTGAATTAATGGCATATTTAATGTACTCTAGTAACTTATAACAGTTGTAGTTCTGTAAACTATCAACAGATGTCAGTATAACCAAAACTTGAGGAAAGTTTAGTTAAAGAAGGGCCTACCCACCAGGTTGGTCTAGAGGTAAAGTCGTCGCCAAAATCAGCTGTTTAACAGCTGCTTTTCAGAGACGAAGGTTCCTGGTTCAAATCCTAGTAAAGGTAGTTACTGTTATACGGATTTGAATGCTAGATAGTGGTTTCCGGTGTACTTTGATGGTTGGGGTTCAATTAACCATACTCTCTCAGGAATGGTCGACCTGAGTCTGTACAAGACTACGCCTCATTTACATGTCATACACATCATCCTCATCTCATTGGGTCATGGGGTTGCTTATTGTTCTCAATTGAACAGATTGCAACGTACACAAATTAGGAATTACAAAACAAAAAGAAGAAGGGCCTATTTTAGAGGGGTTTCATTACTCTGTTATTATTTATATGACCAACAGTATCCAGGTCAGTTATTTGTCATCTTTACCACGTGCATAATCATCTTTATCCTACATTTTATAATCGTTTTCAAAATTATTTTTTTATCGGAACAAACTGCAAATGTTGAATTTAGCTCACCACAAATACCAAAAACGGTAGCCTAACACAAAATGGAACCACGGATATGAATTCCGCGGCTCCTCATTTTACCTAGTAAAGCCTCTAGAGGTTCAAACCACCCTTATGGTTGAACAAGAACACACAAATTTGTGAGACAATAACTGTAGTTTATTTTTTCCTTTTTATATGACTTTATATTTATGTATGCATAAATTAAATATAAATATAATATTTAAAATATATAAATATTATGTATGCATGTTTCTTATCACATGGTCAGCCAATTAAATGACTGAATCATTTAAGAACAGAAGAGGTAGAGGTGTAAAAGACACTAATCAGAGTTATCTCCTCTGAAAGTAATGAATTAATAATAATAATAATAATAATAATAATAATATTTATTAATTTATTCATTATATATTTATTAATTTCATTGTACAGCCAGACCCTGTGGTGAATGAAGTGTAGGTGTCATTTGCAAAGCGGAAAATATGTGCTTTTCAGAGGGCCTGGCATGCTGATAAGCGTACTTTTCCACTCAGTGAGGAAGGCAATGGTAAACCACCTCACTCCTCGTTTTACTTAGTAAAACCTCTAGAGGTTCAAACCAGCCTTTCGGCTGTTGACCTAAACAACAACATTTATGTATGCATCATAATTTTGTGTATGACTGAAAGCAAAACAAAAGACATTATTAATACAAAAGGTATACATTTTAGATTACATATTAAGTTTCATATTAAGTTGTACAGACTTCTTTCACGCAAATCCAAGTTACCAACTATATCCAAATTAATCATTTACAGCTCCTACCTTCGACCAATATGGAGCTATGCCAGTCAGCTTTACTGCTGTACAAAACCATCGGTATTAGCAACAATTCAGCGTTTCCAATCAAAGTTTTTACGGGTTATAATTAACGCTCCCTATTATGTAACCAATAAAACGCTACACTCAGACCTAAACGTACCCTACATGAATGACATTTTCTTAAAAGTCTATACAAAATTTAGGAAGAAACTCGTGAACCACCATAACCCATTGATCTCAAATCTGGCTACGCAGACTCTCCCAAACAATCCAATAAGACGTCTAAAATGTCGATGGAGCTGGGACTTCATCTATTATGCAGGTAGAAAATACATCAATAAATTGTCATAAGGTTTAAAAAGTTGTGACAATTTAAGTCATTTTAAAAAAAAGCTAAAACAATATTTGATTGATGAAACATTTTACAGTGTGCTCGAATTCCTTTCTAAATAGTTTTGATTGAAAAATATTTAACTTCTAATTAAACAAATATTGTGTACTATTTGATACAACGGGGTTCATGACAAGCCTACTGAGTTAAGCAGTAGCAGGAAAAAATTATTGGTAAGTGATGAATTTATCATTGTGTTTGATATTTTTTATTTTGTAAGATATTTGATTCAATGGGGTTCATGACAAGCCTACTGAAGTAAGCAGTAGCAAAAACAATTTTCTGGTGGTAAGTGATGAATTTATCATTGGTGACAAACTTTCAGTTTATCAGTTTTATTTTGACATGTCCTATACTCCCTTTGGAGTCTCCTGGATGCAAGGAAAAAAAAATTAACGTAGTCCTGTAATTGACTATCCATTACAGTGTTCTAAATGCTGCACTTAACTTTTCACGTCGGAGTTCTGTCACTGGACTGTGTCTCCACTTACGTTTATTTACCATGTTAATTTTTTCCAAATTTTGCGTTATCACATTCACTGATTGTTTCCAACAGATTGTGAATTTCCTAAATAGAAATAAAAAAAAATATTTAGTTCCACAGTATTGTTAAATTAATATAAACTAATAAAATAGCTGTAAAATATGTCTGGTTATAACTTCTAGAATAATAAAAATGTAATAAATTTAATAGAAAGAAGTACCTAACTTCACAATAATAGTAAAACTGGTGTAAGTATTTAAAATATTACCTATAAAGGTTTTGTATTTCATAAAAATGTTAGTACTAATAATTTTAAACGAAATTAAACGCAAAACATTAATTCTGTCTTGAAATTATTAATAAATTTAATCAAAAATTAAAACAATTACTTCAAAATTAGCTGATGTTACTTGGTTGTATGTATTGGACTTGTTAATATAGTATGCAAGCAATCGGTGCACGCTGTATGATACTGCCATCTAGTGGGCAATATATGAACTTCTTAAACCTCTAACAAAAACACGAACTGTGTATACTATGCAGCGTACACTTTATTTTATAACTCGCTGTAAGCAGACATCTTAGATAAATAACTACGTAAGATTTAAATATCACTTTATAAAATTTAATTCATAATTTATTCAAAATTTAAGGGTAAATAACCAAAATGAGTTATACCAAAATCAAGGAGAAAATTCAATCTATTAATTTTTGTAAATTGTTTTGTGGTAAATTCATTCGTCAAGTTTAAAATTCTTTGTGAACAAATAGTATAAAGTTCTCGCAGGTAACACTTCGGTAAGGTATTTAAGTTTATATAGAAGAATCACATCGCAACTTTATCGGAGGTCCGATGCTACCAAGTGTCAAATGCGCAGAGTCGCTCAAATTTCTGAATAAGATTTACGTTGTTAAGGTTTCTTTAAGAATAATAAGCTTAAATTATCTTAAGATGTGGTAATAAAAATTCGATAAATAATTCTTTACACTTCGGTAGCGGCTAGGACTTTCTTTTGCAATTTTTTAACACAGCATATTTTGATTATAAGTTACGTATAAATATTTCAGTTAATTATAAAAATTTTAGGTTATTTTATTTATTATTTTTCAGTCAATAATCAATAATAATGATAATAAAATTACAGTTTGTTTTAGGTTATTAAATGTATTAATCGCGGATTTTCAAATTTTTATTAGCCACCGATCCAAAAGCTACCTGCCACCTAAATAAAAAATCTGGTGTGAAACACTCACGCGACTTTCCTTGCCAATGCATATAATTAACAATAAACCTAATATTAGTAATAAAACATTAGAAATAAACAAAAAAATAACCTTAATAAACATAACCTCTTTTTAATCATGAGTGAAAGACGCAAAATGAAAATTAACCTGTTTGGCTTAAATTTAGGGAAAATCACTCTTTCACGCTAAACTAGGCTCTGTAGAGAAAAATGCTTTAAACAAAAGTTGTAGGATATCCTACAAATTTGATTATATACACTTTTGTCGTAAAATGCATACGAAGGCCGAAATCTTAAAAAAAATCGATTTTTCACATTTTTTCGTGAGAAAAAACAGAAATCGCTAATTACCGCTAAACTAAGCGTTATACAAAAAAAAATGTTAGAAATAAAAGTTGTAGGATTTTAAATTCTCTTCAACTTTTATTATATACTTTTGTGCACTAAAATGCAAATTAAAGCCGCAATCTTAAAAAAAACAAAATTTTTACGTGAAAACAGCCTCTCCAAGAATTTCAGCAGACATGACGTCTACCCTATCTTGTAAAGCATTAAACATTTAGTAAACCAGGCGATTTTTTTTTTAAATCATAGGACCAGTTTTTGAGAAAATCGCAAAAAAGGGAAAAATTACACGAATAAACTACTACTTCCGGTTGACCGATTTTGATGAAAATGTTCGTGTTGGGTCCGGTAGAGGTATATAACTTAAGTTTCAAGTTTGTACGATGTTCCGTTCTTGAGATATTCTGTTCACTCACAACAAACACACAGACCAATCGCTAAAAACATGTTTTTTGGGTTCAGGGGGTCTGAAAACTTGTAGATCCGGTGAAAACTCGATATCGAAAAATCGACATGAAAACAATACTTTCCTTCCTATATTCATATAAACAAGAGAAAGTAAGAATCAGTTTGTTTACTAAATTAATGTAATATTGTATTATTACATAAATTTTTACTTGTGTGGCATAAATAAATAAAAAATATAAAATAATAAATAAATTTTAACAAAATATTATTTTTGAGCTTATTAAATATCCGATTATTAATTATACTTAATTAGTATTATTATTTGTCCATAACAGGCAGGTGGAGTGTTAAATTATTTACACCCGATCTGCTAGTTCCAGGGCTACAAAAAATAGTTGTGTTTCTTATCACATGGTCACCCAATTATACAACTGAATCATTTAAGAATAGAAGAAGTAGAGGTGTAAAAGATATTAATCAGAGTTATCTCTTCTGAGAATGATAAATTTCATTAAACAGCCAGACCCTGTGGTGAATGAAGTGAAGGTGACATTTGCAAAGTAAAAAATATGTGCTTTTCAGAGGGCCTGGCATGCTGATAAGCATACTTTTCCACTCAGTGAGGAAGGCAATTGTAAACCACCCACTCCTCTTTTTGCTTGGTTCAAACTTGGTTTTTACTTGGAAGTTCAAACTAGCCTGACCCTCACAACAACAATAAAATAATAAATAACTTAATAAAAATTTTAACAAAATATTGTTTTGGAGCTTCCATTGGCCCTTTAAATATTTTATTATTTATTTATACTTAAATATATTGGTATTGTTTTTGGATGATGTCTACATAAGCTTGTGTGTAAGCAATGGTATGAGGTAGTATTCAAATTAAAAAATTCCAGACCTGACCGGGAATTGAACCCATAACCCCTGGGATAGAAGCCAGTTATGCTGACTTTAATATATTACTTTAAAAATTTCAGAAATATTTTGAATTAAAACACATTAATGTAACCCGTGGTGTAGTGGTCAGTGCAATTGGCTTCTACCTCAGTGACCTGGTTCGATTCCTGATCAGGCTGGCAATTTTTAATTACTGATATTCATCTATTACCTTTCATCGTCTGCATTTGAGTTGAAAAACAATCGGTAATGTAAAACAAAAATTAAAAATCTGATGTGAAACACTCACACGACTTTCTCTTCCCAACGAAAATAATTAACAATAAACCTAACAACAGTAATAAAACATTAGAAATAAATAAAAACCTAACCTCAATAAACATAACCTTATTTTAATCATGAGTGAAAGACGCTAAATGAAAATCGAACTCATTTTGGCTTAAAAATACGGAAAATCACTCTTTCACGCTAAACTAGGCTCTGTAGAGAAAAATGGTCTAAATAAAAGTTGCAGATCTTTTAATTTTCTATAAATTCGATTATATACACTTTTATTATAAAATGCATACTAAGGCCGAAATCTTAAAAAAATCGATTTTTTCGGGGTCTGAAAACGTACAGATCCGGTGAAAACTCGATTTCGAAAAATCGACATGAAAACAATACTTTCCTTCCTATATATTCATATAGGCAAGAGAAAGTAAAAATTAAACTAGGCCACCTCCGTGGCATAGTGACTAGCGCGCTTGCCTACAAAGCGAAAGGTCCAGGGTTCGAATCCCGGCTTGGGTCTGGAAATTTTAACATGTTAAAACCCACCTTTATAGTACCAAAATAGACAGTAAATGCTAATGATGAAGTGTCGATGCGATTTTAAATAAACTAAACATTTATAAAATAAAACAAGTGAAAGTCCCCGAGTTTGATTATATTATTATGAAATCTGGAAATAATGCAAGTTAAACCCCATCAATTCCGTGCCGTAACTTGTATGTAGCAATAATATAACAAGCAGTTGACTCGACTTTAAATAACCTAAAAAAATCTGGTGTGAAACACTCACACAACTTTCTCTTGCCAGTGCAAATAATTAACAATAAACCTAAAATTAGTAATAAAACATTAGAAAGAAACAAAAAAACTAACCTCAATAAACATAACCTAATTTTAATCATGAGTGAAAGACGCAAAATGAAAATCAACCTCAGTTTGGCTTAAAAATACGGAAAATCACTCTTTCTCTCTAAACTAGGCTCTTTAGAAAAAAATGCTCTAAATAAAAGTTGTAGATCTTTTAATTTTCTATAAATTTAATTATATACAATTATGTCGTAAAATGCATACTAAGGCGAAATGTTAAAAAAATCGATTTTTCTCACGTTTTCGTGAGAAAAAACAGAAAATCGCAAATTACCGCTAAACTAAGCGTTATACAAAAAAATGTTCGAAATAAAGGTTGTAGAATTTTAAATTCTCTACCACTTTTATTATATAATTTTTTGCTCTAAATTGCATATTAAAGCCGTAATCTTAAAAAAACTATGTTTTTACGTGAAAACAGCCTCACCCAGAATTTCAGCAAACATGACGCCTACCCTATCTTGTAGAGAATAACAAATTGAGTAAACCAGGCGATTTAAAAAAAAATCGTAGGACTAGTTTTTGAGAAAATCGCAAAAAAGTGAAAAATTACACGAATAAACTACTACTTCCGATTGACCGATTTTGATGAAAATGTTCGTGTCGGGTCCGGTAGTGGTATGTAACTTAAGTTTCAAGTTTCAAGTTCGTACGATGTTCCGTTCTTGAGATATTCTGTATACACACATACAGACACACACACACAGACACACACACACAGACCAATCGCTAAAAACATGTTTTTTTAGGTTCAGGGGTCTGAAAACGTGTAGATCCGGTGAAAACTCGATTTCGAAAAATCGACATGAAAACAATACTTTCCTTCCTATATATTCATATAGGCAAGAGAAAGTAAAAAACGAGTGATTTTTGCCTAATTATGGTACAAAATATTAGAGATACTAATATTTAGTTTACTGAATATTTTAATTAATATTTTTTAGAAAAGTATTTAAAAATAATTAAATATATTTTAGTAATATTTTTATGTTATCGATAAATTTTTACGTCGAGATGTACAATAACAGTACAACTGCAGAGTACATTGCCTTGTTGTTACTGCTCTCTAGCGGTTGAAATTAGATCTAACGCATGAAATTTTACAAGTCCAAGGTTGCTTTATAATTAACTTACGATTCTAAATTTATTTGGTGATTATTTTTGTAGTTATTTATATCAAAATGCTGGACTAAATATATAAAATTAAATACGTTAATTGGAATTTCGTTTTATTAACGGTTTAAAATTATATTTAAGTAGAAAACTGACTCTGTAAGTTCTCACAGGGGCTGTGCAGTAACCGTTGGTAGGTTTAAATACAAGTTCGAAAAGGCTCCTACTTCGGGGTCCGATGCAACCGGGTGTCAGATGAGCAGGGCTCAAACTTATCAAGTTTTAATTGATTGTCATACATAAATCCAAGTAAAAGAGATAAACATTCTAAACACCTCGGTTGTGACTTAGACCCTTTTTTGCCACTTGTTTCTTTCAATAATTTAATTTATCGTACATAAAAACAAAATATATTGCTGGATTAAAAAAATTCTGAACTTTTATAATCAACAAAAAAGTTTTATTGATTATTTTTAAATTTTTAGTGATAAAACTGGGTAGTTAAGAATAAAAAAAAAGATTTAATTATTGAAAGTTTTTTTTTTTGTTTATTGCAGATATTATTTTTTTATTTAACGTCCGACGTGAAACAAAAAAAAAATCTTTCAATAATTAAATCTTTTTTTTAATTCTTAACTACCCAGTTTTATCACTAAACATTTAAAAATAGTTAATAAAATTTTTTTGTTGATTATAAAACTTCAGAATTTTTTTAAATCCAGCTATATACGTATTTTGTTTTTATGTACGATAACTAGCTAGAAATTTTGTAAAACATTATTTTACATAATCGGTGGAAGTGTAATTCTGTAAGTGAAACTTTACATTCAATTTTCTCGGCATTTAGTATTTTAGGTTTTCTTCATGATAAAATCCTTATAACTTTCTTTATATAAATGCTATCTTGATGATTTTTTTTTCCCACTGTGCTCAGAATTTATTGCTTTTTTATTTGTAGGTTAGCAGTGTTGAAACTTATTATAGGAGTTTTTAAAAAATTAAAAAACAATGACCTTATCTGTATTTTTGGGGTAAAATATTTTAAAAATAATTTTCTCTCCATTGTAAAGTTAAATGTATAGATTGAACCTTCACAAAAAAGAGCGTAATTTTCTGATTATTTTGACATAAAAACCAGGTCTGTACCTCTAAAATTAACTAAGTTATAAGCAAATAACGAAGATATGATTTTTCCCCTTCCACCCCTTATACGTATTTTGGGTTGTAGTGAACAAAATTAACATTTTTTTATATGAACAAATTAAAAATTTAATGTTTATTCACTTGCTAAACAAACAGATTACTTATCTAACGAGAATAAAAAAAACTTTTTTTGAGTAGACTCCTCCCTTAATGTGTGTACGTTGCAATCTGTTCAATTCAGAACAATAAGCAACCCCATCACCTAATGAGATGAGGATGATACGTATAACGTGTAAATGAGGTGTAGTCTTGTACAGACTCAAGCCGACCATTCCTGAGAGAGTGTGGTTAATTGAACCCCAACCATCAAAGTACACCGGTAAAAACTGTCTAGCACTCAAATCCGTATAAAAGTAATTACCTTTACAAGGATTTGAACCAGGAACCTTCGTCTCCGAAAATCAGCTGTTGAACAGCTGATTTTGGCGACGACTTTACCTCTAGGCCAACCCGGTGGGTTAATTTTATTTAATCAATAATTTTTAACCTTTTAATAACCGACGTTCCCATTTTATTATTATTGTTTTACCAATATTTCTTTCAGTAGCTTAATTTTTTTATTTTTTTACTTTCTCTTGCCTATATGAATATATAGGAAGGAAAGTATTATTTTCATGTCGATTTTTAGAAATCGAGTTTGCACCGGATGTACACGTTCTCAGATCCCCTCAACCCAAAAAAATGTTTTTAGCAATTGATCTGTGTTTGTGTGAAGAGAATATTTCAAGAACGGAACATCGTACGAACTTTAAACTTAAGTTACACACTACTACCGGATCCGACACGAACATTTTCATCAAAATCGGTCGTTTTCAAAAGTAGTAGTTTTTCGTCTAATTTTTCACTTTTTTGCGATTTTCTCAAAAATGGCTACTACGATTTTTTTTAATCGCCTCATTTACTACATTTTTTATGCTCTACAAGAATAGGGTAGGCATCATGTCTGATGAAATTCTTGGTGAGGCTGTTTTCTCATAAAAAAATGGTTTTTGAAAGATTTTGGCATCAATATGCATTTTAGCGCAAAAATGTATGTAACAAAAAAACGTAGAGAATTTGAAATCCCACAACTTTTATTCATAACATTTTTTTGTATAACGCTTAGTTTATCGGTAATTAGCGACTTTCTGTTTTCTTTCTCACGAAATCGTGTAAAAAATCGATTTTTTTTAAAGATTTTAGCCTTATTATGCATTTACGACAAAAAAGTATAATCAAATTTATAGGAAATTTAAAGAATACAACTTTTATTTAGAGCATTTTTCTCTACAGAGCCTACTTTAGCGTGAAAGAGTGATTATCCGTATTTTTAAGCCAAACTCTGAGGTCGATTTTCATTTTGCGTCTTTCACTCATGATTAAGGTTATGTTTTTTTTAGGTTAGTTTATTTCTAATGTTTTATTACTAATTTTAGATTATATTGGTCATTATTTGCATTGGTAAGAGAAAGTCGTGTGAGTGTTTCACACCTGATTTTTTTTATTTTATTTAATTAACAGTAGGCCTATTCCTTTAGATATTACCAAGTACTCGTATTAACACACCTTGGTCATTAGTTACTTCAGTAGGGGTTTTGGAACCCGGAACCTTCCGCTTTGTAGAATACCACGCTAATCAATATGCCACGGTGAATGCCTTTTTACTTTCTCTTGCCATGTGTAAAATATAGGGGGAGTATTTTTTGTGTTCTAAAAAATAGGGTAAGCGCAATGCCTGCTGAAATTCGTGGAAGTGCTGTACTCTTGTAGTAAAAAGTATATATATTTTTTTCCTTTCTCTTGCTTATAGGCAAAAAAATTAAAAAAATTGTTTTTGAAATTGCGGCTTTAATATGCATTTTAGCGCAAAAATGTATAGGTATAATAAAAGTTGTAGAGAATTTAAAATCCTACGACTTTTATTTCAAACTTTTTTTTGTATAACGCTTAGTTTAGCGGTGATTAGCGATTTTCTGTTTTTTTTCTCTCACGAAAACGTGTGAAAATCGATTTTTTTAAAGATTTCGGCCTTAGTATGCATTTTACGGCAAAAGTGTATAGAATCAAATTTATAGGAAATTAAAAGATTTACAACTTTAATTAAAGCATTTTTTCTACAGAGCCTAGTTTAGCGTGAAAGAGTGATTTTCCCTATTTTTAAGCCAAACTGAGGTCGATTTTCATTTTACGTCTTTCACTCATGATTAAAATAAGGTTTTTGTGGTTAGGTTTTTTGTTTATTTCTAATGTTTTATTACTAATCTTAGGTTATATTGGTAATTATAACTTAAGTTAGACACCACTACCGGACCCGACACGAACATTTTCATAAAAATCGGTCCACCGGAAGTAGTAGTTTATTCGTGTAATTTTTCATTTTTTGCGATTTTCTCAAAAACTGGTCCTCCGATTTTTTTAAAAATCGTCTTGTTTACTAAATTTTTTATGCCCAACAAGATAGGGTAGGCGCCATGTCTGCTGAAATTCTTGGCGAGGCTGTTTTCACGTTAAAAAATTGTTTTTTTAAGATTGCGACTTTAATATGCAATTTTCCGCAAAAAATTATATAATAAAAAATGTAAAGAATTTTAAATCCTACCACTTTTATATCAAACATTTTTTGTATAATGGACGGTAATTAGCGATTTCTGTTTTTCTCACGAAAACGTGAATAATCGATTTTTTTTTAGATTCCGGCCTTAGTATACATTTTACGATAAAAGTGTGTATAATCAAATTTATAGAAATTTAAAATATCTACAACTTTTATTTCTAGCATTTTTCTGTGCAGAGCCTAGTTTAGCGTGAAAGAGTGATTTTCCGTAAGCCAAACTGAGGATGATTTTCATTTTGCGTCTTTCACTCATGATTAAAATAAGATTATGTTTTTTTGTTTATTTCTAATGTTTTATTACTAATGTTAGGTTTATTGTTAATTATTTGCAATGGCAAGAGAAAGTTGTGTGAGTATTTCACACCAGAATTTTAGTTTATTAGTCACATGAACAACTTTGTCACCAGTGACTACTTGAGGTTAAGGGGTCGGTGGGTTTACTTGTGAAATAATTTTCCAGACCCTAGCCGGAAATCAAAACCGAGACCTCCGCTTTACAGTACACCATGATATCACTGGGCCAATGAGATGGCTTATCAAAAATGAATTTAATTCTATTGTTGCCGGCCGTATTGGCGTAATTGGTAACGTGCTCGCCTCTCATCATGCGATCTTGGGTTCGAATTCCGTTCAGGCACGTCATATTTTCATACGTTACAAAAAATCATTTCATCCTTCACCGTTTGCATTAGCAGTAATTGCAGAACAGTCGGACGTTAAACCAAAAAAAAAAAATTTATTGTTTACTAATCTTTTAGTACACCTAAAAATTTTACCCCTTCCTTTTATTACTGATTCAAAATGTTCATAAACTTCTTTATTCGATTTTCATTTATATATAATGAGAGGTACTCAGGGTAATGAGGCCTCAACTTGTGATTTGTCAATTCAAAAGATTTGTTTATAGTTTATTTTTAAAAAACTGATTACAAAAAATATTAATTAAAAAAATATATTATTCAACTTATTGAAATATTTAAAAATACAACCAATGTTTGAAATTTAAAATTGTTAATAATTTCGATATGCAGACTACCTCCGTGGTCCGGTAGTTAGCGTGATACGCTGCAAAGTGGAAGACCCGGATTCGATTCTGGACTAGTATCTGAAAAACCGTATAATGTAATAATAAATAATTTTTTTCTATCACCTGTCTCTCGACTGGTTTTATGCAGTTCTCCAAGGTGTTTTATCTTGCGCAAGTCGTTTAATATCTACATACCTGTAACACCCTACATCTTTTGTAATTTGCTTTAAATATTCTAACCGTTGCCTCCCCCTACAATTTACTCCCTTCATTGCCCTCCATTATTAATAGACCAATACATGGATGTCTTAAGATATGCCCCACTAGCCTATTCCTTCTTCTAGTAAGATGTTTCTATATACTTCTTCTTTAATAATTAACTCGCCACTCCAGCGGCGCTTCGCGCTGCTTACGTTTCTCTGCATCAAGAGGGGTAGGTGGATCAAAATTCATAAGTAGATCAGAACCATTTGCCACAAGGTGAAGTTAGGCCGCAAAAGGGGTTGGGTGGATCACAATATTATGAAATTTTAAAGATGAAGTTTGAAGTTTCAAAATTTCAACTTTGAATGTTATGGTATGAATGTACGATATGCGTATGATATTTTGAGCTTTATCGTTTTCTCATGTGACCTAGGGTTGCGATCTGAAAATTTTCGGGTTACCAAATTTTTATGTAATTTTTTTTCGTTAAATAACATGCCGTTAAAAAATTATTTGTATTCCGAAAATTTTAAAATTTTTGTTGGGGTAGCAATCACCTAGGACCCCGATCTAAAATTTAATAAATTCTCCATGACTATGGGTATGTATAACGTTTTGTCAATAAAAATTTGCGAAAAAACTCGTTGTGAAGGTGTAAAGAAAGAAAAACATGAAAACGGCAAGCCCTAAAAGCCGAAATGCTAGTGTTTTGAGTTTTCTCAGGGAACAGTTAGGTTAAGGGCAACTTTAGCTACATGGCCTTGAAGTACTTTCGAAGTACTTTAGAAGTACAAAAAAGATTCTATGCAATTTTTCGCTACGGAGCACCTTTCAGGAGGTAAAAAACTACTACCCCTATTCCTTCTTCTAGTAAGATGTTTCTATATACTTCTTCTTTAATAATTGATTATAAACCCAAAATATTCAAACCCTCCTTAACCCAACTTGAAGCAATCGCTATAACCAAGATATTTGATCCGAGACTAAAAAAAGAACAAAAACTTTTATTTATAAAGACGTTATATTTCATAGTTTTCTTTCAAAAAGCAGAAACCTGACACAAAGAATAGCGTTTTAGTAGGCCTACACTAACCAAAAGGTCGGAGTTCAAATCCCCTGAATTCCGTTACTTTTTTATATCCATAAAAATCTGAATTAACCTGCTGAATTATTTTATATCTTTTTAATGTTTTTGGAAGCTGTTTAATATTTAACTTTATTTTAATGGACCATCTAAAAATACTTGTTAATCGATTAAATACAAGATAAGTAATTCAGCCTCAATAAAATACGGCAGAACAACGATTATCCGAATTTCAAATTATCCAAATCGCCTTTTTAAAAATTTCTTACAGTTTTACAGTTTATATTTCTTGGTAATAACATATGTGTTGAGAGTTACACTAAAAATAAGTCTTAAAATGTGAGTTATGATTTGTTTAATAATATAGGCTACTGGGCCTTCAGGCCAGCCCAATCAGTCAGCTGGTAGAAAGTTACTTTTATTTGTTAAGTAACACCGGTCGGGCCGAAATTTTTGGTTTTTGGCATTTTTCATCACTCATTTTCATACATCATCGTTCCCCATCGGCTGCATTAGCAAAAATTGCAAAACAGTCTCACGTAAAACAAAAAAAAGCAATCGTTTTTTTATTCGAGGCGGTGAGAAAAACTTATGTTCACTACCTCACGATGGGAGAAAAGTAGTGTTGGACTCAATTTAGGCGTCCTCGTCCAGCCCCAAGGAGGCCTCAACCGTCTACCAACCAAAAACCCGCCGCCTGGCCACTTGATCCGACATTAGTAAACAACCCTCCACCTCCCTCGGAACTGTTTATGTAATACTACAAGGGAAATGTCAGTGGGGCGTGGAAGGGAACCGTAGCCTAATTCCCCTCTCGCTTTCACTGACCAACACTCACTCTCTCACTTTCATTCATCTCTTTCATCACCAGCTCAGAATTTTTTTTTTTAACGTCCGGCTGTTCTGCAATTACTATTAATGCAGACGGTGAAGGATGAAATGATATTTTGTAACTTATGAAAATATGCCATGCCTGAATGAGATTCGAACCCAAGACCGTCTGATGAGAGGCGAGCACGTTACCAACTATGCCAATGCGGGAAATTAGGAAATCAGGAAATTAGTGTGCCTACTTTCTGAGATCGGGACAGGATTGATTTACCGTTGGAGAGGGCGATCCCGCTGATCCAAAAAAAAAAAAAAACACCCTTGCAATATCCCCGTTCGTTTCACCATACTCCAAACACCAAATATGTACTTTTATCCATCACTGTAAAATCTCAACGCGATGACGCCATATTTAACATTGTATAAAACACAAAAATAACGGACGGGTTTTAAACTAAGAAATGATAGATTCCTATCTTTTCTTTTTATGTCTTAAATACAGCTCTGATCTATAGTTTTATTAGTAATCTAACTTCCGACACGAACTACTGTAAATGTACGTCGAGGCTAACGCTAATTAAGAGAAAAAAATCTGGTGTGAAACACTCACACAACTTTCTCTTGCCAATGCAAATGATTAACAATATAACCTAACATTAGTAATAAAACATTAGAAATAAACAAAAAACTAACCTCTAAAAACATAACCTTATTTTAATCATGAGTGAAAGACGGAAAATGAAAATCGACCTGTTTGGCTTCAAAATACAGAAAATCACTCTTTCACGCTAAACTAGGCTCTGTAGAGAAAAACGCTTTCAATAAAAGTTGTAGATCTTTTAATTTCGTATAAATTTGATCTAATACACTTTTGTCGTAAAATGCATACCAACGCCGAAATCTTAAAAAAATCTATTTTTCACACGTTTTCGTGAGAAAAAAACAGAAAATCGCTAATTACCGCTAAACTAAGCGTTTTACAAAAAATTTTTGAAATAAAAGTTGTAGAATTTTAAATTCTCTACAACTTTTATTATATAACGTTTTGCGCTAAAATGCATATTAAAGCCGCAATCTTAAAAAGAAAATGTTTTTACGTGAAAACAGCCTCACCCAGAATTTCAGCAAACATGACGCCTATCCTATCTTGTAGAGAATAAAAAACTGAGTAAATGAGGCGATTTAAAAAACAATCGTAGGACCAGTTTTTGAGAAAATCACAAAAACGTGAAAAATTATACGAATAAACTACTATTTCCGGTTGACCGATTTTGATGAAAATGTTCGTGTCGGGTCCGGTAGTGGTATGTAACTTAAGTTTCAAGTTTCAAGTTCGTACGATGTTCCGTTCTTGAGATATTTTGTATACACACACACACAGACCAATCGCTAAAAACATGTTTTTTGGATTCAGGGGGTCTGAAAACGTATAGATCCGGTGAAAACTCGATTTCGAAAAATCGACATGAAAACAATACTTTCCTTCCTATATATTCATATAGGCAAGAGAAAGTAAAAAACACGTTAAAACTAGACAAAACAGTGAGTAACACGCTGACTCATACTGTTGACAAATATCCGGCATAGTTAAAAATTCTTACAGTTGTCACTAAAACCGATATGTAATTTTCACCGATGTCACTGTAAACGATATTTTATATTGCACGTCTTAGCGGGCCAACCTTTCCTTCGAATATTTGTCACCCTGAACCAATAGGTCATTTTATTCGATACCACTGTGTGCGATAACTACGCACACAGTTGTTGGCGTAGTGGTTAGCTTAACTGGCCCCTACGCCGGGGTCCTGTATTCGATTCCCGGTCAGGTCTGGCATTTTTTCATCGCTCACTTTTATATATCACCGTTCTCCATCGTCTGCATTAGCAGATATTGCAAAACAGTCAGACGTAAAACCACAAAAAAAAAATCGTTTGCGCCGTTTTCACACCGACGCCACAAAACCGTAACAGCGGTTTCGCTTTCGTTCCGCAGCAAGTTGTTGATCTCAATACGCGATAATCAGGCGAAACAATATGTTGCCCCCTTACGGAGATATCGTTTGAGACGGCTAGAGCAGCGAAATCCTTTCACACTACCGCCGTAGTTTCGCCAGTTCGCCACAGTATCGCACGGAATCTGTCGCAGTCGACAGATTTTGGCCAGTGAAACATTTCAGAATATTGCAATCTGTTATCTTTTGCAAGTTTATTATTACTATGGATAACATATCGACAGAATTATTGATTCAGTCAGGCAGGCAACGACCTGAAATATATTTCATGAGTCATATTGCCTCTTTTTCAGAAGAAGAAATACTTGACATTTTGTATAAATGAGGAGTCCGTTTTCAAAACTCACTCAATCCATAAAATAAAAAAATCTGGTGTGAAACACTCACACAACTTTATATTGCCAATGCAAATAATTAACAATAAACCTAACATTAGTAATAAAACATTAGAAAGAAACAAAAAACTAACCTCAATAAACATAACCTAATTTTAATCATGAGTGAAAGACGCAAAATAAAAATCAACCTCAGTTTGGCTTAAAAATACGGAAAATCACTCTTTTCACCCTAAAATAGGCTCTGTAGTGAAAAACGCTTTCGATAAAAGTTGTAGATCTTTCTATTTCCTATAAAATTTATTATATACACTTTTGTCGTAAAATGCATTCTAAGGCCGAAATCTTAAAATAATCGATTTTTCACACGTTTTCGTGAGAAAAAATCAGAAAATCGCTAATTAGGCCTACTGCTAAACTAAGCGTTATACAAAAAAATGTTTGAAATAAAAGTTGTATAATTTTAAATTCTCTACAACTTTTATTATATAAATTTTTGCGCTAAATTGCATATTAAAGCCGTATTCTTAAAAATCTATGTTTTTACGTGAAAACAGCCTCACCAAGAATTTCAGGAAACATGACGCCTACTCTTTCTTGTAGAGAATAAAAAATTGAGTAAACCAGGCGATTTAAAAAAAAATCGTAGGAGCAGTTTTGAGAAAATCGCAAAAAAGTGAAAAATTACACGAATGAACTACTACTTCCGGTTGACCGATTTTGATGAAAATGTTCATGTCGGGTCCGGTAGTGGTATGTAACTTAAGTTTCACGTTTCAAGTTCGTACGATGTTCCGTTCTTGAGATATTCTGTTCACACACACACACACAGACCAATCGCTAAAAACATGTTTTTTGAGTTCAGGGGGTCTGAAAACGTAGATCCGGTGAAGAGTGGATTTGTTAAAATCTACTTGAAAACAATACTTTCATTCCTATATATTCATATAGGCAAGAGAAAGTAAAAAATTAGTTAATGATTGTGCTGCATTCTGTTCAACATTTTACATCTAAAAATGTCACTAATTGTTTTCAAAACTCACTGCTTACTATTATTTTTAGTGGTCAAAGTAAGAGTACTGTTTCAAAACTCTTTCATTACATCAAAGCAACTGCTTCAAAACTCTCTTAATCCAATCTACCAATTTGGTTTCAAAACTATTTCCTTCCAATGCATTAATGGAGGAACTAAAATATTGTTTCTTCAAAACTCACTCATTCCACTTATGTAGCATTTCAGTATTATTAATACAATAATTGTATTGTTATTATTAATATATTATTTATTATAATATTCCCGAAGCCAATCGACCATTAATACAAATGGACCAGGGATCGCGCATTACTACTTTGATATTTTCGCGCCGGTGTGAAAGTCATTTCACTGCGAAATAACAGCGAAACCGCTGTCACGATATCGCGGCGGCGGTGTGAAACCAGCGTTGGTGGGCCGTTAAAATACACGCGACGGGCCGCGGGGTTGAAGAATACTGCTCTTGATGCTTCTTTATTGACTTTTTTGTCACCAATATAGGCCTAAGTAAAAATTTGGCCGGACCGTGATAGTCTCATCAAAATTATAAACAGACCTTGATCAAATTTAGTTGATGCTTACTAGTGTAAATTGTAAAGAGTGATGCCCTAAAAGAATGAAATAAATGAATGAAATGATATATTTTAATAAGATGATATTAACAAATGATAAATTGACCTTTACATTTAAATTGAAAATTGTACTAATTGATTGAATTTATTGATGACACTATTGTAACACTTTTAATTATTCTAATGAATTACTTTGATAAATATATATATTGAAAATTGTTGTTATGAAAATCTTTAAGTCTATTTAATAGTATTTACTGATATTTACTGAGCTCAGTTATTATAGAATGAATATAATTAAATTACGAATTGCTTGCAGTCCTCTTGTTCCTTCTTGTCCATCCATCGATCGGAAATCAAATGGGGCGTCGATGCATTGTTGCACTTGGTTTTATAGTTTTTGACAAATTTTCTTAAATTTTATCTGCATATTCTAAAATAATCAAAATTGTTTCAGTTGGTTCCATAATTAAATTAAATCTTGATATTCTTGTAATTTCTTTTAAATCTTTTCTAACTGGTTCAAATTTTTAATTTAAAATTATACTATCTTTTGTTTTCTTGTTTCAAGTCTAGATATTTGGCTTCTGGATTATTATTTAAAATTAAATATTTTCTTCTTATAATTTATCTTGATATATTTAGTTGTTGATTCAGAATAATTTAAATTTTTATTAGAAATTATATATATTTGATTATTATTTGAAATTATTTCTTTTTATTAAAATCCAACAATTGAATATTAACTACGATGCTATGTAGAATAGACTGCTATTCTACAAAATCAACTGAAAATTTGTATTTAAAATTCACACTATACTTTCTAACTTAAGGGGAGTTCATACCGAAAGTTTGATTCCATATTTTTCAACTGTATTGAATATTAATATTTGGAATTTTCTGTTTAATTCGGTATATAATGTATACGCATATTTATGATCTCTGGAAATATTTTAAATATTTTTTTTATAATAGGTCACAAAAATTGCGCATATATTGTTCTCTTTTGAAACCTATATGAACCTACGGGTCCCAAATTTACGGTTTAACCAAACCCTCTAACTTGCAACGAATTCAAGAATTCCAGCCAAAAACATTACGCCTTAAAGCAAAAGCACCTCCTTCTGTTAGCAACAAAACCTTACATACAGATTTGAAAACACCACTTGTACAAAATTCCATCGAATACCTATACAAACGCTTTCACGACAAGTCACACGAACACGAGAACCCACTGGTGCGTTCATTTTCCACCTTCCATTTACCTGATAATCCCCCTAGACGCCTTAAAAGACGCTGGAGTAGAGACCTGCTAATTTGATACACAAATTTCATTCTTGGGGAGGCACCAATGGGGGCCCTACCCCTCTCATGCCTATCATGTCATTTACATTATTATCATAATCATCACATTTGCTTGTTGTAAAATTTTACAGTTGTAAATAAAGAATTAAAAAAAAAAAAATAATAGGTCTGCAGGTTCGGAATTTTGGACAGTGAAATTTTCAAACATATAGTTAGTTATTTATTTATTACTCTGAAACCACACAATCTAAAAGGCTGTGGAAGATGTAATTTTTTCCCTTGTTTTCTATTGGATTTGTAGGTTATGTTTTTACATAGGTTGTATGTTATAATTATTTTGTATAGCCTAGTGGTTGAAAAGAGAAAAGTCAGTTTTTTCTGGTGTTATTTCTGTGTTTATTATATCTGAATATTATTTATTTTAATTTGTAAACATGTTTTTTCTTACAAAAAAAAGACTCATTTTTTCAGAAACCACAAAACATAAAGGAAAATGAATTTTTACTGTGTCTTTAATAGGTTATAGTGGTACTGTGGATCCTCTTTCAGCATTGTACATGGTACATGTGGAATTTTATGAAAAAATATTTTTAAAAAATTGGCCCCGTCAAAAAAATTCATAACTTTTTTAAAAGTTGTTATATTTTAATGTCTGAGGATCAGTAGCCTCTTCTTATATTCATAAATAATCCCTCAAAGTAACAGCTTTCAAATATTAATAGTTTCTGAGATAATGGGTTTCAAATTTTGCTAATTTAACATTAGCAGGATACGCGGTATGAACTTAACCGTTGACAGAGCTCTATCAATTTGTGTTGTTTAGGTCATCAGCCGAAAGGCTGGTTTGAACCTGTAGAGGTTTTACTAAGTAAAACGAGGAGTGAGGTGGTTTACCATTGCCAAACCTCACTGAGTGGAAGTGTACGCTTATCAGCATGCCAGGCCCTCTGAAAAGCACATATTTTCCACTCTGCAAATGACACCTTCACTTCATTCACCACAGGGTCTGGCTGTATAATGAAATTCATTACTTTCAGAGGAGATAACTCTGATTAGTGTATTTTACACCTCTACCTCTTCTGTTCTTAAATGATTCAGTAATTTAATTGGCTGACCATGTGATAAGAAACAGAACTATTTATTTTAGCCCTGCACTGAACAGATTGAGTGTAAATAATTTGACACTCCACCTGTCAGTTATGGGCAGTCTATCAATTTATCAGCAATAAATAGATTACTATAAAAACAACTATACCACATCAAAGAAAAAAACCGATAAAAATTCATATTACCATAATAATTATTTCTTTCCGATTGAAACTTTAAAACCTTTTAACAAATTGAATTGACTATTTCTGTTGTTAAAATTGAACCTAAAAAAATAAAATAAGAGATAAAAGAAAATATTTTTGAGAACCGTTTTGTGTCAATACCGATTAAGCGTTAAATAAACAAAAATAACTTCTCGTTTACTATCTACTTAACATCTGTGAAAGACGTTCTTTTAATTTATTTATTTATGTAGTATGTAATAAAATAACATAACCTATTCACTTGGAATTATTTCTAAGATAATATCTTGGTTATTCATTTAAAATAATTTATGAGATAATATCTTGTCCAATTAAGACAAACTGGTTTTAGATATCAATTAGTTCGTATTTAAATAACCATATTTCTTATTAATTCAATTTATTAAATTAACACTTATGATTTCAAAAGATTTGTTTCAATACCTGCAAGACATATTAAAATGAAAGGTATACTTTGTAACACCTTTATAAAAAAATGTGGTGAAATTTATTTTAATAAAATGAACAGAAATGTTTAAAGTGAATTCGATTTATCAGATAACGATTGTTATTTACTTTTATGTGTTATAAAATGAATTTGCGTTAACCGGCCTCTGCTAATCCAGTTGTTAAATATATAGTGGAACGTCAGTTATCCGAACTAATTGCGACAAGAGAGGTTCTGATAATCAAATTTAGGTATTGAATTTACGAATTGCCTTTTGCGTATAGATGGGCTGTGAAGAAGGGAAGTGAACAATTAACAGTAATGCCAACCTCAACAGTTTTCTTTTAATTTTCTTTTTTTCTTTTAATCCCTAATGTGTGTACGTTGCAATCTGTTAAATTCAGAACAATAAGCAACCCCATGACCCAATGAGATGAGAATGAAATGTAGACTATGACGTGTAAATGAGATGTAGTCTTGTACAGACTCAGGCCGACCATTGAACCCCAACCATTAAAATACACCGTTAACCACTATCTAGCATTCAAATCCGTATAAAAATAATTACCTTTACTAAGATTTGAACCAGGAACCTTCGTCTTCGAAAATCAGCTGTTAAACAGCTGATTTTGGTGACGACTTTACCTCTAGGTCAACCCGGGCGATAACCTTAACAGTGAGATGCTTTTTTTTGGTTTAACGTCTGACTGATCTGCAATTACTGCTAATGCAGACGGTGAAAGTTGAAATGATTTTATGTAACGTATGAAAATATGCCGTGCCTGAATGGGATTCGAACCCAACACCGCATGATGAGAGGCGAGCACGTTTCCAACTACGCCAATGCGGTCGGCAACAGTGAGACACTACTTGTACATTTCACTACCGTGCAGTTTCTACATACATATATTCCGAGAAAATGTTTTCTTCATAAACCTTATAAGAAATAAATTTGACTTTTAACATTGCGTATGGCTTAATTACATGAATAGGCATGTTTGATTTACTATAATTACTAGCTACCTTATTCCATTAGAACATAATTTTCTACGAATAAATCGCCTTCTTAAGTATCGCTGTCACCCGTGAATTCACTATCAGTCTCTAGTATCTACCTAACCGTTTCCTTTTTTTACAGGTGTCAACAAAACTGTTGAAGAATAGCTTCATTACGTTTTTAATTTCCTTCTTTATTTTTCGAATTGTATAGGATAACTAAGAATTACCAGTAAAAGTGTTATACAAAAAAAAAATGCGCACTTATCTACCATAATAAGGGGGCGTGGCTAAAAGTTAAACCATACCGAGTGGCCCAAAAGTTATGTCAATTTTTCCACATACAGAAGAAGTAAAAATGAAGGCTTCACAAGTTAATGGAATAAGAAACCTACAGGGAAGAAAACAGATTTATTATTTGAACTGTACTTAAATAATACCTTTAATACCTTTGTTATAGCGGTTATTCAAAATGTCCACCATTAGTGTGTAACTATACACTTCATACAACGGCTAAAAACTGATTGACAAATTTTCAACTATAACAATTTATCTGCATTGACGGTGTCAAATTGATTTTCTATTATGCTTTTTAGTTCTTTTAGTTTTGTGGTTTTGAAGAAAACACCAATCGTTTATAATACCCCACAGTGAAAATCACATGGGGTTAAGCCTGGCGAGCGTGCAGGGCAATGAATTGTACCACAGCGACCAATCCATTCGTTAAATTTGGAATTCAAAAGCTCTCGAACTTCGATACCGAAATATGCTAGTGCCTCATCTTGTTCCCAGATGTGCGATTGAAAATTGTAAACAGGATTGTTTTCAAGTTTCGGAAAGACTAGTTTCTTGCAGCACCTGTTAGTAACTTCCGAGTTTACAATTACCTAAAAAAATCCGTAATCTTAAAAAACCGCTTTTTTTACGTAAAAACAGCCTCACCAAGAATTTCAGCAAACATGGCGCCTACCCTATCTTGTAGAGCATAAAAAATGTAGTAAACCAGGCGATTTTTAAAAAATTCGTAAAACCAGTTTTTGAGAAAATTGCAAAAAAGTGAAAAATTACACGAATAAACTACTACTTCCGGTTGACCGATTTTGATGAAAATGTTCGTGTCGGGTCTGGTAGTGGTATGTAACTTAAGTTTCAAGTTCGTACGATGTTCCGTTCCGCACACACAGACCAATCGCTAAAAACATGTTTTTTGGGTTCAGGGGGTCTGAAAACGTAGATCCGGTGAAAACTCGATTTCTAAAAATCGATATGAAAACAATACTTTCCTTCCTATAGGCCTATATTCGTATAGGCAAGAGAAAGTAAAAATAAGGATCTAGTAATAGAGTACTCGAAATTTCTCCCCATACCATAACATCAGCCACATTAAGCTCTTCTTGAATTACCTTATGGGGATTTACATCCGACGAGTACACGCAGTTACGCCGATTAACACGTTCATTGAGTTTGAAACACGCCTCAACACACCACAAAATTGATCGCAAGAAATTTGGATCGGCTTCTGTACGGATAGCGACTTTCTCACAGAATTCCAATCACCTATCGGGATCACCCTCGTGAAGAACTTGGAGTAAAGATGGACGATATGGCTTAGAGACTCACCTCACTATAACGGACAACAATTGAATTGGTGTCCGGAAGAAGGGCTTACCTATGTTACAAAATTTTGAAAATGCGGTTATCGCTGGATTTATGGTCTACTATACGCGCGCCAGCTCATGATCTCTGTCGCCTGGGGAAGTGGGACGGGTGGCGTAATAGAATGTGAGTAATATATTTGTCTTATCGTGCAGTACAAAAACATTTAGTCATCATGTAAATATTATTATTATGTCTATGTATTTATTTATTATAGGCCTACATGTTATTGCTTTTCACAACGGATACACGTGTCACAATATACAGTTGTACATTTGTGCTAATGCGTCTCGGATGTGTTAATCATTATTCATGATTTTTGATCACTAAAGTGATTTTTATTTTGAAATTTAAAGCGTGTTAACGTGCCAAAAGTTATTAGTTTTGTGTGTTTTGTGTTAGGTAAATTTCAACGTGTATTTTTCATATCTTTTGCTTTATTTTAATATGTCTTCCCGGAAAAATAAAGCGGTAATTCATTCGGAAGTGCGACAAATTATTGCATCAGTTATAAAAAACTGTGATGAAGAATCGCGTAAAGGACTCGGAATTGGCTTAACCACTTGACTGAGGTAAAAAAAATCATAATCATAATTTGCTACTAATTATTTAGGCCTATAAATTAATGTTATGAAATATATATTTTTAATTTCCTTATTTTCTATGCTACGTGCATATTTTAATTCCTGATGACTGCCTGACTCAAACTGTAAATAATTACTAAATATTAATAAATACAATGAAAGAAAAGTAAAAGAGTTACTATATTATAGAATAAATTGAAATAATAAAACAAAAGGTTACTTTATAATGACAAGAACATTATGATAAATGTTTTTTTTATGAATAGTATAATCTTTCATTGCATGCCGTAACAGAAATTCCTCACACGGATCACGAGCTGACGCGGCTGCTATACGTAATGCATTTGGGTACTTATAACAGTTTTAGTTCTGTAACCTATCAACTGATGTCAGTATAACCAAAAATTGAGAAACTTTTCAGTGGAAGAAGGCCCTTTGTTGGATGGATTTCATTACTCTGTTATTATTTATATGGCCACTAGCATCCAGTTCAGTTGTTTTTTTATCTTTATCACGTACATAATCATCTTTATCATCGTTTTTAAAATTCTTTTTCATTCAAAACAAACCGCGAATGTTGAATTCAGCTCACAACGAATACTAAAAATGGTAACAAAAAATGGAAGCATGAATACGGAGAGTTGACTGTATATTATTAACTAGCCAATATCGTTAACTGTTTCTCTTTTACAGTTTTGTTTTAAAAGTAAAAATATGTTTTTTATTGTAAAAATGAAGTGATTTTATTATTCGTTCGATGGATTAAGGGCTTATATTGAATAACGACAGTTTCATTTTGTTCTTTACAATGCTCTTTTGTGATATTTGCAAAATGTAACATAGGCCCTTCTTACGGACACCAATTCAATTAATGTTATACGTGGATGCTGCTAACGTAATAATGTTACACTTTTGTTGTTTAGGTCAACAGCCGAAAGGCTGGTTTGAACCTCTAGAGGTTTTACTAAGTAAAAATGAGAAGTAAGGTGGTTTACCATTGCCTTCCTCACTGAGTTGAAAGAGTATGCTTATCAGCATGCCAGGCCCTCCTAAAAGCACTCACTTTCCACCCTGCAAATGACAACTTCACTTCATTCACCACAGGGTCTGGCTGCATAGTGAAATTCATTACTCTCAGAGGAGATAACTCTGACTAGTGTCTTTTACACCTCTACCTCTTCTGTTCTTAAATAGTTTAGTCATATAAGTGGCTGACTATGTAATAAGAAACAGAACTATTTTTTTTAGCCCTGGACCAAACAGATAGAGTGCAATTAAAATAACACTCCACCTGCCAGTTTTGGGCATGTTACACTTCTATTGATACAAAATATTCTATTTCATGGGGCCACCCGGTATAGTGAGGGGGACTCGAAATAAAAAGTTTGAGAACCGCGACTTTAAAGCAATAAAATACTTCTTAGCTGAGTCACAAAGTTTAAAAAATAAAAATATATTTATGGAGAGATCTTTCAACCTGTATGACTAGTTTATAAAATAGTGTAGCCTACCCTAAAGAAGGGTGCATTAAATACACTGGTTTATAGTTCCTTTACTGTGTAACCGGTTGGACTTTACATTTTACTTCCATCTAGATATCACAGTAGGAATACTAATGTCGATTTTACGGTTGAAAGGTTTTAGAACTGCCGCAACGCAGGTAACGTGAAGGCTGGCTGAGATTATGATAATTAACTGCGTCGGATAGTTCAAATGGTGGATGGAACTGGCTGGTACATCTCGATGTTAGTTTAACAAATAAATTAGAGTGGAGGGATTGGTTAAATTACAAATATAGCCAAATTACAAATACAGTAAAACCTCCTTAATCCGGCATTCTATAGTCCGGAATTGTCTATAATCCGGCATCAACGGCAATAGACAAAAATTATAGAATTGCCTTCACAATGAACATTGCAACCCGACAGCTACCGCCGACACTCAAGAGCCACAAAGCGTCACGTTTGTAAAATTTTCTGAGTCAAATAAACAATACAGTATGGCCGAAGTTATGAACTTGCATGTAATAAAAATGATTTTTTAAATAAAAAAATACTAGTTGTAAGAAGCAAGTAGATATTAGATCTTTTTTCCAGCCATCTACCAGTGCTGTTGCTAAAAACCACGAATAGTACAGTACTGTACTGTATTCAAATTTATTTCATCATGTACTGTAGCCTACTTAAAAAATGCATTTTAATATTTCTCCTGTACTTATATATTGATTTATTGTTTAAATAACCCATGTTTAAATAATAAATACATACAGTAAAAGTTTCTTGTGCAAATTGTGTTATTTTTTATACGACTCCTGTATTTTTATAAATAACCTCCATAGTCCGGAATTTCCTTTAATCCGGCAAGCTTCGAGTCCCAAACGTTCCGGATTAAAGAGGTTCTACTGTAGTTAAATACTATAGTTGTTATATTACAAATATATCCATCTTAAGGGGGTAGTCAACTCAAGAAGATGATTTTTTTTTTAATTTCGATGTTTTTTGCAGTTATTTGAAGTTTTAAAATTGCCTGAATCACAAAATTTGTTTACTTTGTTTGTACGTTGACAAAAAGTTATAAAAACATCTGTTTAAAATAAAGCTCTCTAGCAAGGCGAGTGAAATTATTCCTTCAACTAAATTTTCCGGAAATGTGGTTTTTACATGATTGTACATTCTTGGGAATTAAATATTTTGGTTAGTATTGGAGATATTTGGATGATGTTTTTTTTCAAATGTTCATAATTTCTTGCTCTATTATCTATGGAATGATTATTACAAAAACCTTAATAGGGATTTAGTTAAAAAATAATTTGTGAATACATAAAATAAATGTTATTGAAAATATGGTTTTTCTTCAATAAATTTCTTGTAAGAAAAATGCATACAACAGATAGACAGCAATTTTCTGACGTTTGTAGCATAAGAATGTTAATATCTTTCTTGGTTCCTGAGATATTTTATTCCCCGTAAAAGCCCGCTTTTCCAACCTTACCCTTGTATTAGGGGTTGTTAATAATTTTTTGGCTTGATTCAAATGATTGATCATTACTAGTAAATTACTCTTTCATTTAAAATAAATAATGATAAATTATAGCCAGAAGTTTTGATTTTCATTTTTTGGGTTGACTACTCCCTTAAAGGGAAGTCGGAAGATTTATCCTTTCATTGAAAGGATAAACATCCTTTCAATATTTATTTTAACATTGTATTTATTTTGCAATCAGTTCAATATTAAGGGGAGATGTCACGATAGTTTTACCTCCAAATTTCGATTTTTAGTTTTTTATATTTTTCAAAAGTTTAGGCCTAGATTTATCAGAAGAAACTCTAAAAATTACGTCAAAAAAATAATTTTTTAATGAAAAAATTAAGTTTTCATCAAGTTACACAGAAAAATTACCATGTTACCAGGAACGAATATATTTCATAATTTTATACTTCTCGTTGTAGTGCAAAGAGAATTTTAGTTTTTAAAATATCTGCATCACTGTTTTTTTGTATTCTCTGCTGTTGGTTCAGCTTTCTAAACAACTGTTGATGGGAAATTTACTTGTTTTTGTACATTTTGTTTTTGATTTGTGCCTTCTTGTTTCTTGCGTTTCCCCGTAAATTTAGATTTTTAACACTAGGTACATTTTTCTCAGAAACCAATAAACCTACCTGGCTGAAATTTTTACCAGTTAATTATCTTGTATATCCACGTACACCGACATTTTTATGACTCCTCAGGTGCTCCAAAAATTAGAAATACGCAAAAAATGTAGAAAACAATTTGTAAAAATTTTGTGTTATTCGTAATATTTAAAAGAAAATCGTATGGTTCAAAGATTAAATAGAAAAAATGTCAGTAGTTCGAGAAGAAACCCGACACCTATGATGTGTAAAGTCTGATTTCTCTATATTACCAATCCTATGAAAAATTTACCTATAAATAGCAAATTTAACATTGGCGGGATACAAAGTACAGTCTCCCCTTAAACACAAAAACTACTTCTGCTTACTATCATGGATTAGGCATAAGCCTGTTCCGAACTCACAAACCATCCTGTTCTTCTACACTAACACGAAATATTCCAACCCGTACATCTCTTTTACTGCCATCTTCTTCGAGGTCTTCCTACCTTCCTTCTTCCAACTGGAACATATTCTGTTACTTTTAAGGGTATTCTCTCTTCTGGCATCCGTACCAAATGTTACCTCCATTGATTATGGTACTCCTCCACTTTTTCATTCAGACTAAATACACAACCTCGCCAGCCAACAAAGTTCGAGAACTTCCGCGGTTAACTTTGTTGGCTAGCGAGGTGGTTTCTCATTGAGTACACTCCCAGTTCTACGAAATTTATTTATCAAACGCAATATTGACGATTTATTCGGAACGCCAGAACGGGGAAATTTCAACTGAAACTTATCTTGCACACATTTGTAAGATTTACTCGCTATGTAAGTCTCTACAATAAACACGCGTTCTTCCTTGGAAAAAACCATTGCTGACACAATATAACGAAACGACTGCTGTCACCAAACTAATGCTTGACTGGAACATTTTAACTGTCGTTGGCCTTGAGTACACTGTTGCCAACATACTAATTCGGGAACAGAAAATTTACCGATGTATTACTTCTATCTTCTTATAATCAGTGTTGCGTCCTAATAAAACACCCGTTAGTACTTAACCCTTTATCGGTCTTTGGTAAGTGTCTTTACCACTGGCAATAAGGTAGATTTTTTTAAGAATAAGCTATGCAGTTGAACCCTATTAGCATTTTATGGTTTTATAGATGTTCTCTGGTAAATAGCCTATCCACATTTTGAAATTAGTGCGCACTGACCCTTTGCTTCATGAGTTACTCGTACATGAATGTGATAAGGATTCATACCAGCGTATGCTACCGTTTTTTTTTGTTGTTACTTTGTACAGTATTTACAAAACTCGAGTTTTTTACGGGAAAGCAAGCATTCATGCTAATATAAAGTTAAGGTAAGTTATTCTACACATTTTTCTGTTATATTGGACTACAAGTTGTTTTAATAAGCATTCTTACCACTAAAATGTGATTCCCATTTCAATAATTGTTCCTTGGTAAGTATAACCAGGCTTAACATAAAAAAAAGAAATATCTTACTGTTCTGGCACTAGAAATACAGTATTCAAGTCCATATAAAACAAAATTTAACTTTTTACAACATGTACAGTCAACTCCTGCCCATAACAGACAGGTGGAGTGTCATATTATTTACACTTTATCTGTTCGTTGCCGGGCTAAAATAAATAGTTCTGTTTCTTATCACATGGTCAGCCAATTAAATGACTGAACCATTTAAGAACAGAAGAGGTAGAGGTGTAAAATACACTAATCAGAGTTATCTTTTCTGAAAGTAATGAATTTCATTATACAGCCAGACCCTGTGGTGAATGAAGTGAAAGTGTCATTTGTAGAGTGGAAAATATGTGCTTTTCAGAGGGCCCGGCATGCTGATAAGCGCTCTTTTCCACTCAGTGAGGAAGGCAATGGTAAACCACCTCGCTTCTCGTTTTACTTAGTAAAACCTCTACAGGTTCAAACCAGCCTTTTGGCTGATGACCTTAACAACAACAACAACAGTCAACTCCCGATTTTCCGCGGAATTGGGTGGCACGAGTGCCGCAGATAATCCGATTCCGCGGATAATCCGCAGAGTGACGAAAAAAGCGTAGGCATATATACAGTAGTATACGTATAAAATCTTTATTAATTTTTTGTTATTTAAAGTACATAAATATGTACAATAATGAAAACACTAACTTAAATTACAAAATATAACATTAAAATTTTAAATGTTGTTAAGTATTTTTTGTTCCTAAAAATGTTTGTTTACTGTAATTTTTTTAAATTAGTAGACTACATACAATGTATTTAGAAAAAACATAAAAATATTGTTTACTTACAAATGATGTGCAGAAGCTATGTTGTAATAGAAGTCACAACGTTTTAAAAAAATCAGTCATCTGCTTTTGTTTTTTTCAGTTAAAACACTTTTTCTTGATTTGGGACAGAAGTTTTCTCAACATAAGTTTGTCACAAAGCAAAGCGTGTGCTTTACAAATTTAAGCGTGTGCTTTACTTAACAAAGCTCATATTTACAAATTTAAGCGTGTGCTTTACTTTACAAAGCGCGTACTTCGTGTGCTGTACAAATTTTATCTTTAATGTTATCACATTACAAGAAATTTACTTAACGTTAACGTTAAGAAAAAAAAAAATGAAAAAAAATTTCATCCAACTTGCGCGGATAATCCCCCCACGGATAATCGGGAGTTGACTGTATATTTTTCTCCGTAGTACTCCCCTGTTGTTGTTTAGGTCATCAGCCAAAAGGCTGGTTTGAACCTGTAGAGGTTTTACTAAGTAAAACAAGGAGTGAGGTGGTTTACAATTGCCTTCCTCACTGAAAGGAAAAATGCGCTTATCAGCATGCCGGGCCCTCTGAAAAGCACATATTTTCCACTCTGCAAATGACACCTTCACTTCATTCACCACAGGGTCTGGCTGTATAATGAAATTCATTACTTTCAGAGGAGATAACTCTGATTAGTGTCTTTAACACCGCTACCTCTTCTGTTCTTAAATGATTCAGCTATTTAATGGGCTGACCATGTGATAAGAAACAGAACTATTTATTCTAGCCCAGCAACGACAGATTGAGAGTAAATAATTTGACTCTCCACCTGTCTGTTATGGGCGATTGTACTTCCCTGTTGTTGTTTAGGTCAACAGCCGAAAGGCTGGTTTGAACCTCTAGAGGTTTTACTAAGTAAAAACGAGGAGTAAGGTGGTTTACCATTGCCTTCCTCACTGAGTTGAAAGAGTATGCTTATCAGCATGCCAGGCCCTCCGAAAAGCACTCACTTTCCACCCTGCAAATGACACCTTCACTTCATTCACCACAGGGTCTGGCTGCATAGTGAAATTCATTACTCTCAGAGGAGATAAGTCTGACTAGTGTCTTTTACACCTCTACCTCTTTTGTTCTTAAATGATTCAGTCATTTAATTGGCTGACCATGTGATAAGAAACAGAACTATTTATTCTAGCCCAGCAACCACAGATTGAGTGTAAATAATTTGACACTCCATCTGTCTGTTATGGGCACAGTACTCCCATATAAAGGGTTAAAGTAAGAAAATTTTTGTAATTGAAATATTTTGTGTTATCTTTTAAATTAAGTAATCTCAGTGTGTAGACAATTCTTAGGATTGTCATTTAGATAAATTTTGATTTTAATCTAAATTGTTAATAATTTAGATAAGTAGAAAAATCTGTTGTTACGTGTAAGTGTAATGTGATATGTATTTTTTAGAGAAGTTGGATATCTCTTGTTTTGCGCTTTAATCAACTTGTCCAGGTTGACCAGTATATTGAAGGCAAGATAGTTATATGATTCTTATCTTATCTGATATTGTATGCCTTATCTGGTCATTTTTTTCTTTAACTGTTCTGTAATGTTTAGGTCCCTTTGTAATTATCTGTTTGATATACCTGTGATTAAGCGTAAAAACTTGTTTTGAAGCCGTTCCAGTACGATTGTCGGTGTTGGAATCTTTGATACCCGTCAACAAATATTCCATACGCCATACTGGTTTGAATGTAGCTTTTATGAACACAAAATTTGTTCGGATATAATTTCGTCGTTAAACATTTTGTGTCGTTTAAATTTTATGTTTAGTTGTTTCTATTAAATTTTTTTTTGCCTAATTTCCATATAAAATATTTGTCAAGGTGTATATTTAGCACTGTTTAACTGAGGAATTTGTGTGATGTTAAAAAACTTTGAAGGTAGTTGTTTCTTTCTAACATGATATTTTCGTCCTCCTCTGTCGTTCGTTGTCAGTTGTTTATTAATGCTAAATCGGTCTTGTAACATTTATGCCATTCATGTTTGACTCACACTTATCAAATGGGTGATCATCTTTGCATGTCATACATTCATAATAACAACCAGCAAATCTTTAGTTGTTTTGTTCTTAAGAGAACAAATAAAAAATCTGGTGTGAAACACTCACACAACTTTCTCTTGTCAATGCAAATAATTAACAATAAACCTAACATTTTAGTAATAAAACATTAGAAATAAACAAAAAACTAACCTCAAAAAACATAACCTAATTTTCATCATGAGTGAAAGACGGAAAATGAAAATCGATCTCAGTTTGGCTTAAAAATGCGGAAAAATTCATTTTTTCACGCTTAACTAGGCTCTGTCGAGAAAAATGCTCTAAATAAAAGTTGTAAATCTTTTAATTTTCTTTAAATTTGATTATATACACTTTTGTCGTAAAATGCATACTAAGGCCAAAATAGGGATAGAGAAGGAGTGTATATTGAAGGTGACAATAAGTGGTTACGTATAAAATTAAAATTGAATTTTTTACAACGTCAGTCTCGTTATTTATTAGCCACACCTCGTAACTCACTTACTAATTGATACAATCAAAACTCGACGATGGCAGAGCAAAGACTAAAACTTAACTCCAAAATGTCGTGCTCCTTATATTGGTGAATTTATAGAAGTCACGAGAAGGACAGAACTTTTTGATATAATAATAGAAATAAAAGTTTTTACAAAATGTAAACAACTTATTATTACTGAATAAAATTGTTACAAAAACAGCCAATTGTCTAAATAGACACCCGGTTCCTTTTGGTAGCCGTTCAACAATAGGCTGGCCTGTACTACACGTAGGCCTAACCATTTGTGCGTTATATTTCTATTTCTTAGAAACCTTATTTATTATTCATTACTAACTTTTATTATTTACATTACCACCTTTAAATCTCGTGTAAAGGGATTTTAAAATAATTTACGAATGAAAGTAAACTTAAATTAATGAATATAATATAATAAAAAAATAAATGAATAAAGACACAAAATAAATTTGATTTAGTTAAACGGAATTTAAAGAACGATTGAAATTACTTAAATATAAAAATTTGACAAAACTTGATTTTACAAAATGAATTTTACTGATCTTGATTTTTACTTTCTCTTGCCTATATGAATGTATAGGAAGGAAAGTATTGTTTTCATGTCGATTTTTCGAAATCAAGTTTTCACCGGTTCTACACGTTTTCAGACCCCCTGAACCCAAAAAACATGTTTTTAGCGATTGGTCTGTGTGTGCGTGCGTGAGTGTGTGTGTGTGTGTGTGTGTGTGTGTGTGTGTGTGTGTGTGTGTGTGTGTGCGCGTGTACAAAATATCCCAAGAACGGAACATCCTACGAACTTGAAACTTGAAACTTAAGTTTACCACTACCGGACTGGACACGAACATTTTAATCAAAATTGGTCAATTGGAAGTAGTAGTTTATTCGTGTAATTTTTCACTTTTTTGCAATTTTCTCAAAAACTTGTCTTACAAGTTTTTTAAAAATCGCCTGGTTTTCTCAATTTTTTATTCTCTACAAGGTAGGGTAGGCGTCATGTTTGTTGAAATTCTTGGTGAGGCTGTTTTCACGTAAAAACAAATTTTTTTTTAAGATTACAGCTTTAATATGCAATTTAGCGAAAAATTTATATAATAAAAGTTGTAGAGAATTTTAAAACCTACAACTTTTATTTCAAACATTTTTTTGTATAACTCTTAGTTTAGCAGTAATAAGCAATTGTCTGTTTTTTTCTCACGAAAACTTGTGAAAAATCGATTTTTTTAAGATTTCGGCCTTAGTATGCATTTTATAATAAAAGTGTATATAATCAAATTTATATGAAATTAAAAGATCTACAACTTTTATTTTGAGAATTTTTCTCTACAGAGCCTAGTTTAGCGTGAAAGAGTGATTTTCCGTATTTTTAAGCTAAACTGAGGTCGATTTTCATTATGCGTCTTTCATATTATGATTAAAATTAGGTTATATTTTTTTTGTTTATTTCTAATGTTTTATGACGAATGTTACGTTTATTGTTAATTATCTGCATTGGCAAGCAAGAGAAAGTTGTGTGAGTGTTTCACACCAGATTTTTTTATTTTTATTTTATTGATGACACTTTAAATTATAATTTTAAATATTTAATTAAGTTATTGCGATTATAAAAATATACTCGCCACTCCAGCGGCGCTTCGCGCCGCTTCCGTGTCTCGACCTCAGAGGGGTAGGTGGATCAGAATACATAAGTGGATCAGAACCATAAAAGTACGGGCGCTGCGCGCCCGCACTTTGTCATATGGTGAAGTTCGGCCGCCAAGGGGGTTAGGTGGATCAGAATTTATAATTGGATATGGTAAAGTCCTGTCAGAAGTTTTTAATTTTTAAGTTCTAAATATTGAAGTCTGAGATTTGAAGATATTTTACTTCTCAGGTTGAGGTTTGATGTTTATAAGTTTTACGTTTCAAAATTAAGAAGTTTTACGTTTGAAGTTTTATAATAACCTTAAAATTATATTAAGGTTTGAAATTTTAAAATGTGAGGTTTGAAATTTTGGGGTTGCTTTGATGTTTGCTGTTTGAAGGTTGAGAGCTAGAAGTATCAAGTTATCCTGAGTGAGGAATTTTACAAGTTTGTGGTTCATGTTTCAATGTCAGAAGTTTTTTACATGGTCGAATTTGAGCGTAGTCAACAAATACCGTGCGTGGCGATGGTCATTGAAGCCTTAACATGATTAAAGGTTTCAAGTTTTATAGCTTGAAATTCACTTATTGTTTAATAAAAAATGTATGTATTTTCTTCAAATTTTTTGGTCATTCCCTCATTGCCGAAATCAATCTAATGCGTTTCGAATCGGTCTGGTGATTTCTGCTCACATTTCTCTCTGTTAATTTTGAAATTTGAATGTTAGTGATTTTAACCTATAAATGTTTCATCCTGGGGTAATTCCTTGTATAGGTTCGAAGTTTCAAATATTAAATTTTGAACTTTGATGTTTTATAATTTGTATGTTTAAAGTTTCAATGATTGAAGGTTTTTATGTTTAAAAGCGTGAGTTCTTAAATTTTCGGATTGATGTTTTAAGTTTTAAAATTCGAAGTTTCAGGTTTTTAATGAATTTACATTTTAGGTCGAGGTTTGCTGGTTTTAGGTTTTACAATTTGAAAACTTGAAATTTTAAAGTTTGGGATTGATATTTGAAGTTTGATGCTTGGTTTATAAGATTACAGTTTGAAATTTCTAGGTGTGTGGTTAAGGTTTAAAGGTCTGACATTTAAAGTCAGACCAAAGTGAGTTTGAAGGTTGGAGATTTAGATGTTATGTGATTGACTTCTAGATTTTTATAAATAAAAGTTTGAAGATTCATAAAATTTTACAGGTTGAACCTGTAAAAGATTGAGGTTTGGTAAAAGTTTCAAAGTTTGATGTTTTATTTTAATTTTTGAATTTATTAGTATGTTAGTTTAAAGGCTAGAAGTTTAAATGTTTCAAATTTTGGTGCTTGACTGACAGTGTGCAGACGAAGGGGTTCAAGCTAAAAGTTTCCCGTTGTGATTTTAAAATTTGAAGGTCCAAATATTAAACATTTTAAACCTATAAGGTTTAATTTATAAATCTTTTAGGTTAAGTGAGGTTTGGAGGTTTAACGTTTGGAATTAAATAATTCAAAGAGTCACGGCTTCAGCTTCTTGTTTGAAGTTTGTAAGATTAAATTAACTGGTTTTGGTTTCAAAGTTAGTTGTTTGCCTGATAAGGTTCGAAAGAATTAAATTTGATATTAAAAAGCTGAAAATCATTTGATTGAAAAATCATTAATATGAAAAGCAGAATTTAAAGTGCTATAAATTAGTTTTGAGATTTTACGGTATACACGTTTCATGTTGATGTTTCACGTTTTTACCTTTCCCACTTAAGTACACGTTTCTGCGTAATGACTATATAAAAACGTTCAACATTTTCCCGGCTATTGTGGTGTTGTACTGGCTTACATTAAAAATATTTACAGGGGTTTAGGTTACGGCCGTTTGCCGCAAAAAATTGAAGTGTATTAAATATCACCTCTCGATATTCCTCCACGAGGGTTCGACAATTTTTTACAAAACTAAATTATTCCAAACAATTCTTTCACGAGGGTTGCCAATTTATTACATAATTAAATTTCTTCCAAACAAGAATTGAAAAATTTATAGTGTGATCACTTATTCCTCACACAAGAGAATGCCCATTTTAAATAAAACTTTTCTTAATTACTATTATTTTATATTTTTTTTATCTAAGTAATAATGATCACAGCAATTCGTTTAAAAGATAGTTATTTTTATTTATTCTTCGACAAACATGTGTATATATTTATTTCAAACTTAACAGCGAATTATTGTTGTTGTTTTTAATGTGTCTACTCTTAATAGCTTTCAGATACTCACAGTTCTTTTAGATTAAAATAATTAATGTCTCTTCTAGTATTTATGAATCTTATATAATTATATTTTACCACTATTAGTCAAAGATCGAATGAGAAAAACCATTTTTACTGAGTGAATGAGGGACCTGCCTATTCGGTTCGCCATCTTGTCCCTCACTAAAATAATTTGTACAAAATCTTTCCTTCTTCTTTAGTTGCCTAGTGACTAAAATAAATAACTCTTTTAAATAATTTTGTCAATGTGAATTAAATAATTTTAAAGTATTAATTTTTCAATCAGCTGGAGATGTTTATTATTTTAATAGACTCAAAAAATAAACAACTCCAGATGTCCAATAAATTTGTCATATTACAAAATATTCCGAAGTTTCACTTCCAGGGTTTCCTAATTTTTTCAAAAATTTCCACGTCATACCCTTTGCCAAAATCAATCTAATGGGTTTAAATGGGCTACGTCGTATTCCGCTCACATTTCTGTATGTAGGCCTAATGTAAAAAAAATAACCGAATTTCAATATTTTGCCTATTTTCCCAGTATTGGTCAAAGTAACATGAAAATTTCAACAGGGCTTTTAATTTCGGCCGACCAAACAGACTGCAATAATGTTTCGTTCCGGTGATTTTTAAATTTTATCAAAATTTTGGGTCATCCCGCTTCGCCAAAATTAATCTAATATATTCCCAATCGGCTGTGTCATTTTCCGTTCACATTTCTTTATGTATTGAAGATCTAAAAAAATTCACTAATTTTTCCGGTTTTCCCGGTATCGGTTGGGGTCACATGAAAAATATTATTAAGGGTTTAGGTTATGGTCGATTGCTGATAATATAGAAACCCATAATTCTTCGCTCCGAAACTTCATAATTTTTCAAAAAATCCGGGTCATCTCCCACCACAAAAACCGGTCTTATCTGTTAAAATAGGTTCTATCGTTTTACGCTTGCATTTCTCTATGTAATAAAAAATAAAAAAATTTACTTAATTTCCGGTTTACCCGGTATTGGTCTGGGTTACATGAGCAATATCAATAGTGCTTTTGGTAAAGGTTAATTGCCAAAAAAGCGAGTCCAATAATGTTTCACTCCGAGGGTTTCTTAATTTTTTCAAAATTTCCTGGTCATCCTACTTCGCCAAAATCAGTCTAATGTGTTTTGAATGGGCTTGTTCGTTATCCGCTCCCATTTCTCTATGTAATGAACAACATTAAATAATGTAATATTTTCCATTTTTCCCCTTATCGGTCGTGGTTACGTAGAAAATATTTACAGGGCTTTAAGGTTTGGCCGATTCCCCACATAAAATAATCTTATAAATTATGCTCCAAATGTTTCTTAATTTTTCGAAATTTTCCAGGTCGTCCACTTCGTCAAATTCAGTCTAATGTGTTTTGAGTGGGCTTCGTCGTTTTCCGTACACATTTCTCTATCTAATGAAAAAGTACAAAAATTTCACTATTTTTCCGGTATTTGGTGGGATCACATGAAAAATATTAATAGGGATTGCCGACAAAAAAGCTGCGATTGAATCTCTGTCTTTTAAGCTTCCAGAAGTTTTTCAAAATTTCCGGATCACCCCGCAATAGTCGGTCTGCTGGGTTTATAATGTACTCTGCCTGGATTAATTGGCTGACGGCCAATAAAAGAGCTTTTATTTACTTGGTTAATCTTTAAAATAATTTTTTTCGTTCTCTCCCCCTTTCCAAAATGGGGCGGATGGACTTCAGTTGAAGTATGTTGTGTCACGCCAAATTAGTTCTATATTGAACATACGTAAAAAAAATTTTCATTCCGAACTAAACGTGAAAAAGATTATTTTTAACCAATTTTGAGGAGGGGAGCTACCAGAGAATTTACCCAATGAGAGTGAAATTTTAAGTTAAATCAATTCCTGTTGCGTGATATATAGGCCTAAGTAACTTGAAACCCGGGTGCAAAATATTTAAAATTTTTTTTTTTTTTAATTCATTTATTTTTAACGTCGCATCAACTACTAAGGTCATTAGCGACGACGTTGGGGTGTAACTATATACAATGGAGGATGAAATGAATTTTTGTAACGTATGAAAATATGTCATGCCTGAGTGGGATTCGAACCCAGGACCGCATAATGAGAGGCGAGCACGTTACCAACTGCGCCAATGCGGCCGGCATTTTAAATTTTGTTATTTGAGTTTTCTTAGTGAACGGGTGGGCTGACGGGACATGTATCTACTAATTCTTGAATTACTTCAGCAGACACTCAAAACTGGTTCTATACATTTTAAAGCTACGGTGCTCCGTTTAGAAGTTAAAATTTACGCCTCCTCCACCCTAAAATGGGCCGAAAGGACTTCGGTTAAAAGACGTCGCCTCACGCTGTCGTAGTTCTATATATAACGTATGTCAGAAACATTTGCTTTTCCGAACTAAACGAGAAAAATATTTATATTCAATTCTGGTATTTGTAGTATTATTCTAAATTAAAATTATTTTTTTACATTAGGAGACCTGTTTGTTTAATAGGCCTACTGTCGGAATTTAATTGGGACCCATGCGCTTCGCTGCACGTGTTGGAAAAACATAATGAGATTATGTTAATGTATATGAATATTAAATATAAAAATTTGTTGGTTCTTAAATTTTTAAGGGTTAGTGGAAGCATTTAATGTAAAGGCTATCTATAAACATCATTTTTAGTTTGTCCTGTTGGCGCTAAAATGTGTAAATTGTTTTTATCGCTAACCCTCTAACATGAAACATGTAACTGTCCGTGCGAAAAGCAGGAAGTACGTAAATCAATCCCAAAAATGAACTTTAGGTGAGTTCACATTGACGATATTTTGAAAATTTGATCAGATGGGTCATGCCCAACGCGATAGAAACTGCAAATGCAATAGAAAAAAACCCCACAATCAGTCCAATTTTGCTGCTGTTGACAATCTTCATAATCAATGGAAGGTTTGTGGAAAAATAAAGCGAAAAGAAAACTGAGTTGTTGGTCAGTTATTTTGAAATTTTTATTTGGGTTTAAGCTGTCATATACATGAATAATATTTCCGTCGTAATAGGTACAGATCCAGTGCGTAATATGCTCTGTGGCTTTAGGGGGTAGTAGCTGGATATGTTTGTAATTTCTGGGAATGGGAATTAAATCCTCGATGAGATTCCACCTTAACAGAGCTTCTTGCGGTTGCAACTCCGTGTGTGCTGACAAAATTTCATTAAATTTGCTTACGTGGTCTGTAGATAAATAAATCGTTATTCATCAGCTCGTCAACAGCAGATTCGGATAAAGGTAATATATGAGCAGCCATTTGTAATCTAACGGTAAATGACAGTTCTAAAAAATATATATAATAAAGTTTTAAAAATACGGATAATTAATATTATGATGATGACTGTTTAAACTAATGGTAAACGACCTGGTTTATCGAGTCAGGACCTCGAGATCCACTTTGTATTGCAAAACAAAATGGTCCTTACAATATCATTAAACACTCTGATATTATACTTAAATTAATATTAGTTTAGTTCTTAAAAGACCTGTTTATATTTTGAATAATACGCTATGGTACAAATATAGCAATGCAAAACAGGTTGCCACTTATAGCCTAAAAGGTTCAGTTCTTAAAAGAACTGTTTATTTCAATGATACGCAAATGTAACAAATTGTAACAAATATAGCAGTAGCAAACAAGAAAAATGCAACTGCACAGTGAGACTGTTGTCCGATGACTGAGACCTGACTTGAACAATGCGATTGTGTAGGCGTGGTGACAATATGGGTTGTCATACATACAATAATAGGGATAACGGTACTTTCACATGATGTGTTATTACCCTTTACGTAGTGACATAAAAATTGAAAAATATTGTAAAATGTCTTTAAGTAATACTCTTGTGGTATAGTACTCAAGCTAATTTAAGTCTTAAGGACTTTATGTTTTCTGGGTCGAGAAATCGATTAAAAAAAGTCCGAGTTCGATATCTCTAGCCGTTAAGGAGTTATACCGTTTTTTAAGTTTTTTGAGCCCCATAGTGGTCGCACCCCGGATTTTTGTTTTTTCCTGAGGGTTTCAGGAGGTGAGGAACAAAAAAGATTCTTATCATTTTTTCGCTAGGAGGCCTCCTTATAGGTTAGAATTTCCGGACAAACATCGCTACACTCAGCTTTATATATGTGTATAAACAAGCACCATCTGTATTCGCGTTTGTACCTACCACAAAATTCTGCGGTAATGAAGCACTATGCGATCAATTTTTGCTTCCTGACTTCAACAGTAAAAATAGATTTAATCCCAGACTTTAAAAGTAAGACAAAACAAATTCTTTCCTCCATTAACAACAGCAGTAAAATTATTCAATAAACTATTCGTTTTGGTTCAATGTATTTAGCATTATAAAGTTTCAAAATTTAAATTTCTCTTCTTTAGGTTTTATTCCGAACACGATATATAGAAAAAAAGATATAAAAGATATATACATAAAATTTTGACTCCAAGCTATTTTTTAAGCGTAATGAATAAGTACCTTGAAACCTGGATACGCAAAAAAGTCAAAATTTGGTTTTTTGGATTTTTGCAACGAACAGGTATCAGAATCGAATTTTCGCTTATATACTCTCAAAGTACTTTAGGAGAGGAACAAAAAAGTCTTTGTAGACCACTAGGTCCGACAAACCCTTCAGGAGATAAAAAACACCCCTTCCCCCCCTTAGATATAGGGGGTGGTTTCGAAATAATTCGAAAATACCCATTTTTGAGTATTTTTAACGACAAACAAGGTACTGTTAAAAGATTTTAAAAATTTTGAAAATTTGAATTTTTTTAAAATTTTGGGGTTGCGTAGCACCCCTCACAGGTCCGAGACTTAAGGTTTCATAAATTTTCCGTACTTCCGGTCGATAGGGTAAGCCGACGAAAAATGAAAACCGGCATCAAGATTTATTCCGGGGCGTACAAAAATGAAAACCTGAAATTCGCAACCCCCAAAAAGCCTAAATTTCGTTTTTTGGGTTTTTTGAGCGAACCGGTCGTTTTTGAGCGACTTTAAAAAAATGTTTTTAAAGCATTTTGGAAGAGCAACAAAAAAGGTTCTATACATATTTACGCTAGGAAGCACCGTTTAGGAGTTCAAAATTTCAATCCCTTATAGCGCCCCCCCGGAAGGGCTGACCTCAGGTTTCGGATTTTTCCTGGGGGTTCTAGCTATAGGTGAAGGGGATCACGGTGTCGGTTTTTTTGAGCGATGCGCCCAGATGGCTGTGATTTTTCGTTTTTTGGGGGTCCAAAATCGCCCCTTTTCAGACCCCTGGAAGCTTCAGGGGTGGAGTTTTGGGGCGTTTTTGGTGTGCAATTTTTGTATCTTTTCGAGACGAAGCGATCGGGCGCATCACGGTGTCGCTACGACCCCCCGTTAAAAAGCTCAAAATTTACGGGATCCCCCCCTGCGCCCCCCGAAGGCGTAAACCCGAAAGTCATAGTTTTCCTGTCGGTTTCAGCGACAGGGGAAGAAAAAAGGTCCTTACGGTTTTTGGGCTCAGAGGCCTCGTTTGGGCTGAGAGTTTCCATCAGTGAGTCAGTGACATTGGAGCTTTAATATATTTAGATTAAATTGATTTGATATCTATAGGGTGATTCAAAAAGAGCGCCGGTTTTTAAACGGCTGGTAAATTTTTGTTTATCGGTTGGCAACATTGTTTGACCTCATTTCTATTTCGGAGAACATTCCGATTGACGATTCAGTTGTAGTTTCCCTTGTTCGCAGTGTAATACTCTCGCAGTCCGTGTCTAACCATGGAGAAGTTTACTATTGCGCAACGAGTGTTAATCGTCAAAACATTTTACCAGAGTGGAGAGAGTTATGCGGCTACTGTCAGGCGACTTCGCGGTACTCTAGGACGTATGAAGCACCGAATGAATCAACAGTTCGCAGGCTCATGAAAAAGTTTTTTGAGACGGGTTCAACAGTCGACCTTAAAAGTTCTGGACGTCGTCGTTCTGGCCAAACTGAGCAGAACGTTGCGTTGGTTCGTGACAGTGTGGCTCTTAGCCCAGCAAAATCAATACGTCGCCGTTCTCAACAATTGGGTTTACGATGTTCTTCTGTACGGAGAATTCTTCGGTACGATCTCCAATATCACCCGTATAAAATTCAGTTGACGCAACATTTGAAAGTGGCAGACCACCAGAAGAGACGACAGTTTGTTGACTGGGTATTGAGAAAACGGCAGAATGATGACACCTTCGCAAACAAAATCATTTTCAGTGATGAGGCGCACTTCCACTTAAACGGTTTTGTTAATAAACAGAACTGCCGTATGTGGGGTTTAGAAAACCCCACATACGGAAACTTGTCCCACATAGTCGAAACTTGTCGTGCAGTAATATCCAATTTCATGGACAGAGTTGATGCGTGCCAGCGCAGTAGAGGAGGACACATGCATGACATCATTTTTCATACATAAAATCGGAAGGTAAGATGAACTTGTTGATGTATTTATTTTCAGTTTTTCAATAAAATAAATCTCTTAATTTGATATATCAAAACCGGCGCTCTTTTTGAATCACCCTATATATCTGCCTACTGAGCTCAGAATATTTAAATATGATAATTTTTAATTAATTCGAGTTGAAGTTCTTGTAGTCTCTGCTTTACATGTGCCGTGTACCATTGATCTGGACCGAATGGGGGACTGGACCACTTTTACAATCGGTTTTATAGTTTTAATAGATTCTTTCAAAATTGTATTTGTTGGTTTCAAAATCGTTGTTATATTTAATTCAGTTTCTTAATTCATTTATATCTTGATGTTATCTTAGTTTCTTTTATAAAATTCATTTAATTGAAATTATTTATTAAAATTTATCTATTCATTTGTTTTTTGAATAGCTTCACTTTTATTAAGTTGAACTATTTGGCTTCTAGAATTATTATTTACATTAAATATTTCTTATAAAATTTTGGTTTCATATATTTAATTTTTGCTTTGAAATATTAAGATAGTAAATGAAAATTATTTATCTTGATGTTTAATGATTTACTATTATTTAAAATATTTTATTCAAAATCCAACAATTAACTTTTACTCTTGTCATTTGATCAACGATATTATGTAGAATAGATTGCTATTCTACACTCGGTCCTTCTCGAGAATTCTCAAACACTCTTTACTTTTAGATATTGTCACAATATGCATATCAACTTGCCAGACTCTCTGAAAAGCATCTACTTTCCACCCTGCAAATGATACCTTCACTTTATTCACCACAGAGTCTGGCTGTATAGTGAAATTCATTACTCTAAGAGGATATAACTGAGACAAGTATCTTTTACACCTATACCTCTTCCGTTCCTAAATACTTCAGTCACAATAATTGATTATGTGATAAGATACACCCTTAACACCCTTTTTTGTAACCCTTAAGGGGGTAGTCAACTCAACAAGATGATTTTTTTTTAAATTTCGATTGTTTTTTTCATTTATTTGAAGTTTAATATTTTCTGAATCACAACATTTGTTTACTTTGTTTGTACGTTGACCAAAAGTTATAAAAACATCTGTTTAAAATAAAGCTCACTAGCAAGGCGAGTGATATTATTCCTTCAACTTCAAGTTTTCCGGAAATATGGTTTTAGCATGATTGTACATTCTTGGAAATTAAATATTTTGGTTTGTATTGGAGATATTTGGATGATGTTTTTTTTCAAATGTTCATAATTTCTTGCTCTATTATCTATGGAATGATTATTACAAAAACCTTAATAGGGATTTAGTTAAAAAATAATTTGTGAATACATAAAATATATGTTTTTGAAAATATGGTTTTTCTTCAATCAATTTCTTGTAAGAAATAATATATTCAAGCGCATGCAACAGATAATAGACAGCAATTTTCTGTATTTTTTAGCATAAGAATCATGTTGATATCTTTCTTGGTTCCTGAGATATTTGATTCCCCGTAAAAGCCCGCTTTTCCAACCTTACCCCAACATTAGGGGCTCTAATTAATTTTTTGGCATGGTTTAAATGGTAGATCATTACTAGTAAATTACTCTTTCATTTAAAATAAATAATGATAAATTATAGCCTGTAGTTTTGTTTTTCGTTTTTTGGGTTGACTACCCCCTTAAACTAGCAGATCAAGTGCAAATAATTTAACACTCCACCTGCCTGTTGTGGGTAAGCTATCTACGAAATTATCTAAAGCAGTTATCTATTAAATGTATTCTAAAATAAATTATAGTCTTTATTTCTCCCGTTTATTTTATAAAAAATCTGCAACCTTTAACTTACGCAATGACCATAAAAAGGGCAATGAATAATAAAAATTATGTTTGTTCGTTGTCATAACATATTAATTTTTAATCAGTGACTATAAAATACAATTTGCATTTTAGCACAATATGTTTACCAAGTTTTTATAGTTCTTTTTATAGCATATTTATTGAAATCTGAATCTGATAACAAATCTACATGACGTTCAAAGGAGTAAATATTCTTCACGTTGTTTAGTAAATATTTTATATTCTATAAACTTAGCAATTCATTTTAATTCTGACTTGTTTTTTTTCTATTAATTTATGTATCCGCTCTAAAAGATGACCCACCGGGTTGGTCTAGAGGTAAAGTCGTTGCTGCTAGTCGACTGTTTAACAGCTAATTTTCGGAGACGAAGGTTCCTGGTTCAAATCCTAGTAAAGGTAATTACTTTTACACGGATTTGTATACTAAACAGTGGTTACCAGTGCACTTAGATTGTTGGGGTTTAATTAACCATACTCTCTCAGAAATGGTCGGCCTGATTCGGTACAAGAGTACACCTTGTTCAGTCGTCATACACATCATCTTCATTTCATTGGGGCATGGGGTTGCGTATTCTTCTCAATTGAACAGATTGCAAAGTACACAAATTGTAGCCTACTTGTTATACTGTATAAACTGTCAATACTCGAGGTAACAGTATCAATATGTAGCGCATGGCTATTCAGTATTACATAAGTTTGTCAATCTATCTTTAATTTCTAGTAAATAGGTTGATTCAAAACTATACCGCAATCTCTTGGGATCTCATTCTATAGCTAAAAATAAGAAAAAAAGTTCATTTATACATATGCCTGAAAACGCTTAGTTAGTTACGGCTAGCAAAAAATTTCACCTAGAACTCTGTACCCTCGGTGAAGTAAGGCCGTATAAAAATGTTAAAGGTAGTTACTAAGATACAAATACGAATGTTTCTTATGTTTCTTAATCTGAAAAATTGAATAAAATTGGTTCCAGAGCTGTAAATGCAATACTTTCAGAGATATCTTACATAAAACACAAGAATTGGTGCAAAGAAATAACATATTTTTGTGTTTAACGTAAGATTACTTCCATAAATGGTAAATAAAGGTGTATTTTTTCTTAAATAGATTTGTAGAAAATTTAATTCTGAAAAGATTTATGTGAATTATTCAGGAAATAATAGATATTGAAATTTCGCTTTATTTAAAATCAAAACAGATGCACATAAAACGTACATTTTTAACTGCATAAAATATTAACTAATATGTAGGTTTGGAGTAACAGCTGATAATGATCAGCTGTTACTCCCAAAGAATGTGCGTTTTAAGTGCGTCTGTTTTGATTTTAAATAAAGCGAAATTTCAATATCTATTATTCATTTTTTCCTGAGTAATTCACATGAATCTCTTCAGAATTAAATTTTCTACTAATTTATTTAAGAAAAAATACATCTTTATTTACCATTTATGGAAGTAATCTTACGTTAAACATAAAAATGTGTTATTTTTTGCACCAATTCTTGTGTTTTATGTAAGATATCGCTGAAAGTATTCCATTTACAGCTCTGAAACCAATTTTATTCAATTTTTCAGATTAAGAAACATAAGAAAAATTCGTATTTGTATTTTTGTAACTACCTTTAACATTTTTATACGGCCTTACTTCACCGAGGGTACAGAGTTCTAGGTGAAATTTTTCGCTAGCCGTAACTCGCTAACAAGCGTTTTGAGGCATATGTTTATATGAACTTTTTTTTCTTATTTTTAGCTATAGAATGAGATCCCAAGAGATTGCGGTATAGTTTTGAATCACCCTGTATTATTAAATTAAAGTGGTCGCTTTTGCTCGTTTTTACCGGTTGCGGTCGAATTAGAAAGTGATCATTTAGCGGAGGTAAATTTTTATGGGGAATAATAGTTAATACTGTATTTTGGTTCCGGAAAAAACTGGTCGGTTAAAGTGTTGGTCGCTTAGAAGAGGTGGTCGTTTGTGGAGGTTTTACTGTACTATACACTTTTGTCCTAGAATGCGTATTAAGCCCGCTATCTTAAAAAAATTCAGCAGACATTGCGCTTAACCTACCTTGTAGAGAATAACAAATGTTGTAAATATTGATTTTACAAAAAATAATAAATAAATTTATTAGAAAAAGTAATTAAGTGATTTAGAAAAAACTCGTAGGAGCCGTTTTTTTGAAAATTGCAAAAGTTTGAAAAATTACTCAAAATACTACTTTTGATTGACCGATTTTAGTAAAAATGTTTGTGTCCAGTTCCTTACTGATATATAACTTAAATTCCAAGTTTCAAGTTCGTACTATATTCCGTTCTTGAGATATTTTGTTCACACACACAAGGACTAATTACTGAAAACATGTGTTTTGGGTTCAAGGGAGACCGAAAACGTGTAGGCCTATAGCTGGTGAAAACTCGATTTCGAAAAATCTACATTAAAACAATACTTTCCTTCCCTAAATATTTAGTACACAAGAGAATACTTTCCTTCTCTGTATATCGGCAAGAGAAAGTAATCTATAAATCGAAAAAATATGTCCATCAGATTCGAATTAAAGAGGTCCAAAAAAATATTCGCTAAAAATATGTGTTTTGGGTTCAAGGGAGACCGAAAACGTGTAGGCCTGTAGCTGGTGAAAACTTGATTTCGAAAAATCTACATTAAAACAATATTTTCCTTTCCTAAATATTTAGTACACAAGAGAATACTTTCCTTCTCTTTATATCGGCAAGAGAAAGTAATCTGTAATTCAAAAAATATGTCCATCAGATTCGAATTAAAGAGGTCCAAAAAAATATTCGCTGAAAACGTGTGTTTTGGGTTCAAGGGAGACCGAAAACGTGTAGGCCTATAGCTGGTGAAAACTCGATTTCGAAAAATCTACATTAAAACAATAATTTCCTTCCCTAAATATTTAGTACACAAGAGAATACTTTCCTTCTCTTTATATCGGCAAGAGAAAGTAATCTGTAATTCGAAAAAATATGTCCATCAGATTCGAATTAAAGAGGTCCAAAAAAATATTCGCTGAAAACGTGTGTTTTGGGTTCAAGGGAGACCGAAAACGTGTAGGCCTATAGCTGGTGAAAACTCGATTTCGAAAAATCTACATTAAAACAATACTTTCCTTCCCTAAATATTTAGTACACAAGAGAATACTTTCCTTCTCTTTATATCGGCAAGAGAAAGTAATCTGTAATTCGAAAAAATATGTCCATCAGATTCGAATTAAAGAGGTCCAAAAAAATATTCGCTAAAAATATGTGTTTTGGGTTCAAGGGAGACCGAAAACGTGTAGGCCTGTAGCTGGTGAAAACTTGATTTCGAAAAATCTACATTAAAACAATACTTTCCTTCCCTATATACACAAGAGAATACTTTCCTTCTTTTTATATCGGCAAGAGAAAGTAATCTATAAATCGAAATATGTTCCATCAGATTCGAATTAAAGAGGTCCAAATGTATCACGTTATATATTGTAAATGTCTTATGTTTCACGTAAAGTAAATTATGTAATCGTGAAGAAGAGAGAGAAAAGTGTTATTCAATAAGAGTGGGATTAAGTGTAAAATAACTTTGAAGTGGTGGGAATTGATAAAAGATTATACAGTATTCAATAAGAGAGAGAGAGGAAGAACGTGCAAACATTGTCGTGCTGCATTAAAAAGAGAGAATGAACTTAACGTAAAACAGCTGATGATAACCCACACATATATCTGCGCATGTTACTATTTTTTTCTGTACATTCTTCACATGTCGGAGATATCCTATTGGTTTAAGTTAACGTACCTTTCCTTCAAATACCCACTCTTCAATTTTTCTTCACATAAAATTGATTAAATATTTCACATCCGTTGTTAAATTATATTTTTCCTTCTATTTTTATAATATAATATCAAAATTTTATTTAAAGTTTTAAAATTTTTAATTTATTAAAATGAATACAGTAGTCCGAAGTTTATCAACTGCCGTTAAAAAACTTGATTTAAATGGTATATTTGTTCCTTTAATTACACCTTTTACGTCCGGTGGGAAAATTGATTTTGATAAAGTTGAAAGAAATGTGTTTAAATTTGAAAATGAAGCTAATTTAACAGGTGAGCATCATTATATATATTTTGTTAGTCTTCAAAATTTTTAATTTGAAAAATATCTATATAAAATCTTGGACAAAATTAACTCATCATGTAAGATTTTGGGTAAAGGTGCAAAATAATTATTTTCTTCAATATTCCAGGTTCATTTCTGTTACTTTTATTATTTGTATCATAATTTTAATCAGTATGTAATATTTTTACTTTCTCTTGCCTATATGAATATATAGGAAAGAAAGTATTGTTTTTATGTCGATTTTTCGAAATCAAGTTTTCACCGGATCTACACGTTTTCAGACCCCCTGTAACGCATCATGTAAGATTTTGGGTAAAGGTGCAAAATAATTATTTTCTTCAATATTCCAGGTTCATTTCTGTTACTTTTATTCTTTGTATCATAATTTTAATCAATAGGCTATGTAATATTTTTACTTTCTCTTGCCTGTTGTTGTTTAGGTCATCAGCCAAAAGGCTGGTTTGAACCTGTAGAGGTTTTACTAAGTAAAACGAGGAGTGAGGTGGTTTACCGTTGCCTTCGTCACTGAGTGGAAAAGTACGCTTATCAGCATACCGGGCCCTCTGAAAAGCACATATTTTCCACTCTGCAAACAACACCTTCACTTCATTCACCACAGGGTCTGGCTGTATAATGAAATTCATTACTTTCAGAAGAGATAACTCTGATTAGTGTCTTTTGCACCTCTACCTCTTCTGTTCTTAAATGATTCAGTCATTTAATTGGCTGACCATGTGATAAGAAACAGAACTATTTATTTTAGCCCTGCAATGAACAGATTGAGTGTAAATAATTTGACACTCCACCTGTCCGTCATGGGCAGTTCTCTTGCCTATTATGAATATATAGGAAAAAAGTATTGTTTTCACGTCGATTTTTTGAAATCAAGTTTTCACCGGATCTACACGTTTTCAGACCCCCTGAACCCAACAAAACATGTTTTTAGCGATTGGTCTGTCTGTTTGAACAAAATATCTCAAGAACGGAACATCGTACGAACTTGAAACTTGAAACTTAAGTTACATACCACTACCGGACCTGACACGAACATTTTCATCAAAATCGGTCAACCGGAAGTAGTAGTTTTTTCGTGCAATTTTTCACTTTTTGGCGATTTTCTCAAAAACGGGTCCTACGATTTTTTTTTTAAATTTTAAAACTGCAATGCAGTTTACCGCATTGCAGTACTAATTTTTTACTCATTGTACAATGGTTTACTATTTTTACTATTACTGGATTACTAATTTTACTAATTTTTTTATGTTCTACAAGATAGGGTAGGCGCCATGTCTGCTGAAATTCTTGGTGAGGCCGTTTTCACGTAAAAAAATTGTTTTTTAAGGTTGCGGCTTTAATATGCATTTTAGCGCAAAAATTTATATAATAAAAAATGTAGAGAATTTAAAATCCTAAGACTTTTGTTTCAAACATTTTTTGTATAACGCTTAGTTTAGCGGTAATTAGCGATTTTCTGTTTTTTTACGAAAACGTGTGAAAAATCGATTTTTTTAAGATTTCGGCTTTAGCATGCATTTTACGACAAAAGTGTAGCTATATAGTAAAATTTATAGGAAATTAAAAGAATTACGACTTTTATTTATTGCATTTTTCTCTATAGGCCTACAGAAGCCTAGTTTAGCGTGAAAGAGTGATTTTCCGTATGTTTAAGCCAAACTGAGGTTGATATTCATTTCGCGTCTTTCACTCATGATTGAAATTAGGTTATGTTTATTGAGGTTAGTTTTTTGTTCATTTTGTATAAAAAAAATTTTGTGTGAGTGTTTCACTCCAGATTTTTTACTTTATTTATTTAAAGTCGCATTAACTCCTTGGTCATTAGCGACTGCGGTTGGTTATAAATCTAGAACAGTAGGTTTTGACTTATGAAAATTTTCAGACCCTAGCCGGGATTCGAACCTGGAACCTCCGCGTGGTACGCTAGCTCGCTACCACTACGCTAGATGTAAATTTCATTTACGGTAATTTAATGAAAAAATAATATAAATTAGCTTTAAAAAAACAATGTTTTTTTTAATAAAAACTTAGAGTATTGAATGTTTTCCATATTTAGTTTATGCAAAATGGGAAAAATTAGAAGTAAATGATTATTACGTGATTTATAATGAATTAATTATTAATTCAGTAACAATTGCAGCCCTCTCTTGCCTTAATTACAGCTAGCATCCGTCTCGGCATTCCTTGAATCAAGTTTTGGATTGCTTCCTGGTCGGTTTTCTCCCATTCTTCTTTTACCACATGACACAAATGTTGAAGATTCACTGCATTACATCAACGAATCTTTTTTTAAGCATAATTAAAATGTTATCAAAAGGATTTAAGTGTGCTGGGTGGTCAGATCATACGGTTAATACCTACGTCATCAAGATACTGTCAACCCATTTAATAAAATCTTTTAAAGTAATGCGTTAATGTTGTCCACGACTGTACAAATAAAAATCTGGTGTGAAACACTCATACAACTTTCTCTTGCCAATGCAAATAATTTAAACAATATAACCTAACATTAGTAATAAAACATTAGAAATAAAGAAAAAACTAACCTCAAAAAACATAACTTTATTTTAATCATGAGTGAAAGACGCAAAATGAAAATCGACCTCAGTTTGGCTTAGAAATACGGAAAATCACTCTTTCACGCTAAACTAGGCTCTGTAGAGAAAAATTCTTTATATAAAAGTTGTAGATCTTTTAATTTACTATAAATTTTCTATACACTTTTGTCGTAAAATGCATACTAAGGCTGAAGTCTTAAAAACATCTATTTTTTTTACACGTTTTCGTAAGAGAAAAACAGAAAATCGCTAATTACCGCTAAACTAAGTGTTAGACAAAAAAATGTTTGATATAAAAGTTGTAGGATATTAAATTCTTTACATTTTTTTATTATATAATTTTTTGCGGTAAAATGCATATTAAAGTCGCATAAAAAAAAACAATTTTTTTATGTGAAAACAGCTTTACCAAGAATTTCAGCAGACATGGTGCCTACTCTATCTTGTAGAGCAAAAAAAAAATTAGTAAACCAGGCGATTTTTAAAAAAACGTAAGACCAGTTTTTGAGAAAATCATAAAAAAGTGAAAAATTACACAAATAAACTCCTACTTCCGGTTGACCGATTTTGATGAAAATGTTTATGTCGGATCCGGTAGTGGTGTCTAACTTAAGTTTCAAGTTCGTACGATGTTCCGTTCTTGAGATATTCTGTTCACACACACACACACACACACACACACACTCACTCACACAGACCAATCGCTAAAAACATGTTTTTTCGGTTCAGGGGTTCCAAAACCGCGTAGATCCGGTGAAAACTCGATTTCTTAAAATCGGCATGAAAGCAATATTTTCCTTCCTATATATTCATAGAGGCAAGAGAAAGTAAAAATGTATTATCATTATAAGTAGGCTATTATGAACACAATTATTTGTATATTATTATTTCTCTATTTTTTCGATGATTTTCCTAGTAGTTCTCTTAAATCATTCGATTTTTGTAGGCTTAACAGCGCGCGTGAGGTAGTACAGTTAGTAATAAAATATAATATTTTTTAGCTTTTTTTTGTTATCGGGAACTGTTATTTATTAACAACCACCCAACTTCATCGGTGCTTTTCGCTTTATTTTTTTGACGTGATTCGGCATGAATTTTTGAACAGGGACCTCCAAGAGCACGCTAGAATCAAAACTCACAAGTTCCAAAAAGTCAAAAATTTAGATGGCAGTGAATTCTTACTGTATTTTTATCGTAGTATTTGAATTTATGCTATTGGTTGGAATCAAAACACACTATTTCATACATACAATTAAGGATAAAGTTCATGATTCGTGTCAAAAATAACAAGTTCCATTGTAACATGTGTGTTCACTTCATTCACCACAGGGTCTGGCTGTATAATGAAATTCATTACTCTCAGAGGAGATAACTGTGGCTAGTGTCTTTTACACCACTACCTCTTTTGTTATTAAATGTTTCAGTCATATAATTGGCTGAACAGGTGATTAGAAACAGAGCTAGTTTGTGTAGTCCTGAAACAAGCAGATCGAGAGTAAATAAGTTAACAGTCCACCTGCCTGTTATAGGCAAAAACATACCTAGCTTATGCAATTAAATATCTACTATCGGTTTCGTAATCATAGACACCCGAGTTTGGACCCTTGCATCTCCAAAACTATAAGTCAGATTTTAACATACTTTACATCAAAATTTAGCTCATTTTATTCTGCATTTACCTATAATAGTTCGTTATTTTTAATATTGTTTAAAAATTGTCATATCGAGACAAAAAGACCCGGTTTTTTTGATACCGCAACAAATTTCATGCGTTTAAAGGCGTGTAACTCGATAAATATTTGACCGAAAAGTTTGAAATTTTAACACAACATAGAAAATTATATTCTTACAGCGTGTACGAAATTTCAAAATCGTAAGTTTGTTATAAATTTTGATTTATTAACAATATTCTGAACCCTTGCTATCTCGGTAACTGCTCGATCGTTCGGCACGAGCAAACTATCGTTTTATTCAGCGTAAAAAACTTTGTACAGATATGTTAATAACATCAAATATTGATTGGCCAATGTTGGGGTAGAATTTTTAGAATTTTGAAAAATAGATGGATAATGCGGGGGTGGGCGCTACTATCCATTTTCTTTGAATCTGCTGTCTACCTGAATTGACAATGCAGTCTGACCATTCAAGTAGACAGTCCGACAGGATGTCACGTACACAAACTAGCAACATGGATAGTAACACCCAACCCCGCATTACCCATCTATTTTTAAAAATACTAAAAAATCTACCGCAACATTGGCCAATCGATATTTCATATTATTAACAGATCTGTACTAAGTTTTTACGCTGAATAAAACGATATTTTACCCGTGCCGAACGATCGAGCGGTTACTGAGATAGCAAGGGTTCAGAATGTTCTTAATAAATCAAATTTAAATAACTTACGATTTTGAAATTTCGTACACGCTGTAAGAATATAATTGTCTATGTTTTGTTAAAATTTCAAACTTTTCGGTCAAATACTTATCGAGTTACACGCCTCTAAACGCATTAAATTTGTTGCGGTATCAAGAAAACCGGGTCTCTTTGTCTTTCAACCTCGATATGGCAATTTTTAAACAACTTAAAAAATATAGGACTATTAAGGATTTTTTTTTTTATTTATTTTTTTTTTTTTGAATAACTGTAAATCTACGATCTGCTCTCATAGAACAATGAGTAGATGTGTTGTAAGTATAAATCTTGAGTAAGTAATACCCCTTGGTATTACTCTATAAAATTTCCCATTTTGTTGAAGTGATCTTGCGATCGTAAAATAAATTACACAATCACATATTAAAATAAATCTGTAGGGTGTAGTCTGCATAGTCTTCTGTGTGTTCCACTGTTGTCTAGGAGATTGATGGCTTCTGGATTCTGGTGATTTTCAAGTCTTGTTTGGTAACTGGTGCAAAATTTCTGTATAGCTTCGTGTACCGTGGGAGTATTCGTGTCTCTGTGCAATATAGTGTTGGATATGTACCAAGGTGAGTCCGTGATGTTTCGAAGTATTTTTGACTGAAACCGTTGAATTATTTCAATGTTACTGTGACTTGCTGTGCCCCAGAGTTGTATCCCATATGTCCACACAGGTTTAAGTATATTAAGGATTAACGCAGAATAAAATGAGCAAAATTTTGATGTAAAGTATATTGAAATCCGTCTCATAGTTTTGGAGATGCTTTGGGTTCAAACTCGGGTGTCTATGATTATGAAACCGATAGTAGTGTCTTTTACACCTCTCTTCTGTTGTTAAATGTTTTAGTCATATAATTGGCTGACCATGTGATAAGAAATAGAGCTAGTTTTGTAGTCCTGAAACAAGCAGATTGAGAGTAAGTAAGTTATAATAAGGCAAAAACATACCTAGCTTATGAAATTGAATACCTAAGTTATATTTCTATCAGTAGAATTTAAAAACTTTCTATTAGTTTATTGAGATAAGAAATTATAAAAATAAATTTATGCAAAAACTATAAAATGTAATCAGTCTAATTAAAATAGTATTCTTATTAGTTATCATAGTAATGAATAGTTTGCGAATTGAAAGTTTTCTAATGAAGGCTTTGCTTTATGTAATCTACGTCGTCCAAGCATTAGGCATTCCAATGAGTCAGAAATACTCAGTTCAATCGTTTGAATTCAAGGTTATACAATTGAGCGATTGGTTTAGTATTACTCGGCATAATAATAATAATACTAAATAATACTAATAATAATAATATTAATAAAAATTGAAGAATATTCCAACATAGAGACAGACATGAGGAAAAGACGCCTTCAATTTTATGGCCTCATTATGAGGCTTCCTGACACTAGACTCACAAAGAGAATAGTAAAATATGTATCATCACTTGTTAATGATGGGGAATGGATACAAAGTGTAAAAAAAGATTTAGAATTGGCCAAAATCACCAAAGAAGAAATTCTCATAAGAGACAATTTTAGAACAAAAGTTAAAAAATGGGAGGTTAAACCAGAGACAAAAGCTCCAAGAACCGGAACTAAGTGGAGTGAACGGAGAAAAGCTGAATTCTCACAAAGAATGAAAAACTGGTGGGCGGATAAAAAGGACAAGAAATCCCAAAAACAAACCAGATTTACTTAGCGTCTTCCACTTCGGGAGCTTTACGACTAATAATAATAATAATAATAATAATAATACTGTAAACCTCGTTTATCCGGTCCTCGTTGTTCGGGATTCCTGGATAATCCGGATCAGATTTGCAGACTTTTTTATTTTAACACCGGGTTGTTCTAGAGCATTGATTCTTAACCTGACGGTCGTGGTGATATTATAGGGGGGGGGGGTCGCGAAACAATAATGAAATCATTTAATCATTTTATGAAAAAAAATCAGTTATTACTTTCTCTTGCCTATATGAATAGGCTATAGGAAGGAAAGTATTGTTTTCATGTCGATTTTTCGAAATCGAGTTTTCACCGGATCTACACGTTTTCAGACTCCATGAACCCAAAAAAACATGTTTTTAGCGATTGGTCTGTGTGTGTGCGCGCGCGCGTGTGTGTGTGTGTGCGAACAGAATATCTCAAGAACGGAACATCGTACGAACTTCAAACTTAAAACTTAAGTTAGACACCACTACCGGACCCGATATAAACATTTTCATCAAAATCGGTCAACCGGAAGTAATAGTTTATTCGTGTAAAGTCGTCGCCGCGAGTCACCTGTTTAACTGCTGATTGTCGGAGACGAAGGTTCTTGGTTCAAATCCTAGTAAAGGTAGTTACTTTTATACGGATTTGAATATTAGACAGTGGTTACTGGTCTATTTTGAAAATTGGGGTTCAATTAACCACACTCTATCGGGAATGGTCGGCATTGGTCTGAACAAGACTATACCTCGTTTACAGGTCATACACATCATCCTCATCTCATTGGGTCATTGGGTTGCTTATTGTTCTCAACTGAACAGATTTCAACGTAAACACATTAAGGATAAAATAAATGTTCATATAGATAATAATTTTTAACTATAATAGCAAGTATTACGTATAGTTATAGTATAAATACTTATAGTTACTTATAGTTATATAGTATAGTAAAGTTATAGTATAGTATAGTTATAGTATAGTTATAGTATAGTATTATAGTTATAGTTATAGTATTTTTAACTATAATTTAACCCACCGGGTTGGTCGAGAGGTAAAGTCGTCGCCAAAATCAGCTGTTTAACAGCTGATTTTCGGAGACGAAGGTTCCTGGTTCAAATCCTAGTAAAAGTTACTTTTATACGGATTTGAATGCTAGACTGTGGTTAACGGTGTACTTTGATGGTTGGGGTTTAATTAACCATACTCTCTCAGGAATGGTCGACCTGAGTCTGTACAAGACTACACCTCATTTACACGTCATACATATCATCCTCATCTCATTGGGTCATGGGGTTGCTTATTGTTCTGAATTGAACAGATTGCAACGTACACATATTAGAAAATTAAAATAATAGCAAGAACGTAACTACCATAAGCGCGTCAGCTCGTGATCCGTGTGATGAATTTCTGTTACGGCATGCAGTGAAAGATTATACTATTCATAAAAAAAACATTTATCATAATGTTCTTGTCATTATAAAGTAACCTTTTGTTTTATTGTTTCAATTTATTCTATAATATAGTAACTCTTTTACTTTTTTTCATTGTATTTGTTAATATTTAGTAATTATTTACAGTTTGAGTCAGGCAGTCCTCAGGAATTAAAATATATGTACGTAGCATAGAAAATAAGGAAATAAAAAAATATATTTTTCATAGCATTAATTTATAGGCCTAAATAATTAATAGCAAATTATGATGATGATTTTTTTTACCTCAGTCAAGTGGTAAGCTAATTCCGAGTCCTTTACGCGATTCTTCATCACAGTTTTTTATAACTGATGCAATAATTTGTCGCCCTTCCGAATGAGCTACCGCTTCATTTTTCCGGGAATTTTATTTTGATTAAATGTACAGTGTCTCCATAGATTATACAATTAATACGGCAATAAAGTTCTTTTTCTCGAGTTTATGAAAGCTTTACTTGAATATCTCTCCAGTTAAACTATTAATGATAAAGCGTTTGCGTGACCGTGCTTCATTAAAACACCACACGTGCTTAAAACAGAAAACAGTTAACCAATTCCTTGTTAAGAAATAATGTGAAAAGTTATTTATAGGCTATATTATTTTTAATGTATGTTAAACCATTTTATGTAATTTTGTTAAAAAACCTGAACTTAGTTTTTTATTGTAATAAACGGTAGGTCTGCTTGTTTAAAAATTTGTTTTGTTTAATAACCATATTACTCGGAATTTCCGGATTGTCTTTGGTCACAATTAGTCCGGATAAACAAGGTTGTACTGTAGTATTTAATAATGCCTTTGAAAGAAAGTAAATTATGATCATTTCAGTCACGTTTTCAAAGTAGACTCTTCAATCGGCCGATTTTCATTTTCGTCATTCACTAATGATTAAAATTCTTCTTCTTCTCTTTTTATCCTCCTTCTTCTGCTGATACTGCTGCTGCTTCTCTTTCTTCCCCTCCTCCTCCTCCTACTCCTTCTTCTTCTCCTACTCCTCCTACTTCTTCTTCTTTTTCTTCTTCTCCTCGTGCTTCTCCTGCTCCACCTCCTCCTCCTCCTCCTTCTCATCCTTCTCCTCCTCCTTCTTCTTCTCCTCCTCCTTCTTCTCATCCTTCTCCTCCTCCTTCTTCTTCTTCTTCTTCTCCTTCTCCTTCTTCTTCTTCTCCTTCTCCTTCTTCTTCTTCTTCTTCTTCTTCTTCTTCTTCTTCTTCTTCTTCTTCTTCTTCTTCTTCTCCTTCTCCTTCTCCTTCTTCTTCTTCTTCTTCGTCTTCTTCTTCTTCTTCTTCGTCTTCTTCTTCTTCTTCTTCTTCTTCTCCTTCTCCTTCTTCTTCTTCTTCATCTTCTTGTTCTTCTTCTCCTTCTCCTTCTTCTTCTTCTTCTTCTTCTTCTTCTTCATCTTCTTTTTCTTCTTCTCCTTCTCCTTCTCCTTCTCCTTCTTCTTCTTCTTCGTCTTCTTCTTCTTCTTCTTCTTCTTCTTCTTCTTCTTCTTCTTCTTCTTCTTCTTCTTCTTCTTCTCCTTCTTCTCCTCCTCCTCCTCCTTCTTCTTCTTCTTCTTCTACTTCTTCTCCTTCTTCTTCTTATCCTTCTCCTCCTCCTCCTCCTCCTCCTCCTCCTCCTCCTGCTTCTTCTTCTTAAGATGAAAATATCATTTCATCCTCCATCGTATAATAGTTACACCCCAACGTCGTCGCTAATGATCGTTGTAGTTGATGCGACGTTAAGTAAATGAATTGAAAAAGAATTTTGAATATTTCTGAATTTTTAATGTTTTCGGAATCGAATGTTATTCTTCACGTTTTTCTATGAAATATAGAAGTTAAATTGTGCTTCTAGCCGAAAAAATACACCATCCAGAGGACTTGGAAAAATTAATTAGAAAGGGTGGCGGTGACAAAACATAGATTATATTTTTCCAATAATTATATTGGCAAGAAAAAGTCGTGTAAGTTTTCACACCAGTTTTTCTTATTTCCAAATATATTAAAATTAATTTATTTTAAAAGACACAAACTGATTTTCTTTACAGATATTATTCCCCACTTCGTAATTTTGCATTTACCCATTGGCGCTAGCATTTACTTAATAATTTTACTTATACAATGTTTTAGATATTTATAACATATATTTAGTTACATTATAACATAACTTTAACTTAATCTTCATAATAACTTAAACTGTACTTTAGTAACTTTATTTATGACTTAAATCTTATCTATAATTTAATTGGTTTTTTTAAGTACCATCATATGCGACTTAAAATAAACTAAACTAGTTCATTAGCGAATATTTTGGGTTTAGAAACATGATGAGTTTGAACTAGTAAAAATTTTCTAGATCTTTGCACGGGGATCGAACCCGCAACCTTCCGTTTTTCAGGGTAGCACAATAACTCCTGAGCCACGGTGGCGGTTAATTTAAATTTTATTTAAATCTTATAGCATGTCCATGACAGGTGGAGTGTTGTATTATTTGCACTCGATCTGTTAGTTTCAGGGCTACAAAAAATAGTTCTGTTTCTTATCACTTAATCACCCAATTATATGACTAAAGCATTTAACAACGGAAGAGGTACAGGTGTAAAAGATATTAGTCAGAGTTATCTCCTCTGAAAGTAATGAATTTCATTATACAGCCAGACGCTGTGGTGAATGAAGTGAAAGTGTAATTTGCAGGGTAAAAGTAGTAGATGCTTTTCAGAGGGCCGGGCTTGCTGATAAGCATACTTTTCCATTTAGTGAGTAAGGCAATTGTAAACCACCTCACTCCTCGTTTTACTTAGTAAACCCACTAAATGTTCAAACCAGCCCTTCAGCTGACGACCTAAACAACAAACAACATCTTTTAGCTGAACCCTTTCAGTGCTGAAACAATATTTAAAATTTTGATGTAAAGTGCCATTTAATTTGAATAAGGGTACAAAAAAATGTGTCAGCCCTGATTTCGAAAACTTGCAGGAGTAGCCTACGTCTGCCATTGCCGAGCAAAATTTCATCATTACACAAAAATAAAATTTCCGGTAAAAAATTAATTTTTATTGTGTTCAGAAAAAAAGAAATCGTTTAACACTATAATTATTCAAAAGAGTTTTTTCAGTTTATTTAAAGTCGCATCGACAGCTCGGTCTTTATCAACTACTGCGGGTTTTGGTATTGTAACGCTGTTTTTAACGTGTTAAAATTTTCAGACCCTAGCCGGGAATCGAAACCGGGACCTTTCGCTTTGCAGGCTAGCGCGCTAGTCACTACGCCACCGAGGCGCTTTCAAAACACATTATTCCATTAATTTTTGTTGGAAAGTTTTTTTGTAAATATTCGGTTATCCGGATGTTGGGCACTTTATAACTTAAGGACATGCCCAAAACGGGCAGGTGGAGAGTTATTTTAATTGCACTCTATCTGTTTGGTCCAGGGCTAAAAAAAATAATTCTGTTTCTTATCACATAGTCAGCCACTTATATGACTGAACTATTTAAGAACAGAAGAGGTAGAGGTGTAAAAGACACTAGTCAGAGTTATCTCCTCTAAGAGTAATGAATTTCACTAAGCAGCCAGACCCTGTGGTGAATGAAGTGAAGGTGTCATTTGCAGGGTGGAAAGTGAGTGCTTTTCGGAGGGCCTGGCATGCTGATAAGCATACTCTTTCAACTCAGTGAGGAAGGCAATGGTAAACCACCTTACTCCTCGTTTTTACTTAGTAAAACCTCTAGAGGTTCAAACCAGCCTTTCGGCTGTTGACCTAAACAACAATAACATCTTAAGGACGTCCGGTAAACCGGATGTTATCACTACGTAAAATATATCGACGTCCTGTTTTCCGGACGTTGGTACTGAAAGGGTTAATTGAATTTAAGTATATTTTGCTTAACAATCACATTAATGTCTAACGTTTGAAGTTCTTCAAAGTTGATCCGTCGCGTGAAGACGATTTTATATTTCTTCGCACACTTGCGCACTTGCTCAGTTATAGAAGTCACTTGCGAATCATCTGGTGTCGGCATACCATGAAGTCTTTACAATGTTCCTAAACACATACTAATTTTGAAACCTTTTTAATGGCATTTAGGATGTTTGTTTTAATGCAGTCATAAATTTGTTGGCCTTATGTCTATACCGGATTTAGCACTATTTTGAAGAGAAGCAATTTATTAAAGATTTACAGTTCGAATGTCCGAATGAGTCCAATAAATTTTTTCTATACGTTATTTTTGTAATTTTTTTTCTTTTCGTATACCTTCCACCTCAACTTTCCATTTAGAGTCATACTAAGGTTGTGTTAGAAAAGTTTATTACATAACCTTTGAGTTTTATGGGAATGTGGTTGCTTCTTTAATTGATAGAATTTATAAGTACAGAGTCAGTTTTATTGAATCTAATATTTCACTTCTTTGTCTGTATGTTAACGACGGTAATACCTCACTGTAGTTTTATAATCAAAAAATTTCTCTACTGAATTATCATTACTCTACTGAATTATAATTAGAGGAAGAGGAGGAGGAGGAGAAGGAAGAGAAGATTTACTTTGAAAATACTTAAAATTCTTTCAAAAATTATTGAAATTTTTTTGGTAGTACTCAGTATTTAAGGGTAAATAGAAGCTCCATCTAAAACAAATTGGATCAGATTCTGCGTTTTAAAGATATATACATATGTATATATGTGTATATATATATATATAGATATGCGAGGATTTACAGCCCCAGCCGTATCTCGCTTCCTAAGCACCACCTCTCTCTGTCTCGCCAGTCCCCATCAGAGAGCCACCACAAAGACATTGCCTTCTGCACCCCATCCAACCATGTCACTTCCGGCCTACCCCTCCTTCTTCTACCGGCTGGCGTCCACTCCCATACCCTCTAACTAATAAAATTTTTACTACCTTAATAATTTTTTAACTTTTAGAGTCTGGTGTGTTTAATAGCGCTACAAAAAAAATACATACTTAAACAAAACGCTTTAAAAAAATTAAACTGATAAAAGTAACATAAGTATAAACTACTGATATTTAAAGGTATATCAAATTCGCATTAATAGGCCAATGATAAATTAATATTTTTTTAAGTGTATCATACTGCATATTAAACAATGAAGATAAAAATGCAAAAAACCTGTGCAGCAAATTTATGTATAACAGACTGCAAGGTCATGTTTTCAGTCATGAATAATACCGCGTAACACATTAATATTTATGTTACTTTTATTTATGAAAACTTAATCAATAAAAGAATGTTGTATGTGACATACTCGTTGAATTTATGTATTTTATTTATTTATGCAAACAAATAAATAAAATGATCTTTTATTTTACGAGCGTGTGTGTTTACTATTTTCATTATTTGAATGCTTTATTTCAAAATTTAAAAAAGCCAAATGCATTTACTGAACATCAAAAAACACTTTTCGCATATATATGAGACAACTATTGACATTACAATTTATTATTGTTTTAAAAATATTATTCTATGAGCTGGTAGCTTCAATAGCTTTTAAAGTTCGAAGTTATTTAGGAATTTTTGCTTGGATTATTTGCGATTTTAAATAAAAAATCAATGCTTAGATTGTTTAAAAGCCTTGTGAGGCTTATCATTTAAGTATTATCAAGAAGCAGTTTCGTTACCGCCAAAGTGTGATTTATCTGGATGGTCTGTGTGTGTGTGTGTGTGAGTGTGTGTGTATGTGTGTGTGTGTGTGTGTGTGTGTGTGTGTGTGCGCGTGCGTGCGCGCGTGTGTGTGTGAGTGCGTGCGCGCGCGCGCGTGTGTGTGTGAATGTGTGTGAACAGAATATCTCAAGAACGAAACAACGTACGAACTTACTTGAAACTTGAAACTTAAGTTACATACCACTACCGGACCCGACACAAACATTTTCATCAAAATCGGTCAACCGGAAGTACGATTTTTTTAAAAATCACCTGGTTTACTCAATTTTTTATTTTCTACAAAATAGGGTAGGCGCCATGTTTGCTGAAATTCTCGGTGAGATTGTTTTCACGTAAAGAAATTAGGTTTTTAAGATTACGGCTTTAATATGCATTTTAGCGCAAAACTTTACCTAGGTATACTTTACTTTACTTTAGGTATAACAAAAGTTGTAGAGAATTTAAAGGTCTACAACTTTTATTTTTAACATTTTTTTGTATACCGCTTAGTTTTAGTTTTCTCACTAAAAAGTGTGAAAAATCTATTTTTTAAGATTTTAGCCTAAAGATGCATTTTGCGACAAAGGTATAGGTATAATCAAATTTATAGGAAATTAAACGATCGACTTTTATTTAGAGCATTTTTCTCTACAGAGCCTAGTTTAGTGTGAAAGAGTGATTTTCCGTATTTTTAAGCCAAACTGAGGTTGATTTTTATTTTGCATCTTTCACTCATGATTAAAATTAGGTTATGTTTATTGAGGTTAGTTTTTTGTTTATTTCTAATGTGTTATTACTAATGTTAGGTTTATTGTTAATTATTTGCATTGGCAAGAGAAAGTTGTGTGAGTGTTTCACACCAGATTTTTAAAAAAACTGATACTATTCATCATGCAATGATGGCAGTGGTGGGGATTAAAATGGGACTCTGATCGTTATTCCACAGGAGCTCGCGGACTCTGATCATTCTTTCCCTTTGCCGTAAATTTTAAAACTGCAATAAAAAGGAAACTGATCGTTTTTACCCTGTTTTGGACCTGCTATGTCAAAGACAACAACTTTAAGTACAGTCAACTCCCGATTATTCGCGGGCGCATTATCCGCGCACGTCGGATGAAATTTGTTTCATTCTTTTTACTTTCTCTTGCCTATATGAATATATAGGAAGGAAAGTATTGTTTTCATGTCGATTTTAAGAAATCGAGTTTTCACCGGATCTATACGTTTTCAGACCCCCTGAACCCAAAAAACTTGTTTTTAGCGATTGGTCTGTGTGTGTGTGTGTGTGTGTGTGTGTGTGTGTGTGTGTGTGTGTGTGTGTGTGTGTGTGTGTGTGTGTGTGTGTGTGTGTGTGTGTGTGTGTGTGAACAGAATATCTCAAGAACGGAACAACGTACGAACTTGAAACTTGAAACTTAAGTTACATATCACTACCGAACCCGACACGAACATTTTCATCAAAATCGGTCAACCGGAAGTAGTAGTTTATTCGTATAATTTTTCACTTTTTTGCGATTTTCTCAAAAACTAGTCCTACGATTTTTTTTAAAATCGCCTGGTTTACTACATTTTTTATGCTCTACAATATAGGGTAGGCGCCATGTTTGCTGAAATTCTGCTTGAGGCTGTTTTTACGTAAAAACATTTTCTTTTTAAGATTGCGGCTTTAATATGCACTTTGGCGCAAAACGTTATATAATAAAAGTTGTAGAGAATGTAAAATTCTACAATTTTTATTTCAAACAATTTTTTGTTTAAAATATAAGGTTAATATATAAAAGGTTAAGGTAATGTAAAATTCTACAATTTTTATTTCAAACAATTTTTTGTATAACGCTTAGTTTAGCGGTAATTAGCGATTTTCTGTTTTTTTTTTCTCACGAAAACGTGAGAAAAATCGATTTTTTTAACATTTCGGTCTTAGTATGCATTTTACGACAAAAGTGTATATAATTAAATTTATAGAAAATTAAAAGATCTACAACTTTTGTTTAGAGCATTTTTCTCTACAGAGCCTAGTTTAGCGTGAAAGCGTGATTTTCCGTATTTTTAAGCCAAACTGAGTTCGATTGTCATTTTGCGTCATTCACTCATGATTAAAATAAGGTTATGTTTTTGAGGTTAGTTTTTGTTTATTTCTAATATTTTATTAATAATGTTAGGTTTATTATTAATTATTTGCATTGGCAAGAGAAAGTTGTGTGAGTGTTTCACACCAGATTTTTCTTAACGTTCTTCTTCTTCTTCTAGTGCCAATCCGTTACCGGATGCTGGCGATCATTCTGGCAATGCTGATTTTATTCACTGCTGCGTTAAAAAGTCCCGTAGTGGATGTTTCAAACCATGTTCTCAAATTCTTTAACCAGGATATTCGTCTTCTTCCAATGCCTCTCTTGCCCTGTATTTTTCCTTGTAAAATGCATTCTTAACGTTAAGTAAATTTCTTGTAATGTGATAAAATTAAAGATAAAATTTGTACAGCACAGGAAGTACGCGCTTTGTAATGTAAAGCACACGCTTAAATTTGTAAATATGTGCTTTGTAAAGTACACGTTTTGCTTTGTGACAAATTTATGTTGAGAAAACTTCAGTCCCAAATCAAGAAAAAGTATTTTTATTTTCAGTCCCAAAAACTTTAAAGTCATTCCTATAAAACTTCAGTCCCAAATCAAGAAAAAATATTTTTATGTTTTTTTTAAATACATTGTATGTACTAATTTAAAAAAATTACAGTAAAGAAACATTTTTAGAGACAAAAAATAATTAACAACATTTAAAATTTTAATGTTATATTTTGTAATTTAAGTTAGTGTTTTCATTACTGTACATATTTATGTACTTTTAAATAACAAAAAATTAATAAAGATTTTATACGTATACTACTGTATATTATGCCTACGCTTTTTTCGTCACTTTGCGGATTATCCGCGGAATCGGATTATCCGCGGCACTCGTGCCACCCAATTCCGCGGATAATCGGGAGTTGACTGTACATGATGCCGTAAAAACCCAATTTTTTACTTTCTCTGACCTATATGAATATATAGGAAGGAAAGTATTGTTTTCATGTAGATTTTTCGAAATCGAGTTTTCACCGGATCTACACGTTTTCAGACCCCCTGAACCCAAGAAACATGTTTTTAGCGATTGGTCTGTGTGTGTGTGTGTGGGGGGGTGTGTGTGCGCGCGCGCACACACAAAATATCTCAAGAACGGAACACCGTACGAACTTGAAACTTAAAACTTAAGTTACATACCACTACCGGACCCGACATGAACATTTTCATCAAAATCTGTCAACCGGAAGTAGTAGTTTATTCGTGTAATTTTACACTTTTTGGCGATTTTCTCAAAAACTGGTCCTACGATTTTTTAAAAATTCGCCTGGTTTACTCAATTTTTTATTTTCTACAAGATAGGGAAGGCGCCATGTTTGCTGAAATTCTCGGTGAGGCGGTTTACTCGTAAAGAAATTATTTTTTTAAGATTACGGCTTTATTAATAAATATGCATTTTAGCGCAAAACTTTATATAACAAAAGTTGTAGAGAATTTAAAATTCTACAACTTTTATTTCGGACATTTTTTGTATAACGCTTAGTTTAGCAGTGATTAGCGATTTTCTGTTTTTTTCTCACGAAGACGTGAAAAATCGATTTTTTTAAGATTTCGGCCTTAGAATGCATTTTACGACAAAAGTATATATAATTAATTTTATAGAAAATAAAAAAGATCTACAACTTTTATTTAAAGCATTTTTTTCTACAGAGCCTAGTTTAGCGTGAAAGAGTGATTTTCCGTATTTTTAAGCCAAACTGAGTTCGATTTTAATTTTGCGTCTTTCACTCATGATTAAAATAAGGTTATGTTTTTTGATATTAGTTTTTTGTTTATTTCTAATGTTTTATTACTAATTTTAGGTTTATAGTTAATTATTTGCATTGGCAAGAGAAAGTTGTGCGAGTGTTTCACACCAGATTTTTAATTTTTGGACTTCGTTCGTTTTTCCTCTTGGCCCTTCAATTGATAACTTGCATTTATTACTATATAACAGATTATACATTAAAGAAAAGTTATATGAAAAAAATCATTAGTACCCCTTTAAAAAGGGTTATCCTGTAATACAAACAAAAATACTCGATATACAATAAAATATTTAATTGTTAGTTTTATAAATTTTTGGTCTACAGGTTATGTCGTTGGAGGTTCAAATAGTGAAGTAGCGACTTTGTCGCCCGACGAAAGAATCGATTTGGTTTCCAGAATCCGTAAACTGGTAAAACCACAAAAAGTAATTTTAGGAGGAGCAACATCGGAATGTAAGTTGAATTTATTATAGTTCTATTATAAATAACATGTTTTATCATATTTTTGTTTATTTTATATCATATCATGCGTATAATATTAAAATTCCTGATTTATCAACATAATTCATCTCCTGAAATATTTTGATTCTCGGTAATATTACCAAATTAAGTCGTTATGAGTTTAAAATCATCAAGATTGAATTTCAGCTACTATTTATGTTTTTTTTTACTAATATCAAATTTTCCATACGTATTGCTTATTCGTCTAGTCATAAATTTCATCTTGAAAGTTATAAAAATATTTTTTAAAGTTGTAAAACCAGTAACCTTTTGTAAATTTTGCACTACGATATCATCTAATTATTTGTTTGGTTAATATTTTGTTTCTATTTTATGACATTAATTGTACTTTATCGAGACAAATTGCAAACAATTTATGTTTTAATATGTTTAAAATGAAAAAATATTATAGCTATTTAAAGATTTTTTGTTTAAAATTTAAAAATTTATTTATGTTTTTTAAATAACACAAAAAATATGTGAATAAATTTAAAATAAAACAAAGAAATTTTACTACCAATAGAAATTCATAAATGGTGCTACCAATAGTACGTATATTGCCTGGGTGAGTAAGAGAGAGGGAGAGATTGTTAATAAACACAGAAGAGGGACGACTTGAACCGGTGGCCGGTTTTAATTGGACAAGTAAAGTACTGAAGAGGGAAATGTGAAGGCAAACTGGGGAAGCCTATATACAACACTGGAAGATGACAGGTTGAAAAGAACAGAAGTAAAAAATTTACTTTAATAGTTGTTCAATAAATCTTATTCAACTGATACAAATTACAAACAAATTTAGCATCTAACCTTAGAAAAACATTAATCTTGAATGTAAATTTTTAATTAAACTTTCAAGAAAAAAATAATAAAAACATCCAAATTCTGAAATTGAGTAATAAAAAATAAACAATAATTAGAGGTACTCACCATGACTAGAAGAAGGCAGGGAATCCATCTTTCTTGTTGTTTTCATTTTTACTTTCTCTTGCCTATATGAATATATAGGAAGGAAAGTATTGTTTTCATGTCGATTTTTCGAAATCGAGTTTTCACCGGATCTATACGTTTTCAGACCCCCTGAACCCAAAAAACATGTTTTTAGCGATTGGTCTGTGTGTGTGTCTGTGTGTCTGTGTGTGTGTCTGTGTGTCTGTGTGTGTGTGTGTGAACAGAATATCTCAAGAACGGAACATCGTACGAACTTGAAACTTGAAACTTAAGTTACATACCACTACCGGACGCGACACGAACATTTTCATCAAAATCGGTCAACCGGAAGTAGTAGTTTATTCGTATAATTTTTCAGTTTTTTGCGATTTTCTCAAAAACTGGTCCTACGATTTTTTTTAAAATCGCCTATTTTACTCAATTTTTTATTCTCTACAAGATAGGGTAGGCGCCATGTCTGCTGAAATTCTCGGTGAGGCTCTTTTCACGTAAAAACGTTGTTTTTTTAAGATTACGGCTTTAATATAAATTTTAGCGCAAAAACTTATATAATAAAAGTTGTAGAGAATTTAAAACCCTACAACTTCTGTTTCAAACATTTTTTTGTATGACGCTTAGTTTAGCGGTAATTTGCGATTTTCTGTTTTTTTTCTCACGAAAACGTGAGAAAAATCGATTTTTTTAACATTTCGGTCTTAGTATGCATTTTACGACAAAAGTGTATATAATAAAAGTTATAGAAAATTAAAAGATCTACAACTTTTGTTTAAAGAATTTTTCTCTACAGAGCCTAGTTTAGCGTGAAAGTGTGATTTTCCGTTTTTTTTAAGCCAAATTGAGTTCGATTTTCATTTTGCGTCTTCCACTCATGATTAAAATAAGGTTATGTTTTTGAGGTTAGTTTTTGTTCATTTCTAATGTTTTAATACTAATGTTAGGTTTATTGTTAATTATTTGCATTGGCAAGAGAAAGTTGTGTGAGTGTTTCACACCAGATTTTTACGTGATAAAATTCTCACTAGCGGTCACTAAATCACATAAAAAGAGTGTACAGACGTCCATAATTCTGAACACTCTGTTAAATAACGATACAGTGTTTTATAAGAAAATATTTTAAGCTAATAAATCAAGGTCATTATTATGACTACCAGGTCCGAAGGGGTTAAAACAAATGCAGTAAAACCTTGATTAGTACCTACCATTGTAAAAGGCTGGTCGGATAACAAAAAGTTCAAATAATCAATGTATAGTTAATTTCGTATTAATAATAAAAATTTTATTTCCGTATCTCGGTCTGACTTTTGATAAACTTTTTGAACTTGGAGCACACATATCAAACATAAACGTTTATTACTGAATTCCCGACTTAAACTTCTATATTCCCTACTTCACAAACGATCAAAATTACCAATGGCACAAAAATTACGCATATATTGTTCTCTTTTGAAACCTATATTTGGACCTACGGATCCCAAATTTACGGTTCAACCAAACCCTCTAACTTGCAACGAATTCAAGCATTCCAGTCAAAAACATTACGCCTTATAGCAAATGCACCTCTTTACGTTAGCAACAAAACCTTACATAAAGATTTGAAAACATCACTTGTACAAAATTCCATTGAATACCTATACAAACGCTTTCACGACAAGTCACACGAACACGAGAACCCCCTGGTGCGTTCACTTTCCTCCGTCCATTTACCTGACAATCCTCCTAGACGCCTTAAAAGACACTGGAGTAGAGACATGCTAATTTGATATACACATTTCATTCTTGGGGAGGCACCAATGGGGGCCCTACCCCTCTCATGCCTATCATGTCATTTACATTATTATCATAATCATCACATTTGCTTGTTGTAACATTTTACAGTTGTAAATAAAGAATTAAAGAGAAAAAAATTTCCGTATCTTACATATTTTTAGCTACGAAGCTATACAGAAATTTTGCACCAGTTACCAAACAAGACTTGAAAATCATCAGAATTCAGAAGCCATCAATCTCCTAGACAACAGTGGAACACACAGACCACTATGCAGACTACACCCTACACATTTATTTTAATTTGTGATAGTGTAATTTATTTTACATTCCTGGCAAGCTCAATTCAACAAAGTGGGAAATTTTATAGAGTAATACCAAGGGGTATTACTTACTCAAGATTTATACTTACAACACATCTACTCATTGTTCTATGAGAGCAGATCGTAGATTTACAGTTATTCAAAAAAAAAAAACATATTTTTACAAAAATACAATGTAAGACTTCCTCTACTTACGAACTAACTACAAGTAAACTCGTCAATCTTATTATAATCTTTGTAATTAGAAATTCTAATAATTAGGACAATATTCACATATATACACATATCTAAGCTACATATATTTTTACTTTCTCTTGCCTATATGAATATAAATATTGTATTCATGTCGATTTTTCGAAATTGAGTTTTCACCGGATCTACAAGTTTTCAGACCCCCTGAACCCAAAAAAACATGTTTTTATCAATTGGACTATGTGTGTGTGTGTGTGTGTGTGTGTGTGTGTCTGTGAACAGAATATCTCAAGAAAGGAACATCACACGAATTTGAAACTTAAATTTAAGTTAGATACTACTACTGGACCCGACATGAACATTTTCATCAAAATCGGTAAACCGTAAGTAGTACATAGTTTATTCGTGTAATTTTTCACTTTTTTGCGATTTTCTCAAAAACTGGTCCAACGATTTTTTTTAAAAATTGCCTAGTTTACTAAATTTTTTATGCTCTACGAAATAGGGTAGGCGACATGTTTGCTGAAATTCTTGGCGAGGCTGTTTTTACGTAAAAAATTGTTTTTTTAAGATTGCGGCTTTAATATGCATTTTAGCGAAAAAATTTATATAGTAAAATTTGTAGAAAATTTAAAATCCTACAACTTTTATTCTAAAAATTTTTTTTTATAACGCTTAGTTTGGCGGTGATTATCGATCTTCTGTTTTTTTCTCACGAAAACGTGTGAAAAATCTATTTTTTTTTTTTAGATTTCAGCCTTCGTATACATTTTACGGCAAAAGTGTAATAATCAAATTTATAGGAAATTGAATGATCTACAACTTTTATTTAGAGAATTTTTTCTACAGAGCCTAGTTTAGCGTGAAAGAGTGATTTTCCGTTTTTTTAAGCCAAACTGAAGTTGATTTTCATTTTGCGTCTTTCACTCATAATTAAAATTAGGTTATGTTTATTGGGATTAGGTTTTTTTGTTTATTTCGAATGTTTTATTACTAATGTTAGATTATATTGTTAATTATTTAAATTGGCAAGAGAAAGTTGTGAGTGTTTCACACCAGATTTGTTTTCTACAAAGCCTAGTTTAGCATCAAGTAGTGATTTTCCGTATTCTTAACATAGGTTGATTTTCATTTTTTATCATTCATTCATGATTAAAAGTAGTTTATTTTTAACAAATTTACACTATTTACTCATGATTAAACATAAGTTACATTTTTCAGTTTTTACATTGGCATGAAAACGTCGTGTGAGTGTGTCCCACCATATTTTTAAAATGTAAAAATAATGGAACATAAATAACTCTCAGCTTCACAATTGATAAAATCTTATTTTTAACTTTATTTTGTTAAATAATTCACTCAACGGGAAAATTAATACATTTTCAAGGACATTTTTCTGTATTTTACCACTGTCATTTTCAATGAAGATTACCACTTTTGATCTTTACAGACCGATATTATTACAGGCTTATTATTAATCCTACCTAAATAAAAATATTTCAAATACTTAATGATTTTTTTTTTGTTTAGACTATTTAAATCATGTTTTTATTTTTCACAGCCACAGAACTTGCTTATAAAATGTCAAAAGATATGGGTAAAGCTGGAGCAGATGGAGTTCTTATAATGACACCTTTTTATTTTAAAAAACTTATGACTGTAAGTAATCAACAGTAAATGGTTTAATAATGTAAGTAATGCAATGTTACTTAAGTTTGTTGGTCTAACCTTTTATTCAAGGGCATCAGTTTACAAATGAGGGGAAAGTAACAAATATTTTTTCACTAACATACAATACAAACATAACAGGCAGGTGGAGTGTTAAATTATTTGAATTTAATCTGTTTGTTCGAGGGTTGTTTTTTAATAAAAATTAGTTATGTTTCTTATCACATGGTCACCCAATAATAGTATTTATTTTTTATTTAGTTAAACATAATACAATTATTGCTATACTATCCTATTTACAATATTTTTAACTAAATATACTTATACGCAAAAACTCTTCTTCACAAAGAGTTCTGTCCGCGCATAGGAGTAAACAAAAAAAAATATTTAGACAAATTTATATATACTAATAAAGCTACTACTATTATAAAATTTAAAAAGGGTACAAGAAATACATTAAACATTTTTTGTTAAAAGCATTAAAATAAATGATAAATATCATTAAATTTATATAAAAATAATAATAATAAAATTTTTAAACATTACTTTAGATTATGTACAATTGTATTAATAGAGAAAAAACTTCTTTTTTCAATAACTAAAACTACCTACTTTATAATAATTCTTTATAATAATTTTAGGGAATACATGTAGATATTTTTACTTTTGAGAAATAATTCAATTAATGAGCACAGAAACAAAATGATAATAATGATGATGATGGTAATAATGATAATAAATGATACAAAGATAACAAAATGATAATAATGATGATGATGATAATAATGATAATAAATGATACAAAGATAACAAAATGATAATAATGATGATGATGATGATAATAATGATAATAAATGATACAAAGATAACAAAATGATAATAATGATGATGATGATAATAATGATAATAAATGATACAAAGATAACAAAATGATAATGATGATGATGATAATGGAAATAAATGATACAAAGATAACAAAATGATAATAATGATGATGATGATAATAATGATAATAAATGATACAAAGATAACAAAATGATAATAATAACGATGATGATGATAATAATGATAATAAATGATACAAAGATAACAAAATGATAATAATGATGATGATGATAATAATGATAATAAATGATACAAAGATAACAAAATGATAATAATGATGATGATGATAATAATGATAATAAATGAAACAAAGATAACAAAATGATAATGATGATGATGATGATGATGATAATGATAATAAATGATACAAAGATAACAAAATGATAATGATGATGATGATGATAATGATAATAAACGATACAAAGATAACAAAATGATAATAATGATGATGATGATAATAATGATAATAAATGATACAAAGATAACAAAATGATAATAATGATGATGATGATAATAATGATAATAAATGATACAAAGATAACAAAATGATAATAATGATGATGATGATAATAATGATAATAAATGATACAAAGATAACAAAATGGTAATAATAATGACTGAACCATTTAAGGGGAGACTGTATGATGGTTTTGACTGAAAATTTTGATTTTCGGTTTTTTATGTTTTACAACAATTTAGATCTAGATCTACCACAAAAACATTAAATTACGACATAAAAACTATTTTAATAAAACAAATTTAAGTTTTTATCAAGTGTATCCTAAAAAATTAACATGTCGCCAAGAACAAATATTTTACATATTTTTATATTGCTAGTTTTATTGCAAAAAGAAATTTAGTTTATTTTTAAATATCTGCTTCACTATTTTTAATATTCTGCTCTGTTGGTGCAGCTTTCTAACAAACTGTTGATGGGAAATTAAACTTGTTTGTGTACATTTTGTTTTTCATTTGTGCCTTTTCCCGTAAAAGTGTAAAAAATCGATATTTTAAAGATTTCAGCCTTAGTATGCATTTTACGACAAAAAATTATGTAATCAAATTTATAGGAAATTAAACGATCTACGACTTTTGTTTAATGCATTTTCTCTACAGAACCTAGTTTAGTGTGAAAGAGTGATTTTCTGTATTTTTAAGCCAAACCGAAGTTGATTCTCATTTTGCGTCTTTCACTCATGATTAAAATTAGGAATTAGTTTATTGAGGTTAGTTTTTTGTTTATTTCTAATGTTTCATTACTAATGTTAGGTATTTTGTTAATTATTTGCATTGGCAAGAGAAAATTGTGTGAGTGTTTCACACCAGATTTTTTGTCTTATATGACCACAATGGATCACATTAGTCAAATTTATATATATCTTCTTCCTTTACATACTCTTTAGCTTGATGTTCTGCCAGTTCAAAAATAAAATTTTTGTACTATTATTTCATATTGTTTTCATTCGACAAGTAGTGAATGAGTCATATATTTCCAATTACTCTGCGTACAGCACCCACGTATTATGGTCTCTTATCTCAGCCATATATCAACGTCTCTTTCTTTTCCATCATTATTCTTCTATGCATTCTATTCAATTCTGTTAAATCGCAGGGGCAAACATTTAAAACTTTGGGCATCGATTTGAGACAAGAGTGCTTCCTTCAGTCATGGACAACTTTATGTCGGACTTTCTAGAGCTGGAAGTGCAGAAAAACAATTTATTTTGCTGCCACAGGGGAACAGAACCGCAAATATTTTATATCGAGAGGTTTTATTGTATGGAGAGGTTTTAAAATAATTGAATGAGGCCTACATTAGCTGCTGTGAAGCGAAGCGAGCGGGGGTTGCTAGTTATTGAATAATTTATTACTCGTATTAAATAGAATAATAAAATAGATAAATAATATTAAATTTAATAGAAATTTTAACAAATAAATGATAAGCAATAATAATTACTGCAGGGGTGAATTAATTAAACTAGTTTATTGATTTTCTTTGTTAAGTAAGACAACAGTTATGTAACTTAACCATCAAAAAATTGTAATGATTAGCCTAAGGTGTTTCTACGTGATCCGACTTGCTACCTTACATGGTTACCAATATTTATTAAACAGATGTTGCTCTAAGAATAAAACTTATATAAGGGACCTCCTTGGTGGTTTTGTCATTGACATCATATAATTTAAATATGATTTATTTTTGCAATAAATCATTTAAGTATGGTAAAAAATGAGAAAAGTATATAAAACTAACACGTAGCCTAGGTACGTTCGGGATCTGGATATAATAAATAAACCTATAACAATGTTTGTTAGGTCATCAACCGAAAGGCAGGTTTGAACCTGTAGAGGTTTTATTAAGGAAAACGAGGAGTGAGGTGGTTTACAATGGCCTTCCTCACTGCGTAGAAAAGTATGCTTTGAGAAGCACATATTTTCCACTATGCTAATGATACCTTCACTTCATTTACCACAGGGTCTGGCTGTATAATGAAATTCATTACTTTCAGAGGAGATAACTCTGATTTGTGTCTTTTACACTTCTGCCTCTTCTGTTCTTAAATGATTCAGTCATTTATAGATACTGAAGTCACAAGATTGCCTTTTATGTGTGGACGAGCTGGGAGGAAGGAAGTTAAAATTTGACAGTGCTACCAACCTCAACAGTGAGACACTACTCGTACATTTCACTACCGTGCAGTTTCGACATACATTTTGTAAGCTGTGATTTATTCCGAAAAATTTTTTTTTTTTCATAAATCATTATAAGAAATAAATGTGACCTCTAATATTGCCTACAGCTTAACTGCATGACTAGAAATGTTTGATTTACTGTAATTACCAGCTACCTTATTCCTTTGGAACAAAATTTTCTACGAATGAATCGCCTTCTTTACTATCGCTGTCACCGGCGTCTTCTTTATCAGTCTCACTAGTATCTACCCAACCGTTTCATTTTTTTACCAGGTATCAACAAAACTGTTGAATAGCTTCTTCACGTCTTTAATTTCCTTCTTTATTTTTCGAATTGTGGAAAAAGAAACATCACAATAGGTAGCCACTCGCTCATGGCTTTTGTTAAGATGCAGGGAAAGGCATTTTTGTTTAGCTTCAACTTCACAGCATTACTGCATATTAGATTTCGTTCAGCACTGTGAATAGTCTGCCCACGTTTTTGAGAAACTAACATTTCAGTTTACGGTAACAAACAGTTACATTCGTACAGTTAACGAACAAAAGGCATACTCTTTCAACTCAGTGAGGAAGGCAATAGTAAACCACCTCACTCATCGTTTTTACTTAGTAAAACCTCTAGACGTTTAAACCAGCCTTTCAGCTGTTAATCTAAACAACAAAAAGTATGTATGGGTGTGTGTGTGTGTGTGTGTGTACACGTTGAAGTATGCAATTTATCTAGTAGCTACAATAACATGCCATAGCTATTCATCGTAAGTGACTACTATTGCAGGGAGTGAGATTAGTTATTTTTGTACAACTTCGGCTACCTCCGTTCCACGGACCTTCCTCGCAACGAAGATAGCCGAGTGTAACATGACGGCAAATCAAAGATTTTTCCCGTGCAAAAAAAACACAGTCCACTTGCACCAAAAGAAATAGTGTCTTCAAAAAAATTGGAAATAGTCCATTTTTTTGACTTAGTGACCTCGTTAAGCATTTTAAATAATTAAATATGTTTCACTGTTGACAGGAGGACGTTATTGCGGATCATTTTACAAGGATTGCAGATGAAAGTCCAATACCTATTGTGTTATACAACATGCCTCTCATATCTGGAATTGACATAAGTATCGGTTTACTTAAACGTTTGGCGAAACATCCAAATATTCGTGGGGTTAAGGATTCTGATGTAAGTACTGATACCATAAGTTTTCTTGGTCATAAGATAAAACAATTTAATAAAAAATGTTTGTAAAAATATTATTTTATAGTAAAATAGTTTCAATTAATAGGTGTATAGTTACAGCAAATGTAATAAACTGAGTGGTAGATTAGTTTCACACAGATGCCAGAATTAAAGAAAAATTGTACTAAATACTTTCTTTTATTTGCGCCCTGGAGACTCCAGGAGGAGTATAGGGCATGTCAGTTATAACACCTGAAATACATATAAGAATCACACAATGTATCACTACTATCAAAAAAGAAATTCTTGTACGCTATAAAAAGTTTCACCGATCAAATAATTTTTCAGATTCTTTTTAAAGGAATTAAAATCCTCACAACATTTTAAAAATTGGGGTAATTTATTCATGAATTTTCTCCCTGCATAAGTAGGTTTTTGTTCAAACAATTTTGTGGAGTGATTAGCCACATAATAATCATTTCTGTTTCTCGTGTTATGATTGTGAACATTGAAATTCTGCATAAAATTATTTTGCCTAACATACATAATCACCTCAAAAATGTAGAGAGAAGGAACTGTAAGCAATTTAAGCTCCTTAAATAGTGGCCTGCATGAGGTTAGCTGGTAAGCTCCCACCATACACCTAATAGCTTTCTTTTGAATTTTAAAAAGCCTATTCATATTACCCATGCTAGAATTACCCCATACTAAGATGCCATAACGGATATGAGACAGAATGAGGTCATGATAAGCTGCCATTAGTAATTTTTTTATCATTTAATCTAGCAATTTGTTTTAGTGCAAATACCGCAGGTGATATTTTACTACAAACTTGATTGGTATAGAAGTCCCAAGACAAAGATCTATCTAGAGATACTCCTAGGAACTTCACTGTTTCTACATGCTCTAAACTATTATTATGAATAAATACAGCCACTTCTCTACTTTCTTTAACGTTATGTTTATTTTTAAACTGCAAGTACTGACACTTTTTCCTATTAACTGTGAACACACATTACTGTGAAAGAAGGCTCTGAATATTGCGTAATGTTTATAGAATCTTATGTATTTTATGTTCTTCGTATCTGTGTGATATGTGTTGGGCTCGGTGGCTGACTGTTTTTTGGTGAAAGAATAAAAAAAATCTGGTGTGAAACACTCACACAACTTTCTCTTGCCAATGCAAATAATTAATAATAAACCTAACATTATTAATAAAATATTAGAAATAAACAAAAACTAACCTCAAAAACATAACCTTATTTTAATCATGAGTGAATGACGCAAAATGACAATCGAACTCAGTTTGGCTTAAAAATACGGAAAATCACGCTTTCACGCTAAACTAGGCTCTGTAGAGAAAAATGCTCTAAACAAAAGTTGTAGTTCTTTTCATTTTCTATAAATTTAATTATATACACTTTTGTCGTAAAATGCATACTAAGACCGAAATGTTAAAAAAATCGATTTTTCTCACGTTTTCGTGAGAAAAAAAAACAGAAAATCGCAAATTACCGCTAAACTAAGCGTTATACAAAAGAATTTTTGAAATAAAAGTTGTAGAATTTTACATTCTCTACAACTTTTATTATATAAAGTTTTGCGCTAAAATGCATATTAAAGTCGCAATCTTAAAAAGAAAATGTTTTTACGTAAAAACAGCCTCAAGGAGAATTTCAGCAAACATGGCGTCTACCCTATATTGTAGAGCATAAAAAATGTAGTAAACCAGTTGATTTTAAAAAAAATCGTAGGACCAGTTTTTGAGAAAATCGCAAAAAAGTGAAAAATTATACGAATAAACTACTACTTCCGGTTGACCGATTTTGATGAAAATGTTCGTGTCGGGTCCGGTAGTGGTATATAACTTAAGTTTCAAGTTTCAAGTTCGTACGATGTTCCGTTCTTGAGATATTCTGTTCACACACACACACACACACACACACACACACATACAGACACACAGACACACACACAGACCAATCGCTAAAACATGTTTTTTGGGTTCAGGGGGTCTGAAAACGTATAGATCCGGTGAAAACTCGATTTCGAAAAATCGACATGAAAACAATACTTTCCTTCCTATATATTCATATAGGCAAGAGAAAGTAAAAAGACAATGATAAGAATATAGGTAATGGTATATAGTATGCCAAGGCAATAGTATGTTGCTGTTTTACTGTACCACCTTTCATCCTTCCAACCAGTCATTGTAGTGGAGGGAGGGTGACGACGGGTGTAAAAGAAGTTTGGGAACCTCCCAAAATAAAAAAACGTTATTGCTACAGAAAAGCTTCAAGCGGTAGTAAACGAGATAGACACTTGTACTAAGCGTTACCTCATTCTGTTAAATGAGACGAAATAATTACATATTAATTTTACAAACAGAAAAGAGAGATTTCTTCCCATGTCTATAAACAGGAATAAAATACCTCACGCGATTACCACAAAATACCTGGGTATGACATTAGATGTTAAGCTCAGCTACAAATCACGTGTAAAAACGAGAGAAGAACATGGCATCATGTATAAAAAAATTGATTGGTTGTTAAAAATAAATTTAGAAATAATTGTCAGTATACAATAAAACTGCTTATATAAAGGGTGTGCATTTTAGAGAAAAAGTGAAGACTATTATAATAAAAGTTGTAGACCTATTAAAAACCTACAAATTTTATTTCAAACATTTTTTTACAATTCTTAGTTTAGCAACGATAAGTGATTTTCAGTTTCTTTTTTATCAAAATCGGTAAAAAACTTGTATCTTTTAAAATTGTGGCCTAATTACGCATTTTACGATAAACGTGTATATCAAAGTTGTACAACTTTCATTTCAAACATTTTTCTCTACAGAGCCTACTTAAGTGTCAATTAATGATTTTCCGTATTTTTAAGTTCTACAGAAGTTGATTTTCATTTTATGTCGTTCACTTATGATTAAAATATTAGGTTGTTTTCATTTTACATCGTTTACCAATGGTTGAACATAAATTTTATTAATTACATTGGCAAAAGAAAGTCGTGTGATTGTTTCACACCAGATTTTTACAAATGGAATTAAAATTTCTAAAATCAATAACCAAAGCAAAAAATGTTTACGAACCAAAACGTTCATGGGTCATGGATTTTGTTTGTAACGCATGTTTCAGATACGAAAGATGGCAATAACGGTTGAAGAAACAAAAGGATTAAATTTCAATGTATTAGCCGGATCCGCTGGATATCTGTTACCTGCGTTACAAGTGGGTATGTGAATCAAACGAATAATATATTCTGGAAAGTAGATTAACTGCAGTTCAGCCGTTCTTAGTTTGCTCCTACAGTCAACAAACCAAAGCCAGCTACTACAGGGTGCACGCTAGAGTCTGTGACTTTACGGATGTTGTATTCCTATTAAGTTAACTATTTTTTAAATTATAAGTACTTAAAGTACTAAAAACATCAGTCATGATATGATGTAGGCCTAACAATTTCATTTAAAAAAATACTTTTAAAAGTATTTTTTATTTACTTTTTAATCAGCGTGTACACATTTTGATATATTGCGCATGCGCAGTGACGTCATTATTTGTTTACATTAGGAGCAAACTAAGAGAGGCTGGACTATAAATTAGTACAATAAAAACAATTTCTATTTCTGAGACAAATCTATCTGAAATGTTTTCTAAGGTGATCAGCCGAAAGCTGGTTTGAACCTCTCTAGAGGCTTTACTAAGTAAAATGAGAAGTTAGGTCGTTTACCATGCCTTACACACTGAGTGGAAAAGAATGCTTATCAGCATGCTAGGCTCCGAAAAGCACTGCTTTCCACCCTGCAAATGACACCTTCGCTTCATTCTCCACAGATTCTGGTTGTATAATAAAATTCATTACGAAAAACGATAAACTAACGCTGGTAACGTATACATGTGTCACAAAGAAATCAAAAGTGTTTTACAAGAACTTTGACTAACTCGAAGATCTCTTTGACTAACGAAGATCTAACGGAAAAATCACCCAAATACAAACAGGTCATCAAGGACCACAACCGTCGGCTTACGACACAGAAAAGAGATATACTCTCTTTTTTTGAAGAGGGAATTTTCAGAAGCAGCCAATCAAAAGCGTGCTCATGAGAGAATATCACGCCAAAAAGAGACTGAAAGCTTCCAAATTGATTAAAGTGGTCCATTCTGGCTAAACAACTAAAACAAAAAATTCATACTCTCAGAGGGGATAACTGTAACTAGCACTATCTGTTTCATAATCATAGACACCCGAGTTTGAACCCTTGCATCTCCAAAACTATGAGTCGGATTTCAACATATTTTACATTAAAATTTAGCTCATTTTATTCTGCTTTGACCTATATTAGTCCTATCTTTTTAATGCTGTTTAAAAATTTCCATATCGAGGTTGAAAGACAAAATGACCCGGTTTTTTTGCTACCGCAACTAATTTTATACGTTTAGAGGCGTGTAACTCGATAACTGTTTGATTAAAATGTTTGAAATTTTAACACAAGATAGACAATTATATTCTTACAGCGTGTACAAAATTTCAAAATCGTAAGTTATTTAAATATTGATTATTAACAATATTCTAAACCCTTGCTATCTCGGTAACCGCTCGATCGTTCGGCACGGGCAAACTATCGTTTTATTCAACGTAAAAAACTTAGTACAGATATGTTAAAATATGAAAGATCGATTGGCCAATGTTGTGGTAGAATTTTTAGAATTTTGAAAAATAGATGGGTAATGCGGGGTTGGGTGTTACTATCCATGTTGCTAGTTTGTGAACGTGCCATCCCGTCGGACTGTCTACCTGAATTGACAGACTGCATTGTCAATTCAGGTAGACAGTCAGATTTAAGCAAAATGGATAGTAACGACCCCCCCCCCGCATTTCCCATCTATTTTTCAAATTTCTTAAAATTCTACCACAACATTGGCCAATCAATATTTCATATTATTAACAAATCTGTACTAATTTTTTTTATGCTGAATAAAACGATTGCTTGCCCGTCCCAAACAATCGAGCGGTTACCGAGATAGCAAGGGTTCAGATTATTGTTAATAAGTCAAAATTAATATAACTTACGATTTTGAAATTTCGTACACGTTGTAAGAATATAATTTTCTACGTTGTGTTAAAATTTTAAACTTTTCGGTCAAACACTTATCGAGTTACGCGCCTCTAAACGCATGAAATTTGTTGCGGTATCATGAAAACCGAGCCTTTTTGTCTACCAACCTCGATATGGCAATTTTTAGACAACATTAAAAATATAGGGCTATTAAGGGTAAACGCAGAATAAAATGAGCTAAATTTTAATGTAAAGTATATTGAAATCCGACTAATAGTTTTGGAAATGCAAGGGTTCAAACTCGGGTGTCTATGATTATGAAACCGTTAGTAGTATCTTTTACTCCTTTACCTCTTCTGTTCTTATATTCTTCCGTCTTATAATTGGCTGATTAATTTTATTATCCAGCCTGACCCTGTGGTAAATGAAGTGAAGTTGTCATTTACAGGGTGGAAAGTAGATGCTTGTCAGAGTGCCTGGCATGCTGATGAGCATAATTTTTCACTCAGTGAGTAAGGTATGGTAAACTACCTCACCCTTCCTTTTACTTAAAAAGCCTCTAGAGGCTCAAACCAACCTTTTGGCTAAACAAGAACATGCCGGATTATCTACTTCACTGTAATAAGAAAAGTTATTGTTTTTACAGGTTGTACCGGTGGCATTGTAGCATTAGCAGGACCATTGGGTCCAGAAGTTTGCAAGTTACATCAACTGGTTACAGAAAGGAAATGGGAAGAAGCAATCGCGTTACAAAATAAACTTATTCCAATTGATTTAATGGTAATAAAAATATTTCTTTTTTAAACGCTTTTATTTAACTTACTCTTGGAAGCATCAAATCTTGCAACTTAAAATTTTAATGTAATACCGTATCAATATGAATCAAACTTTGCACACTTGTTTATCTTCGATGACAATACGCTGTGGAGGTGTTTGTAAAAAAAATTTTTTAAATTTAAAAAAAAAAATTTAAAAAAATTTAAAAAACGCTTTTATTTAACAATTACTTAAAACAATTAACTAAAAATAAAAAAATAAAAAAAATTTACAAAAAAAAAATTTACAATAAAATCACAGAAAAAAATTACAAAAAAATCAAAAAAAAAAATTTTAAGAAACGCTATTATTTAACAATTAATCAAAAAAATGAACTAAAAAAAAAAAAATAAAAAAATTTACAAAAAAAATTACAAAAAAAAAATTTTTAAGAAACGCTATTATTTAACAATTAATCAAAGAAAATGAACTAAAAATAAAAAAATTTACAAAAAAAAAATCACAGACATTACAGTTAAAAATAAAAGCAGTTAAAATAGTGTTTTTAGTTATTTAGTTAGTTTTTAGTTAGTCAATTATATGTTATTTACTCTGATGATGGTGGATCCACCGAAACACGTGTAAGTAAAAATTAAAATAAAGGTGACGCAGTTTAAAAAGAAGGTTAGTGAAATTATTGTATTAATTCATTATATGAAATAGAAATAAGTGTCTATTGTAATAATTTTCATTAAACCCACCGGGTTAGTCTAGAGGTAAAGTCGTCACCACGAGTCAGCTGTTTAAAAGCTGATTTTCTGAGACGAAGGTTTCTGGTTTAAATCCAACTAAAAATAACTAAATAACGAATAATAATTGGATTCAGGTGGTCTGAAAACGTGTAGATCCCGGTGAAAACTCGATTTCTAAAAATCGACAGGAAAACAATACTTTCCTTCCTATATATTCATATAGGTAAGAGAAAGTAAAAACTTTGATCGGGAAGTAAAAGGTTTTTTAACAAAACATGCATTTTATTCTGATTAGAAGTTCTTAAATTTTTTTACAATGAATGCTCTTTAAATGTAATGTGTATAGAATTTAGTAATTAAATGAATTATTTATTTTTGTTTTGTTTCAGTTGATACGAGTACTTAATTGTAAACAAATATTGTTTGTTTAAATAGATTTAAAAGTTCGTATAACTGTATTTGACGATGCCTATTCCTTTTTTTTTTTGGTCGTTAACAAATAAAGCTGCCCATAACAGACAGGTGGAGTGTCAAATTATTTACACTCAATCTGTTTGTTGCAGGGCTAAAATAAATAGTTATGTTTCTTATCACATGGTCAGCCAATTGAATGACTGAATCATTTAAGAGCAGAAGAGGTAGAGGTGTACTGTGACACTAATCAGAGTTATCTCCTCTGAAAGTAATGAATTTCATTATACAGCCAGACCCTGTGGTGAATGAAGTGAAGGTGTCATTTGCAGAGTGGAAAATATGTGCTTTTCAGAGGGCCCGGCATGCTGATAAGCGTACTTTTCCACTCAGTGAGGAAGGCAATGGTAAACCACCTCACTCCTCGTTTTACTTAGTAAAACCTCTACAGGTTCAAACCAGCCTACAGGCTGATGACCTAAACAACAACAACACAACAAATAAAGATTTATTTATTTATTTTATTTTATTGACGAGATAATAAGCGGAAAATGTTTACCGTACTGAAATTCGTTAAAAAAATTATGTAGTTTCCAATTATGTATTACTAAACTAATTTCATTTTTGGTTTTTTAGCTTCCTGCTACGTTTGGTGTTCCTGGTGTAAAAGCAGCTATGAAATTAAAAGGTTTCGATTCAGGACATTGTCGACTTCCGTTGGTCGACGCCAAGCAAGAAGATACAGCTCTCATTAAGAATACTTTAGAAAAATTAGGATTTTTATAAAACAATTTTTAGTACGATCGGTTTTTGTGGGTCTTGTAAACATTAAGGGGAGTGTGGAATAAAAAAATTATCGATTTTTCGTTTTTTCGTTAAAAATATAGTTTGAAATGTGCGTTTTAACAAGTTGACTCCCAAGGCAATTTTCGCAATTTTGCTTAAAAACCCCTTACCTATTTTATAGTTCCTTTGCTTTTTCTAATTAATTTTCTTTTTTTTTTTTTTGGTTTAACGTCCGACTGTTTTGCAAATTGCTGCTAATGCAGACGGTGAAGGATGAAATTAATTTTTTGTAACGTATGAAAAAATGCCATGCCCGAGTGGGATTCGAACCCAAGACCGCGTGATGAGAGGCGAGCACGTTACCAACATCGCCAACGCGGCCGTCAAGTCTAATACTCTAGATGTAAGGCTTAAATATTTTTAGCGCTGTTTTTTAGGTGAATTTTTTTTTTTTTTTTTTTTTTTTTTGGTTTAACGTCCGACTGTTCTGCAATTACTGCTAATGCAGACGGTGAATGATGAAATGATTTTTTGTAACGTATGAAAAAATGCCGTGCCTGAATGGGATTCGAACCCAAGACCGCATGATGAGAGGCGAGCACGTTACCAACTTGGCCAATGCGGCCGGCATTTTTTTTAGGTGAAGGACTGATCAGGTACTCAAGAGTAAAAAAATCAAATTTACGTGAAAGACTGATGAGTGTCTCACTGAAATTTTAGCCGGCCGCATTGGCGAAGTTGCTAACGTGCTCGCCTCACATCATGCAATCTTGGGTTCGAATCCCATTCATGCACGACATTTTTCATACGTTACAAAAAAAAATCATTTCATCATTGACCGTCTGCATTAGCAGTAATTGCAGAACAGTCGGACGTTATTTTACTGTTATTTTACTTGTTTTTTTATAAAATATTTTATGTATTTTGTAAATATTTACTTAGAGCTATTTTTCAATAAAACTAAATAAATATCGATGATGTGTCTCTTTATCGAGCAGTTGTTCGACGAGTGGTAAACTTGAGTACCAGTTGTCTGCATAGAGGCACCGACCAGGGTCAACTTTTACAATGAAAATATATTGTAATATGAAATTCATAAAAAATTAAAAGATGAAATGATTTTTCATTGTATAATATTATTAAAACATGATTAATAATGCAATAATAATCTCTATGTAAAATGACAATGGAGTTTGACGGAAGGAAAACTGACGTACATGTGTAAATACTGTCATCATTTTTGACTTCGAGTGGCCGGGCCGGTTCCGTGACTGATGTGTGTGAATTGTTCTTTATACGTAATTCCAAAAAAAAATTATATTTGTGACTTAAAGTTATTAGCAAATTAAAATACAGAATCATAAACTTAAAGTTGCATGGGTGAAGCCTTGACGGGGCGCTATCTATTATATAAAAGGAGATGTCCTGATTTATAGATCAACTTAAGTTTTCTAAGCTGTCGCTAAGAAAGGTTTTTGCAAAATTTTTATTTTAAATGGTAGAATTCGCAAAAATACCTTCCCATAAAAAATACACAGAGTATACTTAAACAGCTGATTCTTTGTTAACGTTTGCGTGGTCGAAGCCACGCGGGACCCGCTAGTAAACTATAATAATAGTCAATATTATGTAATAGTAATAATAAGCTGTCAAGTTTCACCGACTCATTTTTGACTCAATCGGATCAAGTAAATCACGAACTATCACTGAGGAAATGTTTTTTGAACTCATTCTTAACAGCTCAGTTTATGATTCAATGCAAATCCAATCCGTCTCACGATTCTATTAAAAACACTATTACGTGAGAGACTGATCAGTCTCTCAAAAGTAAATTTTACGCATCTGGTGGTGAGAGACATGTGTCTCATGGGGGTCAACCTGTTAAAATGGCGTTAGAATCATGTTTCAATGCCAACTAGAAAATATTTTATTAATTTTTTTTGTGATAGTATGTTTAAGCTGATTTTGCCATCTGTCACGAAATTTTACAAAATAATTTTCCCTTTCGATTAATATTTTACTGTGATTTTATTATACTATTTTTTCACATTGCCGTCTCTCTTTTATTATTCATAGGTTGGCAGTACAACCTAAAAGTTTATAACCTGCACTATTTTTGTTGTAGTGTCTTTGTTTACACTCGTGTTTTTGTTTGTCAAACTTTAAACGCGAATATCTCAAAACGTCATTTTATGTACCTTTTTCTCAGCTTCCGCAAAAAGTACTAGATAAACGATTGACACTTCGACAGCACATTGACAGCAAGCTTAGCAAGGGTAGGGCCTTGTTCGCTTTACTCATCCCTTTGTTCCTCTCTCCTGCATACTCCTCAAAACTGAAACTTCTGATGTACTCCTCTATCCTACGTCCTTTCCTTTTGTACGGGTCACCGGTATGGTGGCCCTTTCTCTCCAAGTCCAACAAAAGACGTACTTCAGCATACCAGAACAAAGTCCTCCGGTGCATCACACAGTTCCACTATCTTATATCCAATCGCATCATACACGAACACCTTCTCTTCCCTTCTATGGAGGACTTTATTTACAATACCTCGAAACGGCTACACGACGCTGGGAAAACTGACGGACCCCAGATCATTCAGGACTTGTACCGACGCCCACACCCACCTGAAGTCTCTATCCCATTACCATTCCACGACTTTATCTAAATTTTAGTATGACCCACTTAACAAAATTTAGAGTTGCCACATTTTTATTCTGCCCTGTATTCCTCTTATTTGCCTATGCCCCTCCTACTTGTATGACTCACTCCCCCCAGTTGGTAGTTGTCCCCATGTTCCTATGCATAATCACTCCACTACGGTGAAAACAGCCGCCATTTTAAATTAATAAACACTCAGAAGATAAAAAGGCCGGTGATTATGCCAAACTCTACCCTTTCCGTCTCCCCTGAAATCATAAACTAACCCCTACCTTAAATTATACCTTTAGTCCACGTTCAGTAAAATGCATGCTTTCCCCTCACCAAGATAATAGGCCTCCCACAAAACTGAAAAAAGGCCACTGAAAAATAAAATAAAATAAAAGAGCCGCTCTTAAACCCACTTGTCCCTTAATTTAAATTTTCCACAAATAACTTCTAAAAATAAATTACCTCCTTTCAAGTCCCAGTTCCAATGTCCCACGAACCAGAATCCTATTTCCTATTTAAACTATAAAATTCCCCCTAAATTTCTTGAGGTTGCAATTATTCTGTTATATTGTTCCCCGAGCGACCAGGTGTTCCGTAACACGATGTCGCCATCATAGGGCTTCTTAGCCCTCTCAACCAGGATTCAGGATTCAGGAAGGCTAAAATTTTTATGGAATATGTTAATCGTCCAGTTCTATTGATTGAGTGTGCCGTTTTTAAAAATATTGAAAATTGTGGGAGAAAAAAATTTTTTCAGTGAATTATTTATGAAAAAATGTGGTCTCTTTTTAAAAAATTGTGAAAATTAAAATTCTTAACATAATTAAATGCTACATATTCTAATAATGTACCAAAGAGTGGCCTTTCATACAAAAAAGTTGTAGCTCTAGCTATAGTGGTTGCTGAGAAAAAGGTACAAACATTAACATTGCTGAGGATAGGGACCCACACTTCCCTTAAAAAGTTTTATGCATTAATGGGTGTAGTCTAACTAATTAGCTTTAACTAAACACAAATTGTGTTTGGCTATTACAGTTGTTGAATATACCCAATCAATGGTCGTGATTCCGATAAGATTACAATTTCAGACGTTACCACGGCCCTGCATTGGTTGCAACCAGTGGTGGATTACCCAATAGGCACGTGCCTAGGGGCCCCCAATGGCCAGGGGCCCCCGACAAAATAAAAATAAATAAAAAATTTGGAAAAAAAATTTAAAGCTTAAAAAAAAATTTGGAAAAAAATTTAAAATTTAAAAATAAATTTGGAAAAAAAAATTTGATTGAACAAATGACAAAATTGTAAAATATTAATACATTTTCAATCGTAAAAATATTCAATTGTTGAACTTAATGACATGATTGTGTATGATTACATTAAATTTATAGTACATTTATAATACATTTTCTGGGGCCCCTAAAATATAAATAAATAAATTCGTAAACACGTTTTTACGAATGCATAAATTCGCGCGTTTTTATTTCGGTGGCGCTACTACATGGGGGTGTTATGAGTTTGACAAAGGACAAAATATAAATTAATATTATTGTTATAATTTTTTTCTTTGTTTTATTCTGAATCTGAAATTATATAAAAAAACGTTATTACATTTTAAAATTTTACGAAAACCTGCTTGGATGACAAATAAATTCAATTGATTCGCGCGGAAACAAGTCGATGCTTGTATAGGAGTTATCGGTCTAAACTGTAAACAAAAATTGTAAGCAAAGTGGGGGGGGCCCCTCATTTGCCATTGCCTAGGGCCCCAACAAGTATTAATCCGCCTCTGGTTGCAACATACAAAGATTAGTGTATTCGAAATTAACGTGAAATGTATACATACAATACGTTCCCACAAAAAAATTAGGTTATGTTTGGAGGAGATATTACTGGGAGCCCTCCCTCGCACTTTCAAACATATCATACGAACAATTTATTACTACATTAACCCCCCCTCCCACTTATCCGAACGTTGCTCAACCGTAACCAGGCTTAACTGTGAAACGGTTGCTAATTTTGTTTTTTTAATTTGGTGATTACTTATCTCAATATTTTGCCATCAGCCATGAGACACGTCATCTCATGAAAGGGATTTCGATATAAATTCAGTATACTTAGAAGTCTTTGTTACGTGATTAATATATAGAATATTCTGTGTTCGTTTCCTACCTCAAGCTATAATTCACTGCTTTATTTAAAGGGAACCCTTTCCTTTAATTAAATAATTATATATAGATTACAATATATTTTATATTAAATATAATTGATAATTATTTATTGTTATAATAATATCATGTTAATAACATTGTTATATGCTTTTTATAAAAATGTTGAATAAAATAAAATGTTTTGACTGCTTTATACAGAATTCTTTGTTGTATCTTTAAATGGTAATTTATATAACCCTTATCAAAAATTGTTTACTCGCGTGATCTCATCCTCTGAAATTATTTGAGTAATAAAAAATCTAATAAGAAACACTCGCACGACTTTTTATTGCCAATGTTCTTCTTCTTGTGCCTATCCAGTTCGAATGTTGGCAAACATCATGGTTATTTTGTCCATGTTTTTGTTGTTTAGGTCATCAACCGAAAGGCTGGTTTGAACCTCTAGAGGTTTCACTAACTAAAAAAAGGAGTGAGGTGGTTTACAATATTACTTTTCGCACTGAATGAGAAGTATGCTTATCAGTATGCCAGACCCTCTAAAAAACATCTACTCTCCACCCTGCAAATGACACCTTCACTTCATTCACCATGGGATCTGGCTGTATAATTAAATTCATTACTCTCAGAAGAGATAACTCTGTCTAGTATCTTTTACATCTCTGTTGTTGTTTAGGTCCTCAGCCGTTAGGGTGGTTTGAACCTGTAGAGGTTTTACTAAGTAAGGTCATCAGGCAATGTTAACAATCTGGGTTTTTGCCTTGTAAATAATTTTCCTATCTTCATAAGAACATTTCACTTCGTGATCATAATATCAAAAACATATTAAATAATTATTCAATTAAATTTAACACAATATCAAAAATGAATCATCATCTGTCAAGGATTAAGCTCAATGGTCTTTTTTGGCATCCATCTCTTTGTAGGTCTTCCAAAGCCTCGCTTCCCTCTAGGTTTATACTTCCATCCTCGCAGAGGAACTCTGTGTGCTGGCATGGGAAGTAAATTGTTAGACCAGTTTCTCTTATATAATCTCAACGTTTCCAACAGTGACCTAACATTTAACTCGGCGAGGATAGCTTTGTTACGTACTCTACCTAACCGCGTACAACCTTTGACTCCCCGCAAAAATCTCATTTCAGCAACCTCGATACGAGATTCATTCCTCTGTAATGACACCCATGTTTCATTCCCATATGTTATGAGTGGTACAGCCATTGCTCTATAAAATTTCATTTGGGTGTCCTTTTTCGTTTTCTTTCCTATTGTCCTGTGAATAGAACCGCGCAGCTGAATTTTGCCAGTTTTTCAATCGCGTCATCATCTTCGTCAAAGGAAATCTTGCATCCTAAATATTTGAAATCTCGAACTTATTCTATAGTTCGATTGCCAGGTATAATTTTTGAGCGAACATTCCATCTTCCCTTGAATGCCATAACCTTTGAATTTTTCGTCGATATTCTCATGCCAAACTGAAAAATGCAAAAATGAGTCAAACATTTTTAATTTCTTCTTCTGAAATAACTTTTCTTCTTTTTCTTCCACCACAGAATATATGCTTGTTCCATTCCATATCGATCAACAAACCGACTGATCAGTGAGTTATAGTGACTGACAGTGACTTTCTGCATCCACAGAACTCTTGATATGACATACTTCCTGTAACTCAGTGGACAGAGGGTATATCTACAAGCTCTTCGGATAGAGTAGGGACTACCTACCTGTATAGAATTTTCATGCATTGGCTTCTGTGACAACCGAACTAAAAATATTGTAATTTTCTACCCTTCTTTTGAGCCGTCATGCACGTATACCAATATAGCCTACAAGCATTTATATAAGTAATTATATAAGTATAATTTTTGCCAGTTTTTCCTTGATCTTTAATCAAAACAATTGATTCAGGAAGTAGTTTTTTTCATTTCACTGCTAGATCTCTGAACTGGACAAAGAGTTGTACATAAACTTCTTAACGTCATAGGCTACTCATTGCTGTGTGTAATTCGATTTACAAAAAAGTAACTTGTTTCCTTTGTCCTCTAAGCCCGTTTTTTTTATATGTCTATAATAAATGCTGAAGAATGTAAAATGTTTGACCTACTAAAGATTGCGTCCGTGCTTGGTTGGTGCTTACTACTAGCATCAGAAGAATATTTTCATAAGTTTGGGGTTCCGTGCTTCTTCTTCTCAAAGTCAAGGATTACGCTTCCGCCTGTTACGACTCACAACATCAACAAACTATTGAATTATTGCTATCTTTTGTGTGGCCTTCAATATCTCTCTTCCCCATCAGTCTGTATTACAAAAACATTGAGCAGGATTCTTCCCTCAAGCATTCTCTCTCTGCGGTCTCCCTCCATCGATTTCCATCCTTCGTCAATTTTTTAAAGTGATTATGTTTAAAACACTTTTATACGGATTTGAATACTAGACAATAGTTACCGGTGTACTTTGATGGTTGGGGTTTAATTAATCATACTCTCTCAGAAATGGTCGGCCTGGGTCTGTACAAGACTACACCTTATTTACACGTCATACACATCATCCTCATCTCATTGGGTCATGGGGTTGCTTATTGTTCTAAATTGAACAGATTGCAACGTACACAAATTTATTAGGAATAAATAAAAAATAAAAAAATGTAGCTATAAAATAAAAATAAATTTTTCTATCACGTCAGTCTCGTAATTTAATAGCTACACTTCGTATTCATATTCAGGGGAGATTGCACGATGGTTATACTGAAAATTTTGTTTCTTTGTTTTTTATGTTTTTCAATAGTTTAGGCCTAGATCTACCAGAAAAAAATTAAATTACGTCAAAAAAGTAGTTTTTTATCAGGTTTACCCAGAAAAATTATCATGTTACCAAGAACGAATATTTTTCATAATTTTATTTTGTTCGTTTTAGTGCAAAGGAAATTTTAGTTTTTTAAGATATCTGTATCACTGTTTTTAATATTCTCAGCTGTTGGTTCTGCTTTCTAAATAACTGTTGATAGGAAATTTACTTGTTTGTGTATATTATTTTGTTTTTGATTTTTGTGTCATGTTGCTTTTTGTCTTTTCCTGTAAATTTAAATTTTTAACACTTAGGTACATTTTTCTCAGAAACCAATAAACATACCAGACTGAAATTTTTACCAGTTAAATATTTTGTATATTCGCATACACCGACATTTTTATGACTTTCTTAGGTGGACCAAAAATTAGTAATACGCAAAAAACGTACAAAACGATCTTTAAAAAGTTTATATTATTCGTTACTTTTTTAAAAATGCTATGGTCCAAAAGATTAAATTGAAAACATCTTAGTAGTTAGAGACACACGACAACTTGTTGTTTAGGTTATCAGTTGAAAGGCTGGTTTGAACCTGTAGAGGTTTTACTAAGTAAAACGAAGAGTGAGGTGGTTTACCATTGCCAACACTTTCTGATTGGAAAGTACGCTTATCAGCATGCCGGCCCTCTGAAAATCACATATTTTCCACTCTACAAATGACACCTTCACTTCATTCACCACACCACTTCTGTTCTTAAATGATTCAGTCATTTAATTGGCTGACCATGTGATAAGAAACAGAACTATTTATTTTAGCCCTGCAACGAACGGATTGAGTGTAAATAATTTGACACTCCATCTGTCTGTTATGGGCAGACACGACAACTATAAGTGTGTAAAGTTTCATTTCCCTATCATTTACCAATCTTGTGAAAAATGTACCTAAAAAGAGAAAATTTATCATTGGCGGGATACAAAGTAGTTTCTCCTTAAGGGAAGACTGTACTTTGTATCCCGCCAATGTTAAATTTGCTATTTTTAGGTACATTTTTCACAAGATTGGTAAATGATAGGGAAATGAAACGTTACTTGTAGTAGTCAGGTTGCTCAAGCTACTGACATTTTCGCAACTTAATCCGTTAAACCATAAAGTTAAAAACAGAATAAGGAATTTTTTTTTAATTCCTAAATATGTGTACGTTGCAATCTGTTCAATTCAGAACAATAAGCAACCCGATGACCCAATGAGATGAGGATGATGTGTATGACGTGTAAATGAGGTGTAGTCTTGTGCAGACCCAGGTCGACCACTCCTGAGAGAGTATGGTTAATTGAACCCCAACCATCAAAGTACACCGGCAATCACTGTCTAGTATTCAAATCCGTATAAAAGTAACTACCTTTACTAGGATTTGAACCAGGAACCTTCGTCTCCGAAAATCAGCTGTTAAACAGCTGATTTTGGCGACGACTTTACCTCTAGACCAACCCGGTGGGTTAGAATAAGGAATAGCATAAAGTTTTTACAAACTTTTTATACAGTATTTTACATATTAATAATTTTTGTAGCTTTTGAGGAAGTCATAAAAGTGCCGGAATATGTGAATGTACCAGAAAAAATCTGGTGTGAAACACTCACACAACTTTCTCTTGCCAATGCAAATAATTAACAATAGACCTAACATTAGTGTTAAAACATTAGAAATGAACAAAAACTAACCTCAAAAACATAACCTTATTTTAATCATGAGTGAATGACGCAAAATGACAATCGAACTCAGTTTGGCTTAAAAATACGGAAAATCACGCTTTCACGCTAAACTAGGCTCTCTAGAGAAAAATGCTCTAAACAAAAGTTGTAGATATTTTAATTTTCTATAAATTTAATTATATACACTTTTGTCGTAAAATGCATACTAAGGCTGAAATGTTAAAAAAATCGATTTTTCTCACGTTTTCGTGAGAAAAAAAACAGAAAATCGCAAATTACCGCTAAACTAAGCGTTATACAAAAAAATGTTTGAAACAGAAGTTGTAGGTTTTTAAATTCTCTACAACTTTTATTATATAAGTTTTTGCGCTAAAATTTATATTAAAGCCGTAATCTTAAAAAAACAACGTTTTTACGTGAAAACAGCCTCACCGAGAATTTCAGCAAACATGGCGTCTACCCTATCTTGTAGAGAATAAAAAATTGAGTAAAATAGGCAATTTTAAAAAAAATCGTAGGACCAGTTTTTGAGAAAATCGCAAAAAACTGAAAAATTATACGAATAAACTACTACTTCCGGTTGACTGATTTTGATGAAAATGTTCGTGTCGCGTCCGGTAGTGGTATGTAACTTAAGTTTCAAGTTTCAAGTTCGTACGATGTTCCGTTCTTGAGATATTCTGTTCACACACAGACACACACACACACACAGACACACACACACACACACACAGACCAATCGCTAAAAACATGTTTTTTGGGTTCAGGGGGTCTGAAAACGTATAGATCCGGTGAAAACTCGATTTCGAAAAATCGACATGAAAACAATACTTTCCTTCCTATATATTCATATAGGCAAGAGAAAGTAAAAATACTGGTAAAAATTTCAGCCTGGTATGTTTAATGGTATCCGAGAAAAATTTACCTAAATGTTAAAAATCTAAATTTACGGGAACGGGCAAAAACACAAAAAGGCACAAATCAAAAACAAAATGTACACAAACAAGTAAATTTCCTATCAACATTTGGTTAGAAAGCTAAACCAACAGCTGAGATTATTAAAAACAGTTATACATTTATTTAAAAAAACTAAAATTCCCTTTGCTCTAAAACAATCAGTATAAAATTATGAAAAATATTCGTTCATGGTGATAATTTTTCTGAATAAATCTCCTAAAAACATAAGTTTTCATTTAAATAATTTTTTCACATAATTTAATGTTTTTGTGGTTGATCTCGGTCTGAACTATTGAAAAACATAAAAAAACCGAAATTTGACGCCTTAAGGCCGCAATCTTTAGAAAACCATTTTTCACAAAGAGAGCACAAGGTCCACCCCAATGAATTTCAGTTGACATAATCATTACTAGAATTATTTGAGTGATCTAAAAAATTACACCTGTGTTGTGAAATTATTATGTAATATTACTTATAAAAATTATGGATAAAGTACGTGATCCTTATTGTAAACTCCGTTGTATTAAGAATTTTTATCAGTGTAATTTTCCCTATTATTGCTTACTTTATAATCGAGGTTATATTTTCTTGAAATGGCATTATGTATGCCTAGTTTTACAAATGGAATTACTGAATTATCATTAATTTTACGAGTAATTATGGATATGTTACTAAAGTACAACTTTGTGTAAAGAGTTATATAAACATGACTCGAACTTCTGTAAACAATGCTGTTATTTATATTCGTAGTAGGTAATAACTTTTTAATTGGCCAATCAATTCTGTTAATTATTATTCAACATTTCTAATCTTAGGCGTAATAATTTCATTTATTATTCTTAACCTATTCAAATGTACATTAAAAATCACTTATATGGCCTTGATTATGAAGTTATGTAACATTTTGTGATGTGTTTTTAGAACCAGTCCAAAAATGAAGAACTATTAAAAGATGTACCCTATGAACACACGTTGTTTTATGCAAAAGTTTCTTTTTTTTATTCACGTTGTATCAACTATGTAGGTTTTAACGACGTATTATTTCGAAGAGCCTGATTGAAAAAGGAATAGAAACTTGATTTTCAGTTTAAATCTCCCACGTATATATTTAAAGATAATTTTAATAATTACCGCCGTAATAATAATTAGTGATCGACGATAAGATAAGGGACGTATCTTCACCCAAGTCAAAAGTGAGGTTATGACTGTTGGTCTCCTGAACATTTTTCTTTGTAAAGATAAGGTCCATTTTCCTACAGACGGTCTCTTTGCTATTTCCAATGGAACCAAAAACAACATTTTATTGCAGTGCTGTGTAGATTATAAGCCGAAAGGCTGGTTTGAACCTCTAGAGGTTTTACTAAGTAAAATGAAGAGTCAGATGGTTTACTACTACTTTCCTTACTGACTGGAAAAATCACCATGCTATTAGCATCACCATGCTAAGCCATGTGAAAATAATTTACTTTCCAACCTGCAAATGACACCTTCACTTCATTCACCACAGGGTCTTGCTGTTCAATGAAATTCATTACTTTCAGAGGTGATAACTACTGACTACTATCGGTTTCATAATCATAGACACCCGAGTTTGAACCCAAAGCATCTCCATAACTATGAGTCGGATTTCAACATACTTTACATTAAAATTTAGCTCATTTTATTCTGCGTTTACCCTTAATAGCCCTATCTTTTTAATGCTGTTTAAAAATTGCCATATCGAGGTTGGAAGACAAAAAGGGTCGGTTTTCTTGATACCGCAACAAATTTCATGCGTTTAGAGGCGCGTAACTCGATAAGTGTTTGACTGAAAAGTTTAAAATTTTAACACAACATAGAAAATTATATTCTTAAAGCGTGTACGAAATTTAAAAATCGTAAGTTATTTAAATTTTGATTTATTAACAATATTCTTAACCCTTGCTATCTCGGTAACCGCTCGATTGTTTGGCACGGGCAAACTATCGTTTTATTCAGCGTAAAAAACTTAGTACAAATATGTTAATAATATGAAATATTGATTGGCCAATGTTGTGGTAGAATTTTTAGAATTTTGAAAAATAGATGGGTAATGCGAGGGGTGGGTGTTACTATCCATGTTGCTAGTTTGTGCACGTGACATCCTGTCGGACTGTCTGAATTGAGAGACTGCATTGTCAATTCAGGTAAACAGTCAGATTCAAGCAAAATGGATAATAACACCCACCCGTGAATTATCTATTTTTCAAAACTCTTAAAATTCTACCACAACATTGGCCAATCAATATTTCATATTATTAACAAATCTGTACTAAATTTTTTTACGCTGAATAAAACGATAGTTTGCCCGTGCCGAATGATTGAGCGGTTACCGAGATAGCAAGGGTTCAGAATATTGTTAATAAATCAAAATTTAAATAACTTACGATTTTTAAATTTCGTACACGCTCTAAGAATATAATTTTCTATGTTGTGTTAAAATTTTAAACTTTTCAGTCAAACACTTATCGAGTTACCCGCCTCTAAACGCATGAAATTTGTTGCGGTATCAAGAAAACCGACCCTTTTTGTCTTCCAACCTCGATATGCCAATTTTTAAACAGCATTAAAAAGATAGGGCTATTAAGGGTGAACGCAGAATAAAATGAGCTAAATTTTAATGTAAAGTATATTGAAATCTGACTCATAGTTTTGGAAATGCAAGGGTTCAAACTCGGGTGTCTATGATTATGAAACCGTTAGTAGTATCTTTTACTCCTTTACCTCTTCTGTTCTTAAATAGTCAACCGGAAGCAGTAGTTTACAAAAATACACTACAAGATAAGGTAGGCGCCATGTCTGCTGAAATTATGGGGAGGCTGTTTTCTCGTAAAAAAATTGTTTTTTTTTTAAGATTGCGGCTTTAATATGCATTTTAGTGCAAAAAAGTAGTAATAATAAAAGTTGTAGAGAATTAAAATTCCTACAAACATTTTCAAACATTTTTTGTACAAAGCTTAGTTTAGCGGCAATTACAAAAACATTTTTCTGTTTTTTTCTCACGAAAAAAAGAAAAAAAAACTATTTTTTTAAAGATTTCAGCCTTAACATTCATTTTACGACAAAAGTGTATATAATCAAATTATGGGAAATTGAAAGATCTACGACTTTTATTTAGAACATTTTTCTCCATAGAGCCTAGTTTAGCATGAAAGAATGATTTTCCTTATTTTTAATCCTAACTGAGGTTGACTTTCATTTTGAATCTTTTTCTCTTGATTAAAATTAGGTTATGTTTATTGAGGTTAGATTTTTATTTATTTCCAATGTTCGGTAGTGATATGTATAAAGGTCTTAACTTAAAAATAGTCATTTTCCATGAGAAGCGAATGAAAATTTGACACAGTATAAGTTATATATTTTTTATTATTTAAGGATATTTTTTACAATTGTCTCTTCCAGCAATTGTTTTTATAATTTATTATACATTTCTTTTGTTTTCTACTTAATAACGAAAATAAAAATCCCTTTTACGTCTACGCTGTGGCCATTCACGACTTAAGCCCTTTACACAGTTTTCAGTGTAAATTAATACCTTTTGACCTGGTAAATTCTTACTATAGTTACTAAGTCACGAGTTTGCCTTTGGTTTCTTATAATTTCAACTGAATTTTTTTCAAGTTGATCTCAGCAATTGATATTGGTGAAATAATAAAACTACTATTGGTATAGACCTAAAGGTTAACTCATCTAAAGACCTTTCGTACAGCTAAGCAGTACTGAGAAACTAAATCTTAACTAAATAAACTTCTGTTAGTATAAAGGACTTAACTCAACTTAAGACCTTTTGTACTACTAAAAAAGGCGGAGAAACTAAAATATAAACGTATAATTTAGGCTACAAATAAGACTTTTATACCGTTGCGCGAAGAGAAAATTTTTATAAAGCCAATTAGACAAGACAACATAATTCACTTCAGGAGTTAGCTACACTTAAGCTTTTTGTACCAATTGAAAGAGAAAATTTTTCTAAACTGGGTAGTGCATTGAACTCAAAACAAACAATTTTTGACTTAAGACCTTTATACATATTGCCACCGGTTTACTTACTAATGTTAGTTTATATTGTTAATTATTTGCATATACAAGAGAAACGCCCGTAACAGACAGGTGGAGTGTCAAATTATTTACATTCAATCTGTTCATTGCAGGGCTAAAATAAATAGTTCTGTTTCTCATCACATGGTCAGCCAACTAATAAATGACTGAATCATTTAAGAACAGAAGAGGTAGAGGTGTAAAAGACACTAATCAGAGATATCTCCTCTGAAAGTAATGAATTTCATTATACAGCCAGACCCTGTGGTGAATGAAGTGAAGGTGTCATTTGCAGAGTGAAAATATGTGCTTTTCAGAGGGCCCGGCATGCTGATAAGCATACTTTTCCACTCAGTGAGGAAGGCAATGGTAAACTACCTCACTCCTCGTTTTACTTAGTAAAACCTCTACAGGTTCAAACCAGCCTTTCGGCTGATGACCTAAACAAAAACAATAACATGCAAGAGAAAGTCGTGTGAGTGTTTGCACCAGATTTTATTTTTTATTTGATTTATTGTAGAATTACGAGCGACAAGTTCACTGAGCAGTAGATTTCATTTCCCAGTATGGATCTACGAAGTTGACATGTAAAACCTCTCTGTGTAACACTATGGAAGTCGTTATTGACCTATAAGACGACATGACTTTAAATAGACTAGAAAACAATATAATTGATTGACAATAGCCATTCAAAGTAAAACAAGTAACTATTTAAAGAATATAATAATATTGTAAAATATAAAAAAAATCAATCGAGTCAATATGCAATTAATTATGTTATTTAAAAAAGAAACTTATTTCTTTATATGAAATAACTAAGTAATTGGACCTATTAAAATTGTTTTCAAAACAACTTCTATTAAATTGCTTTATAATGAAGATACTTTTTATAATTTAAATCACTGAAGACAACATTTTATCACCGAAGATAGCCGATTATTTAAATACTTCCTTTATATCAATCCATTCAATTAAAAAAAAATATATCGTAACTTAGTATAATATTATTTATCTGGGTTGTAAATTTAAAATAATTTTAGACAGGTTATTTAACATTTTATAGCGAACTAATAGCCCATGCAAATTCTTCAGATTAACAACCAAGAAGAAGAAACATACCTCAAATAAAACAAAAATTAAAATAAAATGGAATCGTGATCTACTAAATTAGGAGTGAAAATTAAAAAATAAAACCTGAATTGTGTTTTAATCAGTTGTAGTTTATTTCTTTTTTATGAATTGTCATGCTATTTTTGCTTCTTCTTTTCCCTATTTAGTAGTTAGGCATTTATATTGAACTGTCTATATTTTGCAGATCAGTAGATAGTTAAATTATTTGCACTCAATCTGTTTTTTCCAGACTTACAAAAAATAGTTATGTTTCTTATCACATAGTCAGCCAATTAACTGTATCATTTAAGAACATAAGAGGTAGAAGTGTAAAAGACTCCTTTCCTTTGTAAGTAATGAATTTCATTATACATCTAGACCCTGTGGTGCATGAAGTGAAGGTTTCATCTGTAGGGTGGAAAGTAGATGCTTTTCAGAGGGCCTGATATGCTGATAAGCATACTTTTCCATTCAGTGAGGAAGGCAATTGTCAACCACCTAAAGCCTCGTTTTACTTAGTAAAGCCTCTAGAGGTTCTAACCAGCCTTTCGGCTGATGACCTCAACAACATTATACTTTAGACACTTTGTAGTAGGAAGAGTGTTAAATTATTTGCACTCAATCTGTTAGTTCCAGGAATACAAAAAATAGTTCTGTTTCTTATCACATAGTCAGCCAATTAAATGACTGTATCATTTAAGAGCAGAAGAGGTAGAGGTGTAAAAGACACTAGTCATAGTTATGTCCTCTGAAAGTAATGAATTTCATTATACAGCCAGACTCTGTGGTGAATGAAGTGAAGGTGTCATTTGCAGGATGGAAAGTAGATGTTTTGGAGGGCCTGATTTGCTGATAAGCATACTTTTCCATTCAGTGAGGAAGGCAATTGTCAACCACCTAAAGCCTCGTTTTACTTAGTAAAGCCTCTAGAGGTTCTAACCAGCCTATCGGCTGATGACCTCAACAACATTATACTGTAGACACTTTTAGCAGGAAGAGTGTTAAATTATTTGCACTCAATCTGTTAGTTCCAGGAATACAAAAAATAGTTTTGTTTCTTATCACATAGTCATCCAATTAAATGATTGTATCATTTAAGAGCAGAAGAGGTAGAGGTGTAAAAGACACTAGTCATAGTTATGTCCTCTGAAAGTAATGAATTTCATTATACAGCCAGACTCTGTGGTGAATGAAGTGAAGGTGTCATTTGCAGGGTGGAAAGTAGATGCTTTTCAGAGGGCCTGATATGCTGATAAGCATACTTTTCCATTCAGTGAGGAAGGCAATTGTCAACTACCTGTCTTCGTTTTACTTAGTAAAGCCTCTAGAGGTTCTAATCAGCCTTTCGGCTGATGACCTCAACAACATTATACTGTAGACACTTTTAGCAGGAAGAGTGTTAAATTATTTGAACTCAATTTGTTAGTTCCAGGAATACAAAAAATAGTTCTGTTTCTTATCACATAGTCATCCAAATAAATGACTGTATCATTTAAGAGCAGAGGTAGATGTGAAAAAGACACATTTTCTGGGTGGAAAGTAGATGCTTTGGAGGGCCTGATTTGCTGATAAGCATACTATTCAGTGAGAAAGGCAATTGTCAACTACCTGTCCTCGTTTTACTTAGTAAAGCCTCTAGTGTTTCTAACCAGCCTTTCGGCTAATGACCTCAACAACATTGTTCTGTAGACACTTTGTAGCAGGAAGAGTGTTAAATTATTTCCACTCATTTCATGGAAAAGTATGCTTATGAGGATGTTAGGCACTCTGAAAAGCATCTACTTTCCACCCTGCAAATGTCACCTTAACTTCATTTACCACAAGGTCTGGCTGTATAATGATAAAATTCATTACTCTCAGAGTAGATAACTGACTTTTGTCTTTTACACCTCTACCTCCTCTGTTGTTAAATGCTTAAATCATATAATTGGGTGACCATGTCATAAGAAACACAACTACTTTATGTAGCCCTGGAACTACCAGATGGAGTGCAAACAATTTAATATTCCACTTTCCTGTTAAGTGCATTATTCGACTTTGAATAAACTGAAAAAAAAGAAAAATAATAGAGGCGTTGAAATCTGTGCCTTTTAATTCAGGAAGATGTTGACATATAGTTAAAATTCTCACTATTGTTTCTTTCTTTCTTTGATGATTTGAGTATTGGATTAATGATATTACTAAAACTAATAAAAGAAAGAAGTTTATGTAATAAATTATTGAAATAAATAAGCTAATGGATCACTTATAATGAAATTATTGTATAATAATATAGTACAATAACGGGTGTTTTATTAAGCACGCAACCCTGATTATAAGAAGATAGAAGTAATACATCGGTAAATTTTCTGTCCCCCAATCGGTATGTTGGCAACAGTGTACTCAAGGCCAACTACCTGAGACAGTTAAAATGTTCCAGTCAAGTATTAGTGTGGTGACAGCAGTCGTTTCGTTATATTGTGTCAGCAATGGTTTCAATGGTTTTTTTTTTTGGAAGAACGCGTGTTAATTGTAGAGGCTTATATAGCGAGTAAATCTTACAAATGTGTGCAAGATAAGTTTCAGTTGAAATTTCCCCGTTCTGCCGTTTCAACAATGAAATGAACTGTTTGATCACCATAAACTACACTGTCTACAGTACTGTCAAAAAATAACGGCTCTATTATACGGTGGCGGGAAGTTGCACACCAAACACCAATTTTTCGTGAGGCAATGCTTTTTCATGGAAAGCATGAGGATTTGTTGCACTCCATATTCTACAGTTCTGAATATTCACTTAGCCATCTAAATAAAACCAAGCCTCATCACTAAAATAAAAATGATCCAACAATTGAATACCATTTTCTTCAACCAAAGATCGAAACCACCGACAATATTGTAATCGTTTCTGATGGTCTGTAGCTTTCAGTACATGAGTTACGTCAACGCGATAAGGATGCAAATTTAACTTTTTTGTAGCTCTGAAAACAGTAGTTAATGATAGCCCAGCTTGCGATGATAATCTTCTAAGCGATTTTTAGGTGATTAAATCAAACGATTTTTCAAATCTTCGAGTACTTCCGCGGTTAACTTTGTTGGCTGGCGAGGTGGTTTCTCATCAAGTACACTCCCAGTTCTACGGAATTTATTTATCAAACGCAATATTGACTATTTATTCGGAACGGCAAAACGGGAAATTTCAACTGAAACTTATCTCTCACACATTTGTAAGATTTACTCGCTATGTAAGTCTCTACAATAAACATGCTTTCTTCTTTGGAAAAAACCATTGGTGACACAATATAACGAAACGACTGCTGTCACCACACTAATGCTTGACTGGAACATTTTAACTGTCTCAGGTAGTTGGCCTTGAGTACACTGTTGCCAACATACCGATTGGGGGACAGAAAATTTACCGATGTATTACTTCTATCTTCTTATAATCAGGGTTGCTTCCTTAATAAAACACCCGTTATAATAATATAGTATAATAATGAAATTGATTGCTGTGAGAGGAGATAACTGTGACTAACATCTTTCATACCTCTACCTGTTCTGTTGTTAATTACTTCAGTAATTTAATTGGCTGACCATGTGATAATAAACAGAACTGTTTTTTTAGCCCTTGAACTAACAGATTGAGTTCAAATAATTCAAAACTCCACCTGTATGTTGCCGGCTCCATTGGCGTAGTTGGTAACGTGCTCGCCTCTTATCATGCGATCTTGGGTTCGAGTCCCATTCAGGCGCGGCATATTTTTATATATTACAAAAAAATCATTTCATCCTTCACCGTCTGCATTAGCAGTAATTGTAGAACAGTCGGATGTCTTCTTCTTCTTCTTCTTACTATCAAGGATTAGGCATAAGCCTGTTCCGAACTCACAAACCATCCTGCACGTCTACAGAAACACGAGACATTCCAACCCGTACATCTCGACTACTGCCATCTTCTTCGAGGTCTTCCCACCTCCCTTCTTCCAACTGGAACATACTCCGTCACTATTAGAGGTATTCTCACCTCTGGCATTCGTTCCAAATGTTGCCGCCATTGATTGTGGTACTCCTCCACTTTTTCATTCAAGCTAGATACACCCAACTCGGATCTAATTTCTTCGTTATGTATTAGATCCAGCCTCGAGCAGCCCTTCACCCTTCCTAAAAACGTATTTCAGCTGCTTGGATCCTACTTTATTGGCGTTTTGTGGTAACCCATGACTCACTTCCATTAAGAAGGACTCGGGCTGTCATTACCTTGTAGAACTTCAGTACTGTCTCTGTTCTAGCTCTGTAACCCAGTATCCTGTTAATGGTACCACAAATAGCTTAAAATTTATTTATTTTATTTTCTTCATCCAAGTCGCTATCAAAGCTCACATCGCAGCCCAGATAGTTATACTTAGACACTTCATTTAATACTACATTGTCTAAAACAATCTTCGAACGAGTGGAATACTTCCCTCTGAATGCCATAACTTTTGATTTAGCAACCGAAACTCGTAAATTATACTTTTTGCATAAATCATTTATAACATAAACTTTGAAGCTCTTTGAAGCTTATCTTTACTCTCTTGTGTGATCCACATGTCATCCGCAAATAGCAATGCATTGAGGTAATCGTCAGCACTTATTCTAACCCCAGGACTAACCACACTTTTCCAAGTTTTAAGAACCAGTCGGACGTAAAACAAAATAAAAAAAATTTACAAAAAAAAACACAGAAAAAAAATTATAAAAAAAATAAAAAAAAATAAAAAAAAAATTTTTAAGAAACGCTATTATTTAACAATGATTCAAATAAAAAATGAACTAAAAAGAAAAAATAAAAAAAATTACAAAAAAAATTACAGACATTTCTGTTACAAATAAAAAAAAGCGTGGCGCATTTTATTGTAAAATATTCGTTGTATAAAAATGCGCCACGCTTTTATTTGTAACAGAAATGTCTGTAATTTTTTTTGTAATTTTTTTTATTTTTTCTTTTTAGTTCATTTTTTATTTGAATCATTGTTAAATAATAGCGTTTCTTAAAAATTTTTTTTATTTTTTTTTATTTTTTTTATAATTTTTTTTCTGTGTTTTTTTGTAATTTTTTTTTGTACATTTTTTTTATTTTTTTATTTTTAGTTACTTTTTTTAAGTAATTGTTAAATTAAAGCGTTTTTTAAATTTTTTTAAATTTTTTTTGAAAAAAAATTTTTTCAAAAATTTTTTTTGAAATTTTTTTGTAATTTTTTTTTACAAACACCTATTGTCATCGAAGATAAACAAGTGTGCAAAGTTTGATTCATATTGATACGGTAGAAGTATTAAAATTTTAAGTTGCCAGATTTGATGGATCCAAGAGTAAGTTATTTTTTAGTAATAAAAGCGTTTAAAAAAATTTTTTGTAAATTTTTTTTTATGACAGCGTATTGTCATCGAAGATAAACAAGTGTGCAAAGTTTCATTCATATTGATACAGTAGAAGTATTAAAATTTTAAGTTGCAAGATTTTATGGATCCATGAGTAAGTTAAATAAAAGCGTTTAAAAAAACCATGTCTGTAAAGGACAATAAAGAGAGTATTGTAAAGCATGTTCACAAATCGTAAAGCAGGTATACGACAAACACCTCAATCGTCAAGGTGATTTTGTCAAATGTAAGAAACTTTTAGTAATAAAACATAAATAAAATAAAATAAAACATTTTTAATTTACTCTTCTTTTTTATGGCTTATCGAAGGTTGAAAAAAACGGCCCTTGAATAAATCTTCCATAAGTTTTGTAAATATGTTACACAAAAAAAGTAGCAATTTAATAATGTGAATTTAAGTACGTGCTATCTCCTTTAATGGAAAATTAAATTTTAGAATTTAAAAAATGTCTGAATACCTATGTAATATATAAAATTTTACGATAATTTTATTTGAGTAGGCACTTCGTTATTACTGGAAGTTGACAGGTTTTTATTATGCAGAAGGAGTTACCCTGTTTCCCGTCACGTGCAGCCTATAAAATTTAAATATTTGACTAATACTAATGTACGTACAGAGTGTTACATAACTTATAAACTTATGTAACAGTTATTTGTAACTAAAAATAAAATAAAATCAAAATTGATATCAAATATCGTTTCTATTTACAGAAATTTTACTGATCCAGACAGTGGGAAAACATACGAATACATCACACGGAACATCGAACTGTAACGGCAGAAGTTCAGTAATGATCATCCGTCTCTTTCTATCCCACTTAATCTACATACATTTTTATCTTCTAAGCGTTAGATGTCATATGCACTTCTAGTGGGGCCAAAGGCTTCCCATAGAATTGGATACCTTAAAAAGACACCTATATAATTTCACCTCAAAAGATATCAGTTACATGTAAACATATAACTGCTTACATCAATGTAGTCAATTTTCAAAAAAAAGTCTTGTAAAGAGTAATCTCATTATCTAAATAAAACCAAACCTTGAAGATTATCCCAAAACCAAACCGATCTTCTTCTTCTTCTAGTACCTATCCGTTCCGGATATCAGTATGTTTAAGCCAAACTGAGGTCGATTTTCATTTTGCGTCTGTCACTCATGATTAAAATAAGGTTATGTTTTTTAAGGTTAGTTTTTTGTTTATTTCTAATATTTTATTACTAATGTTAGGTTATATTGGTCATTATTTGCATTGACAAGAGAAAGTTGTGTGAGTGTTTCACACCAGATATTTTTTTTATCTTTTCCACTTAAACTCTTACTTATCTTCATCTCATAATTTTTTTTTGTAATCCCTAATGCGTGTACGTTGCAATCTGTTCAATTCAGAACAATAAGCAACCCCATGTCCCAATGAGATGAGGATGATGTGTATGACGTGTAAAATGAGGTGTACTCTTGTTCAGACTCAGGTCTACCATTCCTAAGAGAGTATGGTTAATTGAACCTCAACCATCAAAGTACACCCATCAAAGTATACCGGTACCCACTGTTTAGCACTCAAATCCGTATAAAAGTAACTACCTTTACTAGGATTTGAACCAGAAACCTTTGTCGCCGAAAATCAGCTGTTAAACAGCTGATTTTGGCGACGACTTTACCTCTAGACCAACCCGGTGGATTATCTCATAATTGGCGTCGTTTTCATCTGTATCATCGTCATCGTCATCTCCAACTTCAACAACTTTGTTTTTCAATATGTTGATTCACAGTTCATCAAGTTTGATTTTGTATATATGTTTTTTTTCTTCACAGTTTAGTCTTTTTGAAACAAACTATTGAGCGTAGTTTATTTTTTTTAATTCATTTATTTAACGTCGCATCAACTACAACGGTCATTAGCGACTACGTTGGGGTGTAACTATATACAATGGAGAGTGAAATGATTTTTTGTAACGTATGAAAACATGCCATGCCTGAGCGGGATTCGAACCCAGGACCGCATGATGATAGGCGAGCACGGTACCAACTGCACTCTTGACGGGTATTTTTAACCAGATATACTCATCGGCCAAAATGCCTGTGGATTGGCTTAGGTCTGAATTTATCACCATACCTAAAAAACCTGGATCTAAAGTGTGTGGGGATTATCGGCTCATCAGTCTGAGCCATTTTCTAAAATTATTCCTGAGAATAATACATAAAAGAATTTACAAGATATGTGAAGAACAAATAGCACCGAACCAGTTTGGTTTCTTAAGAGCAGTGGGCACTAGAGAGGCACTCTTTAGTGTGCAAGTACTTTTCCAAAGATGCAGAGATGTTAACTGCAATGTTTTTGCGTGCCTTATCGATTATCAAAAGGCGTTTGACCGGGTCAAACATGACCAAATGATGGAGATTCTCAAACGAACTGGACTGGATGGGAAGGATATAAGGGTGATCGCAAACTTATACTGGAATCAATCGGCAGTGCTGAGAGTGGAAGAAGATCATACAGAACAGGTCGAAATACGCTGTGGGGTTATGCAGGGCTGTATTCTCTCGCCAATACTTTTCAACCTCTATTCAGAGCACATCTTCAAGGAGGCCCTGCAGGATATAGAAGAGGGTATCTCAGTAAATGGTGTCAAACTAAATAATCTACGATATGCAGATGACACAATTGTGTTCGCTAATACAATAGAGGGACTGTAAAAACTAATGAACAGAATAACAGAAGTGAGCGAGAAATATGGCCTGGACATCAACATCGTCAAAACCAAATTAATGGTAATTAGCAGGGGACTGATGACTGGTGTAAACCTATATATAAAACACGAAAGAATTGAGCGCGTGGAGAGGTATCCATATTTGGACACTATTATTAATGAAGCCTGGGATAACGTACAAGAAATCAAGTGCCGTATTGGTAAGGCAAGGAGTGTGTTTCACGCAATGAGTTCGGCGTTTAGGAGTCATGATCTCACTATGGGCACTAAGTTACGGCTCTTACGGTGTTACGTGTTTTCCGTGCTTCTGTATGGAGTGGAGACTTGGACGTTGACGAAGGCAACCACTGCTAAACTTGAAGCCTTCGAACTTTGGTTGTACAGAAGAATGTTGAAGATACCATGGACGGACAGGGTGACCAACACCGAGGTACTGCGCCGAATGAGCAAGAAACCGGAGGTAATAAACATCACAAAGTGTCGCAAGTTGGAATACCTTGGTCATATTATGAGGAACCACGGTAGATATGAACTGTTGCAGCGCATCCTGCAGGGTAGATTGGATGGTGGAAGACGGCCAGGCCGAAGAAGAATATCCTGGCTTGCTAACCTGAGAGACTGGTATGGACAAAGCTCAGCCCAACTTTTCCGTATTGCGGAAGACAGGACCAAGATAGCTATGATGGTAGCCAACGTTCGAACCGGACAGGCACGTTAAGAAGAAGAAGTGTCATCAATAATATAAAACGATATCGAAAAAAATCAATCTTAAAATTTTATAAAAATCAATTTTATTTAGTTAATTTAAAAGTTTTCGTTTTATTAAATTTCAGTTATTTTCATTTCAATTTAGTTTGTGTAACAAAACCCACGTTACGAGGTGTGGCTATTAAATAACGAGACAGGCGTTGTAAAAAAATTTTATTTTAATTTATACATAATCACTTATTGTCACCTTCATTATAACTTACACTCCTCTATCCGCACAACACTCCATGCGAATTTTCCAGTGTTGGAAACAGTGCTGGAAGTCATCTTCTGTCTTCACTTTTTCGCGATTTTCTCAAAAACTAGTCCTACGATTTTTTTTTTAAATCGCCTGTTTACTGAATTTTTTATGCTCTACAAGATAGGGTAGGCGTCATGTTTGTTGAAATTCTTGGTGAAACTGTTTTCACGTAAAAAAATTGTTTTTTTTAAGATTGCGGCTTTAATATGCATTATAGTGCAAAAATGTATATAATAGAAAATGTAGAGAATTTAAAATCCTACAACTTTTATTTTAAACATGTTTTTGTATAACGCTTAGTTTAGTGGTAATTAGCAATTTTCTATTTTTTTTCACAAAAACGTGTGGCTTTACTAAGTAAAAACGAGCAGTGAAGATGTTTACCAGCGCCTTCCTCACTGAGTTGAACGAGTATGCTTATCAGCATGCCAGGCCCTCCAAAAAGCACCCATTTTCCACCCTGCGAATGACACCTTCACTTCATTCACCACAGGGTCTGGCTGTATAGTGAAATTCATTACTTTAAGAGGAGATAATTGAAAATAGTGTCTTTTACACCTCTACCTCTTCTGTTCTTAATTGATTCAGTCATATAATTGGCTGACTATGTGATAAGAAAATGAGCTATTTTTTGTAGCCCTGGAACCAACAGATCGGGTGCAATTAATTTAACACTCCACCTGCCCGTTACGGGCATAGAAATATGTTGTTGTTTTTTAGGTCATCAGCCGAAAGCCTAGTTTGAACCTGTAGGGGTTTTACTAAGTAAAAACGAGTAGTTAAGATGTTTACCATCGCCTTCCTCACTGAGTTGAACGAATATGTTTATCAGCATGCCAGGCCCTCCGAAAAGCACCCACTTTCCACCCTGCGAATGACAACTTCACTTCATTCACCACAGGGTCTGGCTGTATAGTAAAATTCATTATTCTAAGAGGAGATAATTGTAAATAGTGTCTTTTACACCTCTACCTCTTCTGTTCTTAATTGATTCAGTCATATAATTGGCTGACTATGTGATAAGAAAATGAGCTATTTTTTGTAGCCCTGGAACCAACAGATCGGGTGCAATTAATTTAACACTCCACCTGCCCGTTATGGGCATAGAAATATGTTGTTGTTTTTTAGGTCATCAGCCGAAAGCCTAGTTTGAACCTGTAGGGGTTTTACTAAGTAAAAACGAGTAGTTAAGATGTTTACCATCGCCTTCCTCACTGAGTTGAACGAATATGTTTATCAGCATGCCAGGCCCTCCGAAAAGCACCCACTTTCCACCCTGCAAATGACACCTTCAGTTGATTCACCACAGGGTGTGGCTGTATAATGAAATTCATTATTCTAAGAGGAGATAATTGTAAATAGTATCTTTTACACCTCTACCTCTTCTGTTCTTAATTGATTCAATCATATAATTGGGTGACTATGTGATAAGAAACAGAACTATTTTGGTAGCCCCGGAACTAACAGATCGAGTACAATTAATGTAACGCTCCACCTGCCCGTTATGGGCATAGCAATATGTTATAAAGATAATTCACCAAATAACACAAAAATAAAATTTACTGAAACTTTAAAATAAATGAGAGTAAATCAAAGATATCCACCATTATAGATTAACACCTTACCTTCAACGTACTCTTCTTTCTTTCTTTCTTATCTTTTCCAGTTTTTCAACGTGAACATTCTTTTCCCATCCATTTTATCCTTAAATCTCTTATCCAAAACCATCAATTTATTAACTGTTTTACTTAAAATATTCTAACTAAATGCTTTTTCCATAAAAAGGGAAAGATTATTCTCACGAAATGCCTACTTTACTAAAAATCATTTTTCACTATTAGTTATCGCATGATAAAAGTAATTGCTTGTTTAAGTTCAAGAAAATTTTTCTTATTTATATTTGTAAAAAAATAAATTGTAAAAGAATTCAACTTTTTGACTAGTCTATCCACTTAACAATTTTACTGATAAGTAAATTTAGCTACATCTGTATTTTTTTCTTTAAAAATTCGTTACTATACAGTTCGGACAAGCCCCACAATCACTGTAGAATCTATGGATCCATGAGATGTCAAAACGGCAATTAATAACAAATAAAACGGAGTGCACAAGTGGTATTCGTGTAATAAATTAGTATTAAAAAAAGTATTTGAACAAAATCGTGCTAAACTACGAGACGTGTGCAAACATTAAGAATAATTTAAAATTTTGAAATAATAAAAAAAACATACAAAAAAATGTTTATAAAATATTAACAGAAACTGAACATTACGTAGGACATAACAGATAACTATAAAAGGAAAACCAATTACTGCCGGAATTTTGATATAACGAACTTTGATATTACAAAAACTTCGGTCAGGTTTTTTTATACTGTACTGAGACATTTCAATAAAACTACAAGTAATTTTTACTTTCTCTTGCCTATATGAATATATAGGAAAAAATCACCCATTGTTTTCATGTTGATTTTTTGAAATCGAGTTTTCACCGGATCTACACGTTTTCAGACCCCCTTGAACCCAAAAAAACATATTTTTCGCGATTGGCCTGGGTGTGTAACTGTGTGTGTGTGTGTGTGTGTGTGTGTGTGAACAGAATATCTCAAGAACGGAGCATTGTATTAACTTGAAACTTGAAACTTAAGTTACATACCACTACCGGATCCGACACGAACATTTTCATCAAAATCGGTCAACCGGAAGTAGTAGTTTATTCGTGTAATTTTCACTTTTTGCGATTTTCTTAAAAGCGGCTCCTACGATTTTTTAAAAAATTGCCTCATTTACTCCATTTTTTATACTCTACAAGATAGGGTAGGCGCCATGTCAGCTGAAATTCTTGGTAAGGCTGTTTTCACGTAAAAAAATGTTTATTTTTAAGATTGCTGCTTTAATATGGATTTTAGCGCAAAAATGTATATAATAAAAGTTGTAGAGTATTTAAAAACCTACAACTTTCATTGCAAAGTTTTTTGTATAACGCTTAGTTTAGCGGTAATTAGCGATTATCAGTTTTTTTCTCACGAAAACGTGTAAAAAAATCGATTTTTTTAACGAATTCAGCCTTAGTATGCATTATACGACAAAAGTGTATATAATCAAATTTATAAGAAATTAAAGATCTACAAATTTTATTCAGAGCATTTTTCTCTACAGAGCCTAGTTTAGCGTGAAAGAGTGATTTTCCGTATTTTTAAGCCAAACTGAGGTCGATTTTAATTTAGCGTCTTTCACTCATGATTAAAATAAGGTTATAAGGTATTGAAAAATAATCATAAATAAAATAAGGTATTGAGGTTAGATTTTGTGGTTTTTTAATGTTTTATTACTAATGTTAGGTTATATTGGTCATTATTTGCATTGGCAAGAGAAAGTCATGTCAGTGTTTCACACCAGATTTTTACCTTTATCTAACGAATTCGTACTTGATAGCCTGAAGTGTTGTTTATGTCATCAGCCGAAAGGTTGGTTTGAACCTCTAGAGATTTTACTAAGTAAAAACGAGGAGTGAGGTGGTCTTCTAAGCCTTCCTCACTGAGTGGAAAGGTATGCTTATCAGCATGCCAGACCCTCTGAAAAGCACCCACTTTCCACTCTGCAAATGAGACCTTCACTTCATTCAGTACAGGGTCTGGCTGTATAGTGAAATTCATTACTCTCAGACGAGAAAACTCTTATTAGTGTCTTTTATACCTCGACCTATTCTGTTTTTAAATAGTTTAATCACATAATTGGCTGACTATGTTCTGTGTATTAACACAGAACTATTTTTTGCAGACCTGGAACCAACAGATCGAGTGCATTTAATTTAACACTCCATCTGCCTGTTATGGGCAAATTCTCAAGAAAATGAAGTATAATACCTTGGAATGTATTTAAATAGGAGACTGACATGGTGTAAACATACCCAATTTAAATATTTCATTTAGTACAATGTAGCCTACTGGCTTTAAGGACGACAATAAAATATTATTAATAATAGTATATCAATAAAAAATAAATATGTCGCTTGTTTACAAGATAATATTAAAACCGGTTTGGACAAATAAGGGGGGTGTTAACAGTGGATACCTGCATCTCTTTCAAATATTAAAATATTACAAAGGTTTCGGTCAAATAAATGTCTTAATATATTTTTTTATATATGCTATGGTACATAAATAACTGTATAAACTGTTAATTATGTTATGACGGTTTATGAAAAATATAAAATATTTTATACGAGGTGTAGCTATTAAATAACAAGACTGACGTTGTAAAAAATTATTTTTATTTTATGCATAATCACTTATTGTCACCTTCAATATACACTCCTTCTCTATCACTACAACGCTCCATCCAAATTTTCCATTCTTGGAAACAATGCTTGAAAGTCATATTCTGTCAGCTCCTTCAGAACACGTGCAGCTCAAAAATGTTTGAAATAAAGCTCGCAAAAATGTTTGTACTGACACTTTATACGTGATTGAAAATGACCCAAATTTTTTGGAAACTATAATAACGTGTGATGAAACGTGGTTTTTTACTTATGATCCGGAAACGAAGCACCAATCCATGCTCTGGAAGAGCCGAACTTCACCGAGAGCCAAAAAAGCTCGAATGAGCAAATCAAAATTTAAAGCAATGATGATTTTTTTTTATATCCATGGGATTGTGTACCTTCACTGGGTTCCTGAAGGTCAAACAAATATCAATATTACTACCTTGAGGTACTTTCTAAACAATGTCAAAGAGTAAGGAAAAAACGCCCCGAAATGTGGAAGAACAAATCATGGGTTCTCCACCAGGACAATGCGCCAGTTCATTCCGCGTTATCTATCAAGAGGTTCATAGCCAAGTACAGCATCTCAGTGTTAGAACATCCACCTTATTCACCAGATCTTGCACCATGTGACTTCTACCTGTTCCCTAAGGTGAAATCTGCATTAAAAGGGACAAGATTTGAGTCTGTGTAAACTGTAAAAGAGAAAGCGGCACGTGTCCTGAAGGAGCTGACAGAAGATGACTTCGAGCACTGTTTCCAACAATGGAAAATTCGCATGGAGCGTTGTAGGGATAGAGAAGGAGTGTATATTGAAGGTGACAATAAGTGATTATGTATAAAATTAAAATTAAATTTTTTCTTTACCACGTCAGTCTCGTTATTTAATAGCCACACCTCGTAACGTGGGTTTTGTTACATAAACTAAATTGAAATGAAAATAAATGAAATTTAATGAAACGAAAACTTTTAAATTAACTAAACAAAATTGATTTTTATAAAATTTTAAGATTGATTTTTCTTGATATCGTTTTATAATTATTGATGACACTATATCTATAAAACTAATTATGATTTTTTTTTTGTAACAGCGTAGTATTTCTTTTGCAATCAGTTAATAAATTCAATAACTTTAAGCAAATATTAGAAAATCTGAGCAATGTCCATAGAATTAAAATATAAACTACTCTCAATAGTGTGTTTCAAAACGACTAAACTGTGAAGGAATATATATATATATATATATATATATATATATATATATATATACAAAATCAGACTTGATGAACTGTGAATCAACATATTGAAACACAAAATTGTTGAAGCTGGAGATGACGATGACGGTGATATAAATGAAAACGTCGCCGATTATGAGATGACGATGATTAGGAGTTTAAGTGGAAAAGATAAAAAAAATGTAAACCCTTAAAAAGTTAGCCCTAAAAGGCTTGAAAATAATGTTTATGTCCTACATTAAGGCTTTTATGAGGTTAAAAATCTGCTGCTTTTAAACCAGGTGATGTTATTCAAATAAAGATTTTGTTATAAATAAAGTCATATGATTTAGCAAATAGCGGCGTGGTGCTAAGGATCAGCTGGTGACAACATAACATGATAATTTTATTCTATTTTATTATGTAGATATGATTTTGTATTGTTGAGTATTTTATAAAAGTAAAGTTCCGTGTTTCTTTAATTTGTTTTAATTTTCTTTTAATTGGTGAGTGAACAATTGCTTTGATATTTTATTTTGACTTTTATTTTAAGAAAAGTCAATCCACCGGGTTGGTCTAGAGGTAAAGTCGTCGCCAAAATCAGCTGTTTAACAGCTGATTTTCGGAGACGAAGGTTTCTGGTTCAAATCCTAGTAAAGGTAGTTACTTTTAAGTATACGGATTTGAATGCCAGACAGTGGTTACCGGTGTACTTTGATGGTTGGGGTTTAATTAACAATACTCTCTCAGGAATGGTCGGCCTGGGTCTGTAAAAGATTACACCTCATACACATCATCCCTCATCTCATTGGGTCTTGGGGTTGCTTATTGTTCTAAATTGAACAGATTGCAACGTACACAAATTAGGAATTAAAACAAAAAAAAGAAAAGTGATTACACCATTTTTCGCGTGAAAAGCCGCGACGGGACATGCTAGAGTAGAATAATAGAGCAACTTCGTAAATTTATTTCATGTGCTATAAATTGTCATTGTTTGTTGTTTAGGTCAACAGCCGAAAGGCTGGTTTGAACCTCTAGAGGTTTTACTAAGTAAAAACGAGGAGTGAGGTGGTTTACCATTGCCTTCCTCACTGAGTTGAAAGAGTATGCTTATCAGCATGCCAGGCCCTCCGAAAAGCACTCACTTTCCACCCTGCAAATGACACCTTCACTTCATTCACCACAGGGTCTGGCTGCATAGTGAAATTCATTACTCTCAGAGTAGATAACTCTGACTAGTGTCACAGTACACCTCTACCTCTTCTGATCTTAAATAGTTCAGTCATATAAGTGGCTGACTATGTGATAAGAAACAGAACTATTTTTTTTTTTAGCCCTGGACCAAACAGATAGAGTGCAATTAAAATAACACTCCACCTGCCCGTTTTGGGCATAAACAAATTGTCATATGAAATAAAATTGTCGGTAGGGTGAATTCGTTTCAGCCGGCGATTGTCGTTTGAACAATCTAAAAGTGAGACAGCGATATGATTTATATGTGGTTCACGTCTTCTTTGGTATGTTGTTCTGAATGTATTGATTTCTTGTTTGATTGTAGGAATGTTTAAATCTCTTTGTAATACGTTGTTTGTTGTGTACCAAAGTGATGATGTAATTATTATGAAAAGTTTATACTAAAACTTTACCAAAATTTTTTATTACAAGACTTGCCGTTTCCCGCAATTGGATCCTATAAACGAAAATTGGTTAAAAAGTTTTACTTTCTCTGGCCAATATTAAGGAAAGTATTTTTTTCATAGAGGTATTTGCAAATCAAGTCACCGAATATACACGTTTTCAGACCCCCTGAACCCAAAAAACATGTTTTTAGCGATTGGTCTGTGTGTGAGTGCGTGTCTGTGAAAAGAATATTTAAAGAACGGAACATCGTACGAAGTTAAAACTTGAAACTTAAGTTAGGTACTACTAGAAAACCCGATACGAACTTTTCACACGAATTTTAAAAAAACGGCTCCTACGAATTTTTTTAAATCGCTTCATTTACTACATTTTTTATACTCTACAAGATAGGGTAGGCGTCATGTCTTCTAAAATTCTTGGGGAGGCTGTGCTCTCGTAGAAGAAAATGTTTTTTTTAAGATTGAATTTTAGGGCAAAATGATTTAATTAAGAAAGTATTACATATGAGAGCAACAGGTAAAACCCAATACTGCTGTCTTAAAACATAAGCAGTGTAACACATACAATCATAATTTAACAAGCTTATAATACATGTATATACAATAATGATGTTTGAGTGATGTAAAAGAGTGATTTTCCGTATTTTTAAGCCAAGCTGGTTTATTTTTATTTTGTGTCTTTCACTCATGATTAAAATTAGGTTATGTTTATTGAGGTTAGTTATTTTGTTTTTTTCTAATGTTTTATTACTAATTTTTTGGTTTATTGTTAATTATTTGCATTTGCAAGAGAAAGTTGTGGGAGTGTTTCACACCAGATTTTTTCTGTTGTAACAATGTGAAAATTGAAAATTTTAGCCTCAGTAATGCGCAAAAACGTGTTTTTAAGATGTGTATTTTTAATTTTTTCCCGGAAAGAGGACCCCCAGACCCGATGTTCCCCTGGGGGTATTTCATACCCCCTAGACGCCCCGGTAGTGAACCCTCCCTAAACTTGATTCTAACTTCGCTACTGTTCAAACCAACCTTTGATTCAAAGGTAATCTTTCAACTACTACTACTACTACGTCCCTTTTTTCTTTACATTTTTTCTTTACTTTAGTTCTATAATTACTGTAACCCAATATCTAAAACTACTTTTACTATTACTACAATTAGAATTACATAATCACGGGTTATGGAACACATAACATGCATTACTGTTAAATGTATTCATTACATTTATTATGCATTGTATGTTTGGATTCGCATTTCAGGTGAGACAGACGCGACATCTACCGGAAAAGTAATGTAACATTCACTTTCTCAGAATGCACGTGAGAGTTAAATAGCTACTAAAATATATTGGTGACAATTTTTATAACCACCGTAGTTTGTTTATTTATAACGTAATAAAAATTTCATTTGTACTTCTGGTTTTAAATGAACAAGTTCTTCCATATTTTTTTTATGTGAGTATTAGATTTTTATTTTTTTTTTTATTTGTATGGATTCTCTTTATAAATTTTTTATAAGTACGAATTTTATGTATTTCTACGATTTATTATAATTTACATAAAATTATATGAAGTGTTTTAATTTACTGTTTGTTTTTTTTCAAGAGGTTAACTTTGTTTTTATTTTTTGTTTTGTTTATTAATTTATGTGCCTAAAATCAAATACAATCCGTTATTATTATTATTTATTTAATTATTATCTCAATAAAAAAATTAAATAAATTTTTAATTTGTTTTTCTAAATTTGCAACGAATATTTTTCAATTGTTTAAGTTAAATTTGTGTTTGGAAAAATAATCTACCAAACTACTGTTTCCCATATTCAATGATTTATCAATTTAGTCCTTCTGTGTTTATTTTTTTATTACTATTGAATTAATTATTTAATAATTAAAACTATATTTTAGTAATTTTAAATACTAAAGAAGCTACTAAAATTGCTATTAAAATATTTTGTTACAATATTATTTTTTAACTGCATCCAAGTGACTTCAAAAAAGGAAGTACAGACGCGTCAAGATAAAAACTGATAAGTTTAAACTTGCCCATAACGGGCAGGTGGAGTGTTAAACTATTTGCACTCGATCTATTGGTTCCAGGGCTACAAAAAATAGTTCTGTTTCTTATCACATGGTCAGCAAATTATATAACTGAAGCAATTAAGAACAGAAGAGGTAGAGGTGTTAAAGACACAAATCAGAGTTATCTCCTCTGAGAGTAATGAATTTCATTATACACCCAGACCCTGTGGTGAATGAAATAAAGGTGTAATTTTCAGGGTGGAAAGTAGATGCTTTTAAGAAGGTCTGGTATGCTGATAAGCATACTTTTCCACTCTGTAAGGAAGGCATGGTAAATTACGTAACTCCTCGTTTTACCTAGTAAAGCGACTAGAGGTTCAAACCAGTCTTTCGGCTGATAACCTAAACAATATTAAGTTTAAGGGAGATTGCACGATAGTTTTAACTCAAAATTTCGATTTTTGGTTTTTTCATGTTTTTCAATAGTTTAGGCCTAGATCTATCTACCAGAAAAACATTAATTACGTCAAAAAAAAATATTTTTTTATGAAAATTTTTTTTTATCAGGTTTACACAGAAAAATTATCATGTTACGAAGGATGAATATTTTTTCATAATTTTATACTGCTCGTTTTAGTGTAAAGAGAATTTTAGTTTTTGCTTCAGTTTGTCATCACGGTTAATATTCTTAGCTGTTGGTTCAGCTTTCTAAACAACTGTTGATGGAAATTTACTTGTTTGTGTACATATTGTTTTTGAATTGTGCCTTCTGGTTTCTTACCTTTTCCCGTAAATTTAGATTTTCAATACTAAGGCACATTTTTCTCAAAAACCAATAAACCTACCAGGCTGAAATTTTTACCAGTTAAAATTATCTTGTATAGCCACATATACCGACATTTTTATGACTTCTTCGGATGCTCCAAAAATTAGTAATACGCAAAACACGTGGAAAACAATTTGTAAAAATTTTATGTTATTCGTAATTTTAAAAAAAATTGTATGCTCCAAAGATTAAATTGAAAAATATCAGTATCTCGGGAAGAAACCCGACACCTAAAGTGTATAAAGTTTCATTTCCCTTATATTTTACCAATCCTATGAAAAATGTACCTAAATATAGCAAGTTCAACATTGGCGGGATACAAAATACAGTCTCCCCTTAAATATTACTACCATGTTAAATTTATTACTTAGTAATTAAAGTATTAACTTTTTATTAATATCATTTATTTTTTCGATAAGTGTGTTATGTAATAATATTCACGAAATAATACGTAATTTACCTCAGCGTTTACTTAGAAATTTATTTTTTTAAACATTTAAAAAGTAACTTTTGTATGTTGTAAAACTTTTCATCAGTAAAAAGTACCGCAATAATTTTTTATAGCTTTTCGTAATTTATATTTATATTTTCTAACTAAATAAGTAGGGTTTTGTTCAAACAATTTAGTTTTATGTTTGGTAATTTAGAAACCAAATATTTTTCACGTATTTTTGATTTTGAATATTTAAATTCAGTAAAAAAAAATTTGGTTTTATACGAGTATACTTACTTACTTACTTATACGAGGTCTCTTACAGCATCATCAAGCCGTTTCTCGCATCTCAACCTCCATTTGCCCCTATCCAGTGTATCTTCAGGAGTCAGTTGCCTCAAATTCATGGCGTTTTGAATGTCTTGCTCCCATTTTCTAGGAGGGCGCCCCCTTTTTCTTCTTTCTTGAGGTGTCCATTCCATTATGAACTTGGGCCATCTAGCTTCTGACATTCTTTTTACATGTCCATACCATAACAATTGGCGACTTTCTATTGCTTCAACAACTGACTCCTGTTGATTCATTCTTCTTCTTATTTCTTCATTTCTGATGTGCCCTATCCTAGATACCCTGCAGCTGCGTCTCAGGACGTCCATTTCCACTGCATTCAGTCTATCTTTATTTCTTTTTGTCAACTCCCATGCTTCTGCGCCATACATCAGAACACTTCTAAGGATGGCATCGTTCATCATTCTTTTAGTCCTTAGACTGAGAGTTTCTGACCAAAGCAGTGGGTTAAGTTGACTAATGACTTTTCTGGCATTTGTGATACGCTCTGTAATTTCTTGCTCACTATTTCCTTTTCTTGAAAGAACTACTCCCAGGTATTTCACTTTCTCACATCCTGTAATTATTTTATTATCGACAACCAGATCTTTCACGTCTTTTCCAGCTACCGCGTCTCCTCCAGCTACCAAATATTTGGTTTTGTCATAATTTATTTTCAAATCCCATTTTTCAAAGGTTTCTGTCAACTTTCTCATCAGATACTGGATGTCAAACTCATCTTCTGCTATAACAACCTGATCATCTGCAAACAGAAGTGTGTGGAGAAATCGTTCTTCAATTTTTATCCCCATCCTAGAGCATTTATTTTGCCACTCTTTTAATACTTCATTAATATATATCTTGAAGAGAGTTGGGGACATACAGCAACCTTGTCTGAGGCCCTTAGTTATAGGGAAACATTCCGAAACCATATTTTTACTTTTTATAACACTTTTTTGGTTGGTGTAAAGATCTTTAATGGCACATATGTACTTATAATGCTTATTGGTTTTATATACATATGATAAAAGTCAAAGCTGAACAGAAAAGTAAGTGTAAGCAATTGTTGCTTTCATTTGATTAAATAATCGTCTGAATGAGGTTAGGTGGTTCTCTCCCACCATGCTCAGATGGCTTTTGCTCTGTAAATAAATGGGTAAAAATATCTGGTGCTAAACACTCACACAACTTTCTCTTACCGATGCAAATTATGAACAATATATACGTACTAACAGTAATAATACATTAGAAATAAACAAAAAACTAACCTCAAAAAACATAACCTTTTTTAATCATGAATGAATGATGCAAAATGAAAACCAACCTTAGTTTGGTTTAACAATGCGGAAAATCACTATTTCACGCTAAACTAGGCTCTGTATAGAAACATCCTAAAAATAAAATTTGTAGATCTTTTCATTACCTGTAAATTTGGATATATACGCTTTTATCGTAAAATTTCATAGGCCCTACTTAAGCCAAAATCTTAAAAAATCAATTATTTTACAGATTTTCAAAATAAACAGAAAATCACTAATAACCGCTAAATTAAGCGTTATACAAAAAAATATTTGAATAAAAGTTGAAGCTTTTTAAATTTCTTACAACTTTAAATAAAATTATTTATATGAGGTGATTTTAAAATAAATCGTAGCAGCCATTTTTGAGAAAATTGCAAAAAAGTGAAAAATTACATGAGTAAACTATTACACCGATTGACCGATTTTCATGAAAATGTTCGTGTCGGGTCCTCCTGCGCTAGCGCTACCTAACTTAACTTTCAAGTTTCAATTTCGTACAATGTTTTGTTTTTGACATATTTTGATCACACACACGCGCGCGCGCGCGCGCACGCACGCGCGCACACATACACAGACCAATCGCTAAAAACATGTTTTTGGGTTCAGGGAGTCTGAAAACGTGTAGGTATTTTCAGTAAAAAATCTATTTCAAAAAATCAACATAAAACAATACTTTCCTTCCCTTTATATTCATATGGGGCAAGAGAAAGTAAAAATAGTAAATTTTTTACGTTAAAATTAAGTGAATATAGAATCTACTGTCGTTGTTTAGGTGATAAGCCAAGAGGCTGGTTTGAACCTCTAGAGGCTTTACTAAATAAAACGATGAGTGAGGTGGTTTACAAATACCTTCCTCACTGAGTGAAAAGATATGCTTATCAGTATGCCAGGCCCTCCGAAAAGCACCTAATTTCTACCCTGCAAATGACACTTTCACTTCTTTAAACACAGGGTCTGGCTGTATAATGAAGTTCATTACTCTCAGAGTGGATAACTGTGACTAATACCCGCGTTAAAAATAATAGGAATCTTACTTTGAAGCTCAATTATTAAAAGAATATGACATCGTTTTTAACGTACTATACGTCAAATTAATACCTGTTTAATTCAGCGTTCAACGGTGAAACTTGAAATTTTTGTCTAGTGTTTTAAAAAGTAATATTGACATTAAGAACAAAACAAGTACACGATTTTGGAGTCATTTTTCGGATTATGCAAACTTGTTGTTTAGGTCATCAGCCGAAAGGCTGGTTTGAACCTCTAGAGGTTTTACTAAGTAAAACGAGGAGTCAGGTGGTTTACAATTGCCTTCCTCACTGAGTGGAAAAGTACGCTTATCAGCATGCCGGGCCCTCTGAAAAGCAAATATTTTCCACTCTCCAAATGACACCTCTACTTCATTCACCATAGGGTCTGGCTGTATAATGAAATCATTACTTTCAGAGGAGATAACTCTGATTAGTGTCTTTTACACCTCTACCTCTTCTATTCTTAAATGATTCAGTCGCTGAATTGGCTGACCATGTGATAAGAAACAAAACTATTTATTTTAGCCCTGAAACGAACAGATTGAGTGTAAATAATTCGACACTCTACCTGTTTGTTATGGGCTGTATGCAAACTTATTGGTCTATAATTCCGTAAATACTCATCCGATTTTAGTGAAATTTCATCAGAGTGTAGATTAGAGCGTTTCCATTGTGTACACTGAATCTCAGGACCATAGCTTTTTTATTTCTTTATTTTTGTTCTTTTTGGAAGCCCTTTTTATCTCACCAACCGGTAACTTTCTGAAGCGCGACCGGGACCCTTAGATTTGCTGTAGATTCAATAACTCTTCTTCTTACAATCAAGGATTAGGCATAAGCCTGTTCCGAACTCACAAACCATCCTGCACGTCTACAGAAACACGAGACATTCCAACCCGTACATCTCGTCTACTGCCATCTTCTTCGAGGTCTTCCCACCTCCCTTGTTCTAACTGGAACATATTCCGTCACTTTTAAAGGTATATTCTCTTCTCTGACATCCGTTTCAAATGTTGCCTCCATTGATTCTGGTACTCCTCCACTTTTTCATTCAAGCTAAATACACCCAACTCGGATCTAATTTCTGCGTTATGTATTAGATCCAGCCTCGAGCAGTCCTTCACCCTTCTTAAAAACTTCATTTCAGCTGCTTGTATCCTACTTTCTTGGCGTTTTGTGGTAACCCATGACTTAATTCCATAAAGAAGGACTGGGGCTGCTATTACCTTGCAAAACTTCACTACTGTCTCTGTTTTAGCTCTGTTACCCAGTTCCTGTAAATGGCACTAACAATAACTTAAAAATTCAATTACATAAATCAATTATTCATTTAATTCAGCGGAAGCTGAGTCTTTTGGAATTATTTTTTTTAAAATTGTAGACCATGTTGGTAAATCTGAAAGTGTATTTTACACCTCCTATCTTTTCTGTAGACTATACTCTAAAAAAATGAATAAATAACGGGTGATTCAAAAAGAGCGCCGGTTTTTAAACGGCTGGTAAATTTTTGTTTATCGGTTGGCAACATTGTTAGACCTCATTTCTATTTCGGAGAACATTCCGATTGACGATTCAGTTGTAGTCTTCTTGTTCGCAGTGTAGTACTCTTGCAGTCTGTGTCTAACCATGGAGAAGTTTACTATTGCACAACGAGTGTTAATCGTCAAAACATTTTACCAGAGTGGAGAGAGTTATGCGGCTACTGTCAGGCGACTTCGCGGTACTCTGGGACGTAATGAAGCACCGAATGAATCAACAGTTCGCAGGCTCATGAAAAAGTTTTTTGAGACGGGTTCAACAGTCGACCTTAAAAGTTCTGGACGTCTTCGTTCTGGCCGAACTGAGCAGAACGTTGCGTTGGTTCGTGACAGTGTGGCTGTTAGCCCAGCAAAATCAATACGTCGCCGTTCTCAACAATTGGGTTTACGATGTTCTTCTGTACGGAGAATTCTTCGGTACGATCTCCAATATTACCCGTATAAAATTCAGTTGACGCAACATTTGAAAGTGGCAGACCACCAGAAGAGACGACAGTTTGTTGACTGGATATTGAGAAAACGGCAGGATGATGACACCTTCGCAAACAAAATCATTTTCAGTGATGAGGCGCACTTCCACTTAAACGGTTTTGTTAATAAACAGAACTGCCGTATGTGGGGTTTAATTCGACGGGTTATCGGGCAAATGGAAGTCGAAACTTGTCGTGCAGTGATATCCAATTTCATGGACAGAGTTGATGCGTGCCAGCGCAGTAGAGGAGGACACATTCATGACATCATTTTTCATGCATGAAATCGGAAGGTAAAATGAACTTGTTGATGTATTTATTTTCAGTTTTTCAATAAAATAAATCTCTTAATTTGATATATCAAAACCGGCGCCCTTTTTGAATCACCCTATAGATACCATCTGTTTCTGTACTTGTTACCTCTGTCAACTAGAGGCTGATAAATCAGGTCACCTTTTTTTGTTTATTGTCCTTTTTCAATCTGATCTAGTGCAGCCAGCCACTGACCTCGGCATTTTCCTCTTGGCACTCTGTAACCGTTGGGTATGTTGACATTAAAGCGCACACGTCCACTGTCAAACAACCACTTTGGAATAAAAAAAAGTTTCATAATAATTGATACCGTTACCGTTCTAACTTTATTTTTTACTTTCGCTTTTGCTATCTGCCCACAACGGACAGTTGTAGTGTAAAGTTATTTGCACTCGATCTGCTAGTTCCACGGGTACAAAAAATAGTTCCCTCTCTTATCACATAAATCACTTAAGGTGGTAGTCAACTCAAGAAGATAATTTTTTTTAATTTCGATTTTTTTTGCATTTATTTGAAGTTTAAAATTTTTTGAATCACAACATTTGTTTACTTTGTACGTTGACGAAAAGTTATAAAAACATCTGTTTAAAATTAAGCTTACTAGCAAGGCGAGTGAAATTGTTCCTTCAACTTTAAGTTTTCCGGAAATGTAGTTTTTACATGATTGTACATTTTATGGGAATTAAATATTTTGGTTAATATTGGAAATATTTTGATGATGTTTTTTTTTAATTTTTATAATTTCTTGCTCTATATCTATGGAATGACTATTACAAAAACCTTAACAGGGATTTAGTTAAAAAATAATTTGTGAATATATAAAATACATGTTTTTGAAAATATTGTTTTCTTTAATAAATTTCTTGTAAGAAAAAATACATACAACATAAGAGAGCGATTTTCTGTATTTTGTAGCATAAGAATCATGTTGATATCTTTCTTGGTTCCTGAGATTTTTGATTCCCCGTAAAAGCCCGCTTTTCCAACCTCGCCCTTATATTAGGGGCTGTAATTAATTTTTTGGCTTGGTTCAAATGGTAGATCATTACTAGTAAATTACTCTTTCATTTAAAATAAATAATGATAAATTATAGCCAGAAGTTTTCATTTTCATTTTCTGGGTTGACTACACCCTTAAATATATGACTGAAGCGTTTAAATACAGAAGAAGTAGACGTGTAAAAGACACTAGTCAGAGTTATCTACTCTGACAGTAATGAATTTCATTATACAGACAGGGTCTCTTATCAGGGTCTTTCATTATTCACCACAGGATCTGGCTGTTAAATGATGAAATTCATTACTCTCAGAGGAGATAATTCTTGACTTGTATCTTTTACACGTCTACCTCTTCTATTGTTAAATGCTTCAGTCATATAATTGGCTGACCATGTGAAAAGAAACAGAAGTATTTTTTGTACCCCTGGAACTAGTAGATCGAATGCAAATAATTTAACACTCCACCCACCTTTTATGGGCAGAGATTACCAACTAGGATCTGGAAATTATAACGAGTTAAAATTTACAATTCCATTACCCAAATTAGTAACTAATTACCAAAATATTGATATAAATCTAAAAAAAAATTATGGATTTAATTTTGTCATACATTTTACAATTTTGTTATGAATACATTAACTTATAATTTTCTGTTAAAATTCATAAAAATAATTCTTAAATTGTATCAAAATTCACTTAAGAACAGATTCTTTTCACGAATAACAACATAAAAAGTTTTGTAAAAAATTAATCTTCTACAAAAAGCAGATTATTAAAATTCAGTCCTCTTTTATATTGGATAAAAACGGAATTGGATAGATGTTTAGTTATTTATTTCCAAATTAAGTGATTCTAAAAGTACGTACGAAAACTTGTAATTTTTATTAAAAATAAATAAAAGATAAACCGTGTGACCAGTAAAAATAAGGGGCGTGAATTAAAAGAAATAACAAACACCATTTGGATGATAACTTATAACAGGTTTGAGCTTTAACATTTTTAAAATATTTAAATAAATATACGATTACAATTGTAGCCTCAACAAATTTATATTGCTACCTTATAATTTTATGCAAAAAAGATACAAATACTTTTTTTATTTTAACAAGAATTGCTCCTGAAAGTTTCTACGGTGATTTTTTTCTTTTGGTTATTTTTTTACTAAATTTTTTAACAAATTTATCGAGTAATTTTTATTTTTTGACATATTATTTAATGGCGATTATTTGGAAAATGGAGTTGATCTTTTACTTTTTTCATTTTCAATTTTTTATATTCTTAAAAAAGTATGTAACATAAATCTTGTATAATCATTAATTCTACTCGGGTAAGCACATTTTTTGATTGGTACTTAAAATTTGTAAAAAAAAATACATTGTATATCTAAATATTTAAAGAATTTTAGGTTTTTATTTTAATTTTAATTTTTATTAAATTTTATGTTACCAATGAGCCAGCAAATAGCACGGGTGAAATTTATAACCTCTCAAGGGCACATTAAAGAACTTTTTTTGCTTTACCAGGTTTTCTTGTTTTCGTTACACATTTTCACACAAGCGGTTGAAATGGGAATTCCTTATGTTTTCTGTTTATCCCTTAAGTAACAAATATTCCAAATTTCGGCTCTCTTGGTTTTCGGGAACTTTAAGAATAAATGAACAATGAGTGAGTCAGTGAGTCAATGAAGAGTCTTTTGTATTTTTTTCTGAAACTGGCATTTATACGATCACAAAAAATTGCTTCTATTATTCCTAGACCTTAAACTTTTCTATTATTTTCTAGATTTATTAATTTTGCTGTTTTGATTTTGACCCGATATTCTTCTATTCTTTTCCAAATTTATTCTTTCGTTCTTCGGACCATTCGCATTCCCTTTTTATAGTACTTAAAAGTTGTTAAACTCATTTTTCGCCTAAAAAGTCCTACGTCATCTATGACAGTTTTGGTCGCATTCATTTCTTCAAAATTTTCTCCGGTTTTATAAACAAATTTCACTTTTTATTTCATAAATTTTGGGGTTTTTAAAAATTTGTTTCATATTAGTTACTGATCCTAAATAGTGTCTGTAAAATTTTACTTTGTTTCCTATCATCAGACATTCTTTCTAGTTTTCTGTACTTGTACAGGAGAGCATACTTTATAATAAATATACAGTATTATTCTCCTCCTCCTCCTCCTTCTCTTCCTTTCTCTTCTCTCCTTCTCCTCCTCCTTTACATTCTTCTTTTTATTCTTCTCCTCCTCCTTCTTTTCCTCCTCTTACTTCTCCTTTTTCTCTCCTTCTTCACCTCTTCCTCCTCCTTCTCTTTCTTCATCTTCTCCTTCTTCTTTCCTCCGCTTTCTCCTCCTTCTCCTCCTCCTCCTCCTCTTTTTCTTCTTCATATATCTTCTTTTCTAGCTCTTTTCTTACAATACTAAATACTATAGTCCTCTTTTACCTTTTTTTATTGTTTTGGTGTCGTGTGCTGTTTTCATCCCCTCTACCCTGCCGAAACCCACCGACTGTCATCACCTCACCTGATCTGCCGTCTTCCAATATCCCTCCTAGTCATAGAACGAATTAATAGTTGGTACATATCGAATAAGTTTTATTCAAATAGTTATTTGCTGCATAAATGTTCTTGATACAAAATAATACTATTCAGGACTCCAAACAAACAAAGTTATTCGAATAAATTCAGTTTATTCCTTCTTGTTATGAATACATCGCTATGGCTGTCGGCATTTTTTAGTCTACTATCTCCCTCTTACCCATGTGACTTTTTCTATCCTCCACGGTTTTTCTCTGTTCTATGACACCCAAACAGCCCTTTCTACTTCTCTACCTAAGAGAGCGGAATTGGCATCCGCAGACACAAACCAAGATCGGAAGTGGCCCAAAACTGGAAGTCACTAAATCAAAGTCGGAATTTGGAAACAAAAATAGTGTCATTCGATTCCTCTTAAAAAATAGATGAAGAAATTATTAGGTTTAAGTTCCGGTTTAAATCAGAAGTGGTCCAAAACCGGAAGTCAAGAAACAAAGTAGGAATTAAAAAATAAAAATAGTGTAATTTGATTCCTCTTGAAGAGTTTATCTAAAACAGAAAAGTTGCAAGAGAAAGTTGTGTGAATGTTTCACACCAGATTTTTTTATTTATTTAACGTTGCATCAACTACAATGGTCATTAGCGACGACGTTGGGTTGTAACTTACTGCGTATAATGAAGGATGAATGATTCTTTTTGTAACGTATGAAAATATGCCGTGCCTGAGCGGGATTTGAACCCACGACCGCAAGATGAGAGGCGAGCACGCGAGAGGCGTTACCAACTACGCCAATGCGGCCGGCATGTAAATCGAGGCAACATGTGGTTACCAAACGGTGCAATTGCACGGTAGTATAAAATATAGTCAACTTTTGAGGTTGGCACTGCAGATTTCCTCTTCCCTTCCTTGCAGCCCAGCCATACGGAAAAGGCATTTCCGTAACTCAATATCTAAACGTAAGGCCTTAGGCCCTGTGTGACTAAGATATAAATCAGGTCAACATCAGTTACATCTCATTTCTTGTAGGCATTTCTGGTATATGTGTAACAATAATGAAATTACAAAATAAAAGATCTGGTGTGAAACACTCAAAAAACTTTCTCTTCCCAATGCAAATAATGACCAATATAACCTAACGTTAGTAATAAAACATTATAAATAAACAAAAAATCTAACCTCAAAAAACATAACCTTATTTTAATCATGAGTGAAAGACGCAAAATGAAAATTAACCTCGGTTTGGCTTAAAAATACGGAAAAATCACTTTTTCACGCTAAACTAGGCTCTGTAGAGAAAAATGCTCTGAACAAATTTTGTAGATCTTTTAATTTCCTATAAATTTGATAATACACTTTTGTCGTAAAATGTATACTAAGGCCGAAATTTTAAAAAAATCGATTTCTCACACTTTTTCGTGAGAAAAAACAGAAAATCGCTAATTACCGCTAAACTAAGCGTTATACAAAAAAATGTTTGAATTAAAAGTTGTAGGATTTTTATTTTTCTACAACTTTTGTTATAAAGCGCTAAAATGCATATTAAAGCCGCAATCTTAAAAAAAAATCAATTTTTTTACGTGAAAACAGCCAAGAATATCAGCAGACATGGCGCCTATCCTATCTTGAAGAGCATAAAAAATTTAGTAAACCAGGCGATTTTCAAAAAAATCGTAGGACCAGTTGTTCAGAAAATCGCAAAAAAGTGAAAAATTATACGAATAAACTACTACCTCCAGTTAACTGATTTTGATGAAAATGTTCGTGTCGGATCCTGTAGTGGTATGTAACTTACTTAAGCTTAAAGTTTCAAGTTCGTACGATGTTCCGTTCTTGAGATATTCTGTTTACGCGCGCGCGCGCACACACACACACACATACCAATCGCTAAAAACATGTTTTTGGGGTTCAGGGGTCTGAAAACGTATAGATCCGGTGAAAACTCGATTTCAAAAAATCGACATGAAAACAATACTTTCCTTCCTACATATTCATATAGGCAAGAGAAAGTAAAAAAAGAATTAAATAACAAGAAACTAGATAAATAAATAGTAATATTTTTGTACTGCCTTATTATTTATGGGGCAACATTATGAAATTACCTTTGTTCATTTTTTTACACTATTATTTACACTCTTGACCTTTAAATTAACTCATTTTAAAATAAATTCACTATCTTATCAATAGGATTATTAATTTGGACGTACTGTCAACAGTAGGACTTTAAATTTATGTTCCCTTGCTTTTTTCCGTTGTTGCGTAAACAGAGATTAATATCCAAAATCACATGAGCCTTTTCCGAATTGTTTGCTACGTTTAATTGTTCAGGGATCAGTGAATTATTATAAAAACTAAATTGGCATATATGTGCTTGTATACACAATTAAAAAAACTAGTGTGAAACATTCACTCGACTTTATCTTGCCAATGTATATAATCTATACTTCCCAGCTAATATAAAATGTTAACATGTTTTGTTGTGATAGCTATTTCAGGAGTTGTGTCGACCCAATTTTAATGATTTTGGCGTCGTTTAAAAGCTATTACCAAATAGATTTGCTAAAATTTCCCAAATATTTTGTTTTCTCGGTAAATCCTACCGGAAAATCAAAAATATTAGCTCCATAACCGTTTAAGTTATCGAATTGCAACCTTGATAAAAGATCACCTTCTCACACACAAAGACCAATCGCTAAAAACATATTTTTTTGGATTCAGGGGGTCTGAAAACGTGTATACCCGGTGATAATTCGATTTCGAAAAATCGACCTGAAAAATTTTCTTAAGAGAAAGTAAAACATAAATATTTCAAGTACAGCTCGTTTAAAGCTTCATTTTCTGTATAAATTACGTAACACGCTAGTACATATATTAGACATTTCATAGCAATTTGGAAACAAAATATGTACCCGTTTTTTAAAAAAAATTTTCTTACTCCATGCCAGAACATGTAGCACAATCAATTTTAAGAGAAAATATATGCCGTTTTAGAGCAGTGTTCCTGCATGTTTTTTTAATTAATGTCAGCTAAAATTAAGCCTTTTAGTACAAAGTGTAAAGGAATTAGAGCGTTCATAAAATAAATGTTATTTTCGTTCCCGATGGATGTAACGAGTTAGAACGAACGAAGTAACAATTGAAATATATAATAAAAAGTGAAATTTAATTCCCTTTCTAAATAAAAGGTTACAGTTATCCTTTTATTTAGTAAGGGAATGAAATTTCACTTTTTATTGTATTTTTTTCAATTTTTACTTTCTCTTGCCTACATGAATATATAGGAAGGAAAATATTGCTTTCATGTCGATTTTCGAAATCGAGTTTTCACCGGATCTACACGTTTTCAGACCCCCTGAACCCAAAAAACATGTTTTTAGCGATTGGTCTGTGTGTGTGTGTGTGCGCGTGCGCGCGCGCGCGTGTGTGAACAGAATATCTCAAGAACGGAACATTGTACGATTTTGAAACTTGAAACTTCAGTTAGGTACCACTAGAGAACCCGACATAAACATTTTCATCACCAACGGTCAACCGGAAGTAGCAGTTTATTCGTGTAATTTTTTACTTTTTTGCGATTTTCTCAAAAACGGCTTTTACGATTTTTTTTAAAAATCGCCTCATTTACTAAATTTTTTATGCTCTACAAGATAGGGTAGGCGCCATGTCTGCTAAAATTCTTGGGGAGGCTGTTTTCTCGAAAAAAATTGTATTTTTAAGATTGCGGCTTTAACATGCATTTTAGTGCAAAATATGTATGAAATAGTAATAGTAATAGTAATAGTAATAGCAGTATATGTAATATGTATGTAATAGCAAAGAGTATGTAATAAAAGTTTTAAAGAATTTAAAAAACTACAACTTTTATTTCAAACATTTTTTCCATAAAAAAATCGATTTTTTTTTAAGATTGCAGCCTTAGCATGCATGCATTTTACAACAAAAGTGTGTATAATATAATTTACAGGAAATTAAAAGATCTACAACTTTTATTTAGTGCATTTTCTCTACAGAGGCTAGTTTAGCGTGAAAGAGTGATTTTCCGTACTTTTAAGCCCAACTGAGGTTGATTTTCATATTGCGTCTTTCACTCATGATTAAAATTAGGTTATGTTTATTGAAGTTAGTTTTTTTTTTGTTTCTAATGTTTTATTACTAATTTTAGGTTATATTGTTAATTATTTGCATTGGCAAGAGAAAGTTTTGTGAGTTTTTCACACCATTTTTTTATGTTATTTACTTGGTGAGACACGCGGTTTCAAACGCACCCTTCATTTTTCATTTACGTACTTTAAGGGATTCCATATAGAGTAAAAACAGAACACCGGGTGGACAGACGGAAGGAGAAAACTTTCAGTGAACGGATGCTGAGAATAAAGGGGTTGGAAGAAGAACTTCCAGAAACGTTTAGTCACCTCACGTGGTATAAAATTGACCCTATACGAGATCAAAAGAACCAAGAGTAGGTATTTACAAAAAATATATCATTCAGTTCGTTATCATTGTTTTTTTTTTATAGCTGATTACTCATAGTTACAGTTGAGAAAAACAAAAATATGAATGAACTAAAATTAAACGTAGAGATTATATAACAAGGCAGCGTATTACGTTTGTTAAGTACATTTGCAAGGCTACGAGAGAACATTACATATTTATTCTATCGCCGTACCGTGCCAGTCCTAATTTGTGTAAGTTATAGCTTAGTTATTTATCTTGGAATTTCCATCAAGACATTATGGTTTTCTTAAAAATAAATTAACAAATTTTAGAATATAATTTTGAGCATATCTGAAGATTTTTTTTAGTTTATTATTGTGTCAAATATTGAGATCATTATCATCTGGGAATCTGAACAGTGTAACGATAAAGAAGAGTTATTTCTTGAACCTTACCGATTATTGAATTATCGTCGTAGCAGTCGGGTAAGCAAATAATTAAGATACCAAGGTTGTTCAGGTTTATTTTAAATTGTTGTTTATAGATAAATCGTCTAGATTGTAAAGAATCCTAGTCTATTATAATTCAGTTTTTTTTTACCTTCTCTAGCCCTAAATGGATATACCGGGTGATTCAAACCTACACAGCAATCTCTCATAAGCTCATTCTATAGCTAAATATAAGAAAAAAAGTTCTTATTAACATAGGCCCGAAAACGCTTTGTTAGCGAGTTATACAGGATTAAAGAAAATTTAGTATGCATTTTACGACAAAAGTGTATAATCAAATTTATCGAAAATTAAAAAGATCTACAATTTTTATTTAAAGCATTTTTCTCTACAGAACCTAGTTTAGCGTGAAAGAGTGATTTTCCGCATTTTTAAGCCAAACTGAGGTTGATTTTAATTTTGCGTCTTTCACTCATGATTAAAATTAGGTAATGTTTATTGAGGTTAGTTTTTTGTTTATTTCTAATGTTTTATTACTAATGTTAGGTTTATTGTTAATTATTTACATTGGCAAGAGAAAGTTGGGTGAGTATTTCACACCAGATTTTACTTAGTAAATCTTCTAGAGGTTCAAACCAGCCTTTTGGTTGATGACTTAAATAATAACATATTGTTTACTAATAATTAAACATAAGTTATATTGTTCATTATTTACAATTATAGGAGAAAGTTTTGTCAGTGTTTCACACAAAATGTTTTATAGGTATCTTCACTGGGAAGTTTTTTTGCATCCAGGAGACTCCAAAAGAGAGTATAGAACATGTCAAGATAAAACTGATAAGCAAAAAGTTAATCACAATGATAAATTCATCACTCACCGCCAAAAATTTGTTTCTGCTACTGATTACTTCAGTATGCTAGTCATGAACCCCCTTTGTATCAAATAGCACACAAAATTAAAAAGTTAAACGCGATGATAAATTCATCACTTACCAATAATTTGTTTCCGCTACTGCTTAACTCAGTAGGCTTGTCATTAACCCCTTTGTATTAAATAGTACACAATATTTGTTTAATTAGAAGTTAAATACTTTTCACCCAAAAATTATTTAGAAAGGAATTCGTGCACACTGTAAAATGTTTCATCAATTAATTATTGTTTTAGCTTTTCTTTAAATGATTTAAATTGTCACATCTTTTTAAGGGGGGTAGTCAACCCAGAAAATGAAAATCAAAACTTCTGGCTAAAATTTATCATTATTTATTTTAAATGAAAGAGTAATTTACTAGTAATGATCTACCATTTAAACCAAGCTAAATAATTAATTACAGCCCCTAATATAAGGGTAAGGTTGGAAAAGCGGGCTTTTACTGGGAATCAAAAATCTCAGGAACCAAGAAAGATATCAACATGATTCTTATGCTACAAAATATAGAAAATTGCTCTCTATTATATGTTGTATGCGCTTTTATGTATTATTTCTTACAAGAAATTTTTTGAAGAAAAACCATATTTTCAAAAACATGTATTTTATGTATTCACAAATTATTTTTTAACTAAATCCCTATTAAGGTTTTCGTAATAATCATTCCACAAATAATAGAGCAAGAAATTATGAACATTTGAAAAAAAAATCATCCAATTATCTTCAAAACAAACCAAAATATTTTATTTCCAAGAATGTACTATCATGCTAAAACCATATTTCCGGAAAACTTGAAGTTGAAGAAATAATATCACTCGCCTTGCTAGTGAGCTTTATTTTTAACAGATGTTTTTATAACTTTTTGTCAACGTACAAACAAAGTAAATAAATGTTATGATTCAGAAAATATTAAAATTCAAATAAATGCAAAAAACAGTCGAAGTTAAAAAAAATTATCTTCTTGAGTTGACTACCACCTTAAACCTTGTGGCAATTTATTGATGTATTTTCTACCCGAATAAGTTGGTTTTTGTTCAAACAATTTAGTGTTGTGATTAGCAACATAATAATCGATTCTGTTTCTTGTGTAGTGGTTGTGAACATCTAAATTCTGTAAAAAGGTATTTTGCTTTACGTACATTATCACTTCAAAAATGTACAAAGAAGGAACTGTGAGCAATTGCAGCTCTTTAACCCTTTATTGGTCTTTGGTATGCTCATAACGGGCAGGTGGGGTGTTAAATTAATTGCACTTGATCTGTTGGTTCCAGGGCTACAAAAAATAGTTCTGTTTCTTATCACATAGTCAGCCAATTATATGACTGAACTATTTAAGAACAGAAGAGGTAGAGGTGTAAAAGACACTAGTCAGAGTTATCTCCTCTGATAGTAATGAATTTCACTATACAGCCAGACCCTGTGGTGAATGAAGTGAAGGTGTCATTTGCAGGGTAGAAAGTGGGTGCTTTTCAGAGGGCCTGGCATGCTGATAAGCATACGCTTTCAACTCAGTGAGGAAGGCAATGGTAAACTACCTCACTCCTCGTTTTTACTTAATAAAACCTCTAGGGGTTCAAACCAGCCTTTCGGCTGTTGACCTAAACAACAACAGGTCTTTGGTAAGTATACTTACCACTGGCAATAAGGTCGATTTTTTTAAGAATAAGCTATGCAGTTGAACCCAATTGCCAATTTATGGTTTTATAGACATTCTCTGGTGAGTAGACTATCCAAATTTTCAAATTAGTGCACAGCGATTATTTGCTTCATGAGTTACACGATGTGGTAAGGATTCATGCCAGCGCACGCAACCGTGTTGTTTTTTTTTCACTTTTGTACAGTGCTTAGAAAAGTCACGATTTTACGGGAAAGTATGCATTCATGCTACTATAAAGTTCCCATTCCCATAATATAATTCCCATTTCAATAAACGTTCCTTGGTAAGTATACTTACCAGGGCTTGACATAAAAAAAAAGAAATATCTTACTGTTCTGGCACTAGAAATACCTACATTATTCAAGTCCCTATAAAACAAAATTTAACATTTTACAACATATGTATATTTTTCCCCGTAGTGCTGCTCTATAAAGAAGGGTTAAATAGTGATCTGCATGAGGTAAGGTGGTTGACTCCCATCATACACCTGACAGCTTTTTTCTGTATTTTAAAAACTCTTTCCATGTTACCCTGTGATGAATTACCCCAAGTACCTTAGTATGATAGTTACCAGTGTAATAAATCTATAGATTGTTAAATTTCTAAAAATAACAGATTATAAATAAATCTTTAAAAAAAAGATCATTAAGCTATGCAAAAATTAAATGACAGCTTCTTAGGTCAAAGGCCGTATTCTCGACAAGAATATTTAATTTACGTAAATGAGGGATTTAAACCAATAAAAAATCGACGCAACTATTTATTTCTTTTGAAAAAATGTTAACTGTATTTTTTTTATTAAAATAAATACGGTAACAGAATATTTATTTGTTTGTTTATTTATTTCTATTGATTTAATTTATATGCCAATTAAACAATTACAGGATACATAAATTACATTATTGTCGACTTGGCGAACGAGACGCATACATACAATATTCTTTACTGATCTTGGATAGTATATTTAATTGGCATATCTATGTAATTCACCTTGGCGTACCTAGATTCTTTTATTATATCATTGCATATTATAACAATTAATTTGTCACGAAATTTATTATGTATGCACGGAGGTAAATTTGAATTTACATCCTTCTTCAATCAATATTATGCCCAAAAACATCGCGTCGGCTAAATACAAAGATTTTTTTTTCAGTTTCACACTTGTTAGAAAAAAAAATACGGACAAAAAGTGAAGATCAGGATTTGAAATGGTCTTTACCATTCCTGACCCTGAAAAGTAAAAAAAAATTGACTTTTAGAAGAATATTTTTGGGGATGCGCGTGTGGGAGTATCTTAACCTACAAAAAAGTTACTGTTCGATTCTGGATTGAACATTTTTTTAACATCTGAGTTTATTTACAATGGCCCCCTCCCACCCCATGTCAGCAGCAACCCAAAGCAAAATGAAAAAAGCTACTGATATAGAAAAAAATCTGGTGTGAAACACTCACACAACTTTCTCTTGCCAATGCTAATAATTAACAATAATCCTAACATTAGTAATAAAACATTAGAAATAAACAAAAAACATAACCTAATTTTAATCATATATGAAAGACGCAAAATGAAAATCAACCTCAGTTTGGCTTAAAAATACGGAAAATCACTCTTTCACACTAAACTACTCTCTGTAGAGAAAAATGCTCTAAATAAAAGTTGTAGATATTTTAATTTTCTATAAATTTTAATCAACCTCAGTTTGGCTTAAAAATACGGAAAATCACTCTTTCACACTGAACTACTCTCTGTAGAGAAAAATGCTCTAAATAAAAGTTGTAGATACGAGTAGATACTCGTATTTTAATTTTCTATAAATTTTATTATAAACACTTTTTGTCATAAAATGAATACTAAGGCCGAAATCTTTAAAAACCCGATTTTTCACACGTTTTCGTGAGAAAAAACAGAAAATCGCTAATTACCGCTAAACTAAGCGTTATACAAAAAAATGTTTGAAATAAAAGTTGTAGAATTTTAAATTCTCTACATGTTTTATTATATAAAATTTTGCGCTATAATACATATTAAAGCCGTAATCTTAAAAAAACACTTTTTTTACGGAAAAACACCCTCACCAAAATTTCAGCAAACATGGTGCCTACTCTGTATTGTAGAGAATAAAAAATTGAGTAAATGAGGCAATTTTTAAAAAAAATCGTAGGTCCAGTTTTTGTGAAAATCGCAAAAAAGTGAAAAATTATACGAATAAACTACTACTTCCGGTTGACCGATTTTGATGAAAATGTTCGTGTCGGGTCCGGTAAGGGTATGTAACTTAAGTTTTAAGTTCAAGTTCGTACGATGTTCCGTTCTTGAGATATTTTTTACACACACACACACGCGCGCGCACGCGCACACACACACACACACACACACACACACACACATACACACACAGACACACACACAGACCAATCGCTAAAAACATGTTTTTTGGGTTCAGGGGGTCTGAAAACGTATAGATCCGGTGAAAACTCGATTTCGAAAAATCGACATGAAAACAATACTTTCCTTCCTATTCATATAGGCCAGAGAAAGTAAAAAATACAAAAGAGCCGCTCCTCTAATTTCACTTGTCCCATATTATAAATTATTGCCACTGCCAATAAATTTTTAATTACCTCCACTAAAGTCATCCCAATCCCATTCCTCCAAGAAACAGAATCCAATTTCTTAATTAAAATCTATAAAATTCCCCTGATTCCCCGAGGTTGCATTTTTTCCGTTAAATTGTTCGCCGAGCTACCAGGTGTTTCTTAACACGATGTCGCCATCACAGGGCTTCTTAGCCATCTCAACCTGGATTCTGGATTCTGGAAAAACAAAAACTAGGTAACTTAAATATTTTATGTAAATAATATAAAAGTGCTCACTTGACGAAAACAATACCACATGGTATTGCTTCCAACAGAAAACATAATTATTAACAATTTTTTAAAAATATTATGCCTAAATCTAGATAAAAGATGAAAATCTAGTGTGAAACATTCACACGACTTTCTCTTGCTAATTTAAATAATGAACAACCTGTGTTTAATCATGTGTAAACAATTTAAAATGAAGAACATAACCTAATTTTAAACATGAGTCAATTTTAGTCAATAATTTATGCTAAACTAGATTCTGTAGAAGAAAAGTTTGCAATAAAAGTTATATGTTTTTATGTGCCCAAAAAGTCAGGTGGACTGTTAAATTATTCGCACTCGATCTGCTAGTTCCAGGGCAACAAAAAAAATAGTTCTGTTTCTTATCACATGGTCAGCCAATTAAATGACTGAATCATTTAAGAACAGAAGAGGTAGAGGTGTAAAAGATACTAGTCACAGTTATCTCCATTGAGAGTAATGAATTTCATTATACAGCCAGACCTTGTGGTGAATGAAGTGAAGGTGTCATTTGCAGCTGGAAAGTAAATTCTTTTCAGCGGGCCTGTAATGTTGATAAGCATTATTTTCCATACAGTGAGGAAGGCACGGTGAAGCACCTCACTCCTCGTTTTACTTAGTAAAGATTCTAGAGGTTCAAACCAGCCTTTCGGCTGATCACCTAAACAACAATACAGGTTTTTACTTTCTCTTGCCTATATGAATATATAGGAAGGAAAGTATTGTTTTCATGTCGATTTTCGAAATCGAGTTTTCACCGGATCTATACGTTTTCAGACCCCCTGAACCCAAAAAACATGTTTTTAGCGATTGGTCTGTGTGTGTGTCTCTGTGTGTGTGTGTGTGTGTGTGTGTGTGTGTGTGTGTGTGTGCGTGTGTGTGTGTGTGTGTGTGTGTGTGTGTGTGTGTGTGTGTGTGTGTGTGTGTGTGTGTACAAATATCTCAAGAATGGAACATCGTACGAACTTGAAACTTGAAACTTAAGTTACATACCACAACCGGACCCGACACGAACATTTTCATCAAAATCGGTCAACCGGAAGTAGTAGTTTATTCGTATAATTTTTCACTTTTTTGCGATTTTCACAAAAACTGGACCTACGATTTTTTTTAAAAATCGCTTCATTTACTCAATTTTTTATTCTCTACAATACAGAGTAGGCACCATGTTTGCTGAAATTCTTGGTGAGGGTGTTTTTCCGTAAAAAAAGTGTTTTTTTAAGATTACGGCTTTAATATGTATTATAGCGCAAAATTTTATATAATAAAACATGTAGAGAATTTAAAATTCTACAACTTTTATTTCAAACTTTTTTTGTATAACGCTTAGTTTAGCGGTAATTAGCAATTTTCTGTTTTTTTCTCACGAAAACGTGTGAAAAATTGATTTTTTTTAGATTTCGGCCTTGGTATGCATTTTTACGATAAAAGTGTATTTGATCAAATTTATACGAAATTAAAAGATCTACAACTTTTATTGAAAGTGTTTTTCTCTACAGACCCTAGTTTAGCGTGAAAAAGTGATTTTCCGTATTTTGAAGCCAAACAGGTCGATTTTCATTTTCCGTCTTTCACTCATGATTAAAATAAGGTTATATTTTTACAGGTTAGTTTTTTGTTTATTTCTAATGTCTTAATACTAATGTTAGGTTATATTGTTAATCATTTGCATTGGCAAGAGAAAGTTGTGTGAGTGTTTCACACCAGATTTTAAATTTTGTCGTAAAATGTATCTACTAAGCCGATAATGATGTGTGACAACCGTCGATGTATGGTCGGCTGTTTCGCGGCGACTTTAACAAAGAAAATTTATTTATTACAATGTATTCGAAATTTAAATTATTTCAATATTATTTTGTAGTAAATCAATTTTCTCGTGGATACACAAGGTTAAAATCTGGAGTGAAATACACTACTTTCTTTTTCCAATGCAAATAATTAACAATATAACCTATCATTAGTAATAAAACATTAGAAATAAACAAAAAACTAACCTCAAAAAACATAACCTTATTTAAATCATGAGTGAATGATGCAAGATGAAAACCAACCTTGGTTAGGCTTAAAAATACGGAAAATCAGTTTTTGACGCTAAACTAGGCTCTATAAAGAGAAATTCTTAGAACCAAAATTGTAGACCTTTTAATTTCATGTAAATTTGATTATATGCAGGCCTACTACATTTTTTCTGTAAAATAGATATTACGGCCGAATCTTAAAATATCGATTTATTTAAAGATTTTCATGAGAAAAAAACATAAAATCACTAATTACCGCTAAACTAAGCGTTGTAGAAAGAAATATTTAAGCCAAAAGTTGTAGATTTTTAAATTGTCTATAACTTATTTTAGATACACTTTTGCGCTAAAATGCATATTACGGCTGCAATCTTGAAAAAAAAATTTTTTTTCTACGAAAGAACACCCTCCCCAAGAATTTCAGCAGACATGGCGCCTACCCTATCTTGTAGAGCATAAAAAATTTAGTAAATGAGGCGACTTTTTAAAAAAAATCGTAGGAGCCGTTTTTGAGAAAATCGAAAAAAGTTAAAAATGACACTAATAAACTACGACTTCCGGTTGACCAATTTAGATGAAAATGTTCGTGTCGGGTCCTCTAGTAGTATCTAACTTAAGTTGAAAGTTTCAACTTCGTACGATGTTCCGTTCTTGAGATATTCTATTTACACACAGACACACAAACACGCAGACCAAACGCTAAAAACATGTTTTTTGGGTCACTGGGTCTGAAAACGTATATTATATCCGATGAAAACTCGATTTCAAAAAATTGACATGAAAACAATACTTTCCTTCCTGTATATTCATAAAGGCAAAAGAAAGAAAAAATTGTTTAAAATATTGAGTAAAGTATAATTTTTTTATAATATTTAAGTACGGTGAAAATGTTAGGCTAAATTACTATAAGAAGGTATTTTTATTCTATTTTTTTGAAGATTATTATTTGAATTTGAAGATAACATTATTTCTAAGGATTTTTCTTTTCTTTTTGTTTACATAATATATAAACGGTTAGTACTTAGTACTGTGTTAATCGCTCATCGACGAACAACCTAACAAACCACTTGATCAAAAAACTTGAAATTTCACTAGTAGCATCACAGTCTACCATTTCACAGTTAACTTGCAACGTCTGAAGAACAGCCATACAGTCCTTGAAATTTTATACGCATGTAAGTCGTCCATTTTATTTATTCGGCTTAATCCTTTTATATGTATATGTTCAAATATTATTACAATTAATTAAATACGGGGTTTTATTTTAGTTTATTTTAAGTTGCATTAACATCTTGATTATTAGCGACTACTTTGGGGATAATTAATTACACCCAATCTGTTAGTTGCAGGGCTAAAATAAATAGTTCTGTTTCTTATCATATGATCAGCCAATTTAATGACTGAATCATTTAACAACAGAAGAGGTAGAGATGTAAAAGATACTAATCAGAGTTATCTCCTCTGAAAGTAATGAATTTCATTATACAGCCAGACCCTGTGGTGAATGAAGTAAAGGTGACATTTACAGAGTGGAAAATATGTGCTTTTCAGAGGGCCCGGCATGCTGATAAGCGTACTTTTCCACTCAGTGAGGAAAGTACGTGTAAACCACCTGACTCCTCGTTTTACTTAGTAAAACCTCTACAGATCAAACCAGCCTACAGGCTGATGACCTAAAGAAAAAAAACTTTTGGGATATGAAACTATGAATTTTGACACAATAATTTCCAGACTCTAGTTGGTAGTCAAACCCGGGATCTTCCGCTTGGTATGCTAGTACGCTAACCACTATGCCACGTAGGCGGCCAGCAGCTATTTTGTTTTGTTTCTTTTTTTAGTTTATTTAAGTCGCATCAACATCTACTTTGACGTCTAAAACTACTATGAAACAGTGAATTTCGACACGTAATAATTTTCAGACTATAGCCGGCAGTCGAACCCGAGACCTTCCGTTTCGTAGACTTGTGCGCTAACCACTACGCCACCGAAGCAGCTATTTTTTTGTTTAATTTTTAGTTTATTTTAAGTTGCATCATATTTTGATTATTTGCAACTACTTTGGGGTATGAAACAATCAATTTTGACTCGTAATAATTTCCAGACTGTAGCCGACAGTCGAACCCGGGACCTTCCGCTTGGTACCCTAATGCGCTAACTAAGCCACGGTGGTGGCCGGCAGCTATTTTTTTCTTTTTTAGTTTATTTTAAGTCACATTAACATTTTGGTTATTAGCAACTACTTTAGGTTAAGAAACGATGAATTTGAATACATACATATATTATGTATATATTTGAATACATACATACATATGTGTATTATGTATTATACACATAATACATAATTATTATGTATTTTACAAAATACATAAATAATTATGTATTTATGTAAACATAATTTACATAATTTATGTAAATTATGTAAATTACATAATTTACATGTAATTATGTAAAAATTACATAATTACATGTAATTATGTAATATACATAATTACATATATGTAATTATGTATATTACATATACATAATTTGAATATGTAATAATTTTTTAGACCCTGACCAGGAATTGAACCCTGGAACTCCGCTTTGCAGCGTAGTACGCTAACCAATGTGCCACGGATATGAAATATTTTATTTAGTCCTTCAACCTCTTATAGCTGCCTCCTGATACATGATAAACAACCACATTCGCAAAGATTTAACTTATTTATTCCGAAATTTAAAAAAGAATTAATTAAAAATTTAAACATTTTATTCCAGAATTTAAAATTTTATTCTATGCGCAGTATTTACAATTCCAAATTTTAGGAGAAAATATTAAAAATTTACGCCAAAGCGGCCGGTACTTTTTTTTGTAAATACATTTCCAATAGGATAGAGTGATAAACAAAATTTTACAAAAACGCATATGTCTCTTGGGATATATAATGAAACTAAACAATAAATTATTTTAAACAATTACATAATTGCTTTCAGAATTAAATTCTCTACAATTTTTATTGGAAAAAAAATAATTTGTTGACTGATCATTTAACAAAGTTACTCGGCATCAAACGTAAAAAACTGTATTTTTATAATAAGATTTTTGCATATTCATCCTTTTTCTCAAAAAAATGCTAACACTACAGCTTCCAGACTGGTTTTATTCGTTTTTTAAGGTGATTTTCCATATAAATTCACCATATTTGTCGCAAAAAGTAGCCCCCAAAAAATTCAGTATCACTGTATTTCACCAGGGGAACTGAAATCTGGGCGAAATTTTTCGCTAGCTGTAACTTGTTAATGAAGTGTTTGCGAATATTTATGTTTACGTGATTTTGTTTTAGTTTTAGGTCTATAATCATGTACTATGCTCAAAACGGGCAGGTGGAATGTTATTTTAATTGCACTCTATCTGTTTGGTCCAGGGCTAAAATAAATAGTTCTGTTTCTTATCACATAGTCAGCCACTTATATAACCGAACTATTTAAGAACAGAAGAGGTAGAGGTGTAAAAGACACTAGTCAGAGTTATCTCCTCTGAGAGTAATGAATTTCACTATGCAGCCAGACCCTGTGGTGAAAGAGGTGTAAAAGACACTAGTCAGAGTTATCTCCTCTGAGAGTAATGAATTTCACTATGCAGCCAGACCCTGTGGTGAAAGAGGTGTAAAAGACACTAGTCAGAGTTATCTCCTCTGAGAGTAATGAATTTCACTAAGCAGCCAGACCCTGTGGTGAATGAAGTGAAGGTGTCATTTGCAGGGTGGAAAGTGAGTGCTTTTCGGAGGGCCTGGCATGCTGATAAGCATACTCTTTCAACTCAGTGAGGAAGGCAATGGTAAACCACCTTACTTTTCGTTTTTACTTAGTAAAACCTCTAGAGGTTCAAACCAGCCTTTCGGCTGTTGACCTAAACAACAACAATCATGTACTAAATTATTTTACCATAATTTAGAATTACCCTGTATACAGGGTGATTCATGAAGTTCTCCCCCCCACTTCTACAGCACATTGTACTAGTAAAAATAATGAAAAAATGTTATATAAACATAGGTCCGAAAACGCTTCGTTAGCGAGTTACAGCTAGCGAAAGTTTCGCCTGGATTTCAGTTCACCAGGTGAAATGAGGTCTTCCTGGAATTGTGGTAAGGTAGATTAAGGGGCGAATTCAATCATTTCTTATGGTTTTTGATCTGATAAATTGAATAAAACAGGTCCCAGAACTGTAAGTTAAATAGTTTTTGAGAAAACCAGTGTCAAATGCAAAAAATGGAGTGAAAATCACATTTTTTCATCTTTGGGCAAGAATAACTTTGTTATTTCACCAAGAAACAGTTAAAATTTTTCAATAAAAAATGTAGAAAATTTTATTCTGAACAAACCGGTGTAAATAAAGTACACAGAAAGCGAATAGTTTTTGAGAAAACCAGTGTCAAATGCAAAAAAATGGAGTGAAAAAAACACATTTTTTCATTTTAGTTTTTCCGGTTAATTTTACTTTGTACTCTTATGAATAAAAACTCATTTAATCAAACATCTATTCGCTTTCTGTGTACTTAATTTACACCGGTTTGTTCAGAATAAAATTTTCTACATGTTTTATTGAAAAATTTTAACTGTTTCTTGGTGAAATAACACAGTTATCCTTGCCCAAAGATGAAAAAATAAGTTTTTCACTCCATTTTTTGCATTTGACACTGGTTTTCTTAAAAACTATTTAACTTACAGATCTGGGACCTGTTTTATTCAATTTATCAGATCAAAAACCATAAGAAATGATTGAATTTGCCCCTTAATCTACCTTACCACAATTCCAGGAAGACCTCATTTCACCTGGTGAACTGAAATCCAGGCGAAACTTTCGCTAGCTGTAACTCGCTAACGAAGCGTTTTCGGACCTATGTTTATATAACATTTTTTCATTATTTTTACTAGTACAATGTGCTGTAGAAGTGGGGGGAGAACTTCATGAATCACCCGTATATTTTAACAATTAAGAATAATTATTTACAAACAGTTTAACAGAAACTTTCAGAAAATGTGTAAAAATGTTGGGTATATCTGGAAGAAGGCAGTACTCAGCAGCGTTGCTTCTGTGTAGTCGTTCGGTTGTAAGTGATAAACGGTTTCTTCTCGAGTCCTGACGACGTACAGCTTTTCATTAATACGGAGAAAGATGTAGTTTTATTTTTGTCATAAAAATCTGGTGTGAAACACTCACGCAACTTTCTCTTGCCAATGCAAATAAATAACAATAAACTTAACAATTGTAATAAAACATTAGAAGTAAACAAAACACTTACCTTAAAAAACATAACCTTGTTTTAATCATGAGTGAAAAACACAAAATGAAAATCAACCTCAGTTTGGCTTAAAAATACGGTAAATCACTCTTTCACGTAAAACTAGGCTCTTTAGAGAAAAATGTTTAAAATAAAAGTTGTAGATCTTTCAATTTCCTATAAATTTGACTATATACACTTTTGTCGTTAAATGCATACTAAGGCCGAAATCTTAAAAAAATCGATTTTTCACACGTTTTCGTGAGAAAAAACAGAAAATCGCTAATTACCGCTAAAATAAGCGTTATACAAAAAAATGTCGGAAATAAAAGTTGTAGGATTTTTAATTCTCTACAACTTTTATTACATACATTTTTGCGTTAAAATGCATATTAAAGGCAATCTTAAAAAAACGCTTTTTACGTGAAAACAGCCTCACCAAGAATTTCAGCAAACATGGCGCCTACCCTATCTTCTAGAGCATTAAAAATGTAGTAAACCAGGCGATTTTTTAAAAAAATCGTAGGACCGGTTTTTGAGAAAATCGCAAAAAAGTGAAAAATTACACGAATAAACTACTACTTCCGGTTGACCGATTTTGATGAAAATGTTCGTGTCGGGTCCGGTAGTGGTATGTAACTTAAGTTTCAAGTTTATACAATGTTCCATTCTTAAGATACGATTTTTTTTAAAATCGCCTTGTTTACTAAATTTTTTATGCTCTACAAGATAGGTTAGGCGCCATGTTTGCTGAAACTCTTGGTGAGGCTGTTTTCTCGTAAACATTTTTTTTAAGATTGCGGCTTTACTATGCATTTTAGCGCAAAATAGTACTATATGGCAAAAGTTGTAGAGAATTTAAAATCCTACAACTTTTTTTTAAAACATTTTTTTGTATAACTCTTTAGTTTAGCGGTAATTAGCGATTTTCTGTTTTTTTCTCACGAAAACGTGTGAAAAATTGACTTTTTTTAAGATTTCGGCCTTGGTATGCATTTTACGACTAAAGTGTATACTCAAATTTATAGAAAATTAAAGGATCTACAACTTTTATTTAAAGAATTTTTCTCTATAGAGCCTAGTTTAGCATGAAAGAGTGATTTTTCGTATTTTTAAGCCAAACTAAGATCGTTAAAATAAGGTTGTTTTTTGAGGTTAGTTTTTTTGTTTATTTTTAATGTTTTATTACTAGATTATTAGTCATTTTTAGCATTGGTAAGAGAAAGTTTTGTGAGTGTTTCACACCAATTTTTAATAAATTTATACATATTAATGTGGGGTTTAATACTTATAACTTAAACTATTAACCAAGACGGTAAATACTGTAGTTTAAAATTTAACAGGTTTTTTCCTTTTCTGAACAATTTTATGAAGTGGATATGGCTGATTTCGATACCAGACCCCTCTACAATAAATATTATTAAATAATATTAAAATTAAAATTAAATTTTTATTTTTATGGTCACATAAAATTTTTATGTGACCATAAAGTTTATTTATTTTATTTTTTTATAAGTAGGCCTATGTAGTTTGTTGTTTAGGTCATCAGCCTGGCTGGCTGGTTTGAACCTGTAGAGGTTTTACTAAGTAAAACGAGGAGTGAGGTGGTTTACCATTGCCTTCCTCACTGAGTGGAAAAGTACGCTCATCAGCATGCCGAGCCCTCTGAAAAGCACATATTTTCACTCTGCAAATGACACCTTCATTCACCACGGGGTCTGGCTGTATAATGAAATTCATTACTTTCAGAGGAGATAACTCTGATTAGTGTCTTTTACACCTCTACCTCTTCTGTTCTTAAATGATTCAGTCATTTAATTAGCTGACCATGTGATAAGAAACAGAACTATTTATTTTAGCCCTGCAACGAACGGATTGGGTGTAAATAATTTGACACTCCACCTGTCTGCTCTGGGCAGATAAAATTTTTATGTGACCATAAAGTTTATTTATTTTATTTTTTTATAAGTATGTAGTTTATATTTTGATAAATTTTGAGATATTTGGTGATTCTGCGTTGCAAACATAATATTCTTTATACCAAGAAAAGAAACATAAATGTATTAGTACTAGATTACAATCACGATAATTCAGTTAAATATGGAACCCAACGGCTAGACAGAAGGGAGAATGATACCAACTTCACCGGCTAGTAGGGTAATAAATTACCCATGTCTATTTATGGACGATTAATGTTGAAACCACCAATGTGGTTTATACACACCATACCTGTACTTGTACAAGACTATACTCTATCCCAAGGAACAGTGCAACATGTCAAAACATAAATGTATTGAAATTGTGATTGAACTTAGCGCGATCCGTTCGAGTTACAAAAAATGTTCTTTACTTATTTTTTTTTTTTTTTTGGTTTAACGTCCGACTGTTCAGCAATTACTGCTAATGCAGACGGTGAAGGATGAAATGATTTTTGTAACGTATAAAAATATGCTGTGCCTGAATGGGATCGAACCCAATACCGCATGAGATTTTTTTTTTTTTTTTTTTTTTGTTTTACGTCGGACTGTTCTGCAATTACTGCTAATGCAGACGGTGAAGGATGAAATTATTTTTTGTAACGTATGAATATATGCCGTGCCTGAATGGGATTCGAATACATGACCGCATGATGAAAGGCGAGCACGTTACCAACTACGCCAATGTGGCCGGTGTAGTTCTTTACTTATCAGATGAAACTTGCTATACCGAGTGTCGCACGGAATTTGAACCATAGGGAAAAAGCATTGGGTTCTTTTCCGTTTTCTGTATGCTACTATCAAATCCGAATTCCCTGAAGGGTTATACAATTCTCCCACTCGTGCGTCTAACGCACCAATCTGACTAGCAATATTCCTGTTAAATGTCAACTCCACTCCCATTTCACAGAATTACTACAGTCCAGCCTCTCTTAGTTTGCTCCTAATGTAAACAAACAATGACGTCACTGAGCATGCGCATTATATGATTTTATATGCTATGATTTTTTTAGAGTTACTTAATAATATTCCGACGGAGGAAGGTGGAAGGAAGGAAAGAAGGTGGTGGAAGGTCGAAAGAGGAAGGAGAGGAAGGAAGAGGAAGGGGAAGGTGCTGCAGCACCTTCCTCCTTCGTTCCTTATATATTTTTTTTTTAACGTCCGACTGTTTTGCAAGTACTGCTAATGCAGACGGTGAAGGATGAAATGATTTTCTGTAACGTATGAAAATATGTCGTGCCTGAATGGGATTCGAACCCAAGACTGCATAATGAGAGGCGAGCACGTTACTAACTACGCCAATGCGGCCGACATGTCTGTATTTAAGCTGAAATAGAGCTTTAAATGTATCAAAATTGATATTTTTTAAAGGTCTAAACATTTTATAATGATTCCTGACTATGACAAGTGTTCATTTATTCGTGGGAAGAAAATATTAACAAACCTAATGAAAATCAATATATTTCCCTATGGTTCAAATTCCGTAGGACACCCGGTATACTAATTGAAACATATATTACTAAATATAAAATACGACAGTACTAGTAGAAAGAATTCATACAGTAAGCTTTATTATAAAACATCCGGTCAGTCGCCGGTTTTTTTGACGGAAGGCGTTGGTAGAGTGAAACATGATTACGCATCCTTTTTACTGAATTTTAAAACCTGTATTCTGTTTATATCTGCTGCACGGTTCTGTGGGATATACTATAGTAGACAGTATTTACTTTATTTTAATGTTTTTAAAATTATTTAATAACTCTTTTATTGCTCATTTACATTTGTAAAATCTTTTATGTCATCATAAATTTAATCAGATAAATTTATATATTAAATAAACAAATATTATTTAATTTATTATTATTATTATTATTATTTATATTAGTTCAAATGGTTGCAGTCGTATCTTCATGAGCGAAGTTTTGTAGTGAAGGTTGGAGGTAGAGTGTCGGATGAACATCTGGCTACTTCAGGAGTTCCTCAGGGTTCGATTCTCGGTCCTTTGCTTTTTGTATGTTTCGTCAACGATATTGTTTGTAATATTAAATCAAATATTTATATGTATGCAGATGATTTGAAAGTTTGTGCCACATCCAATAACGCAGCTGAGTGCAGAGTACTTCAGAGAGATATTGACTTAATACAGCTATGGTCACTGCAAAACAGGCTCTATTTAAACTTAACTAAAACTTTCGTTATAACTTATTCAAGAAAAACGATGAGCTATGTACACAAGTACACCCTTGGCCATGACGAAATCATAAGAAAGACCAGCACCACGGACCTTGGAGTGTTGTTTGACTCCAAGCTATTATTCCGTGAGCAAGTAGCTTCAATAGCTGCAAAAGCTCGAAGGAATTTAGGACTCATAGCTTGGATCAGTCGTGATTTCAAATTTGAAAAGACAGTACTTAGACTTTATAAGAGCCTTGTGCGTCCCGTCCTCGATTATTGTTCGACGGTGTGGAACTATAGAAGGGACGCCACAGAAAAGGAACTAGAGAGGGTGCAGAAAAGACTAATTTATAAGTTGGAATGTAGATCTGGGATAATATTTGATGGCTATGCGGATGCCCTCTCATTCTACGGGCTTCAGAGTCTGAGCACGCGACGTAGAGTGATGGAAGTTCTTTACATTTACAACATTCTGCACTCACGAGTTGAAGTTCCGGATATCTCGAAGATTTTTCTGAGAGTGCCTGGCACAGCTTTAAGAAGTTTTAGGCTGTTTGCTGGAGCTACAAAAAGTAAAACAGCTCCAATCAATAGATGTATAGCTACAGCCAATGAAATAAATGGAGAGGTAGATCTGTTTCACAGAGATAGTAAAATTAAAGAAACACTGTTCAGGATACTGTGAAGGAAGGCTGTAAATACTGCGTGATCTTTACGTTATTTTATGTATTTTTATGTGTTATTTGTGTCTATGTGGTGTATGTTAAGCTCGGCGGCTGACTGTTTTGTAGAGAATAAAAAATGACTACGTTAAGTTGTAATGGTGCGGTATACTAAGGCGATATTATCTTGCTGTTCTACTGTACCACCTCGCATTCTTGCGACCAGCCATAGTAGTGGGTGGAGACGGCGGGGTGTAGGGGAGTTTGGGAGCCCCCCCCCCCCCCAAAAAAAAACAATTATAATTGCGGCCGTTCCAAAACAGTAGGCCATTTACCGCAAACCATAACACCGTTCGGTCGTATAGAACAGCGGTTTTCAAAGTGTGGTACAAGTACCCCTGGTGGTACGCGGGATCATGGCCGGTGATACGCAAGTATTTGCGTTTGATTGATTTCGTTTTGTATCTTTCTGATCATTTATTTTCGAGAAAAGAAGAATGCAAAATTCGTGCTTGTGTGTGAGATTTACACGTCACACAGCCTGTATGGAATCATTCCTGCATTCATTCTCTCTAGGGCAAAAGAAAAAGAAAATAAAACCGTTAAATCAGTAAACGCTTTGTGTGAATTTTTCTAGCAACAACATCCTTGTTGCTAGACCAAACCTTGCTTTAGCAACCTTGTAGCTAAACCAAAATGTTTCATTTTCATGTATGAGTTTTAAATATAATTGTTTGAACGTTTTTTCATAAAGTGCTTCTATATCTGTTTGATTTTACCATAATGAACAAGGTTTTGTTTGAAGTGTTTTAAGCCAGTTCTAAAAATTAATTTGATAGGACACTAATTTGTATAAAGAAAAAGTGGTCATCAACTAATCGGTGTGTATTATTTATTTATAGAAGTGTTAAAAGTGTATGATACGCGCGTACCTCCCCTTCTTCTGTGTTCTTGAAAACGTTTATACATAATTATTTTGAGACCAGACCACTGGTGGTACGTGAACATATGAAGACATATTAAGTGGTACGCCACCAAATAAGTTTGAGAACCGCTGGTATAGAACACAAACATCCTCCATCCATTCTCCCATGACTCCATCTTTCACTCCTTTCTCGATTGTCTTCGCTCCCTCAGTCTAGCTGAAACCCATAGCCAATTATTCTGTGACGTTCAGTCACATTAACAAAAAAATTTATCAAGAATATAATATATTATATTGATGCAAGGATTTAAAGCCCCACTTAAATCCCGCTTCCTAAGCACCACATCTCTCTCTCCCTTGCGCTCTCTCTCTATTGCGCTCTCTCCCTCTCTCTCTCTCACTCTCTCTCCCTCGCGCGCTCTCCCCTCTCTCCTCTCTCTCTCGTTCTCTCTCTCCCTCGCGCTCTCTCTCGCTCTCGCTCTCTCCCTCTCTCGATCTCGCTCTCTCCCTCTCTCGATCTCTCTCTCACCCTCTCTCTCGCTCTCCCCTCTCTCACGGTCTCTCCCCCTCGCTCTCTCTCTCTCTCTCTCTCTCTCCCTCTCTCTCTCTCTCCCTCTCTCTCTCTCTCTCTCTTTGTCTCGCCAGTCACCATCAGAAAGCAGTCGCAAAGACATTGCCTCCTGCACCCCATCCAACCATGCCTACCCCTCCTTCTTCTACCGGCTGGCGTCCACTCTCGTACCCTCTTTGCCCACCTACCATCCTCAATCTTTTGCAAATGGCCAAACCATTACAATTTCTTCCGGGATATGGTATCCATGATATTTCCTTAAACGCCAATTCTTCTCCTGATTTCAGAATTCGGAATTCGATCGATTCGCGACACACCACAGCTCCGCCTCCATAAATCCATCTCCACCGCTTTTAGGAGATCCTTCTGTCTCTTTGTCAATACCCACACTTTCACAGCATAGGTACACACACTCTCCAGGATAGAATAATAAATATGTCCTGCAGTTTCTTAGCAGTCTCATGTTCGCAGATACGAATAAAAAGCAGACCCATTCTTCACTCAGATAATAAATTTTAATCGTCACGTAAAATGATGCACATTATGTTTGATATGTCAAATTTTGGAATAGGGGAGATGAATTTTTACAAAAATCTGTTTAATAACAATCTTCTATGCGTTCTTCTTACACTCACCGTATTTCTTTAATGTCTTCATGAATAACATAAGTAAATTGATGATATAATGTGTTTTATATCATCAATTTACTTATGTTATTCATTGCACACAAAATTGTGCGTTTTAGTATAATATAGAATTCAAAAAAGCCGGAAAAGTTAACTTCCGAAATAATATCACTTTTGCTGTTTTTACAATCGTTGATTTAATTTGTAAACTAACCCACCGGGTTGGTCTAGAGGTAAAGTCGTCGCCAAAATCAGATGTTTAACAGCTGATTTTCGGAGACGTTCCTGGTTCAAATCCTAGTAAAAGTAGTTACTTTTATACGGATTTGAATACTAGACAGTGGTTACCGATGTACTTTGATGATTGGGGTTCAATTAACCATACTCTCACAGGAATGGTCGGCCTGGGTCTGTACAAGACTAAACCTCATTTACACGTCATACACATCATTCTCATCTCATTGGGTCATGGGGTTGCTTATTGTTCTAAATTGAACAGATTGCAACTGACTATTTATTTTATTAGGGATAAAAGAAAATTAAAAAATTAACAATCTTTAATGTTTTTTTAATTTATTTATTTAACGTCGCATCAACTGCAACGGTCATTAGCGACGACGTTGGGGTGGAACTTTATGCGATGTAGGATGAAATGATTTTTTGTAACGTATGAAAATATGCCGTGCCTGAGTGGGATTCGAACCCAGTGTTTTTCTTACACTAATCGTATTTCTTACACTAATCGTATTTCTTTAATGTCTTCAAGAACAACATAAGTAAATTGATGATGTAAGGTGTTGTTCATACACAAAAACTGTGCGTTTTATTATAATATAGAATTCAAAACGCCGGAAAAGTGAACTTTCGAAATAATATCACTTTTACCGTTTTTACAATCGTTGATTTAATTTGTAAACTGGGGTAAAAAAACGATAGGTCAAGATAAACGACAAATCTATACATGTTACCTTAATTTAAATTATATTATTTTACTCATCACATCGATTTTTACTTTCTCTTGCCTATATGAATGTATAGGAAGGAAAGTATTGTTTTCATGTCGATTTTTCGAAATCGAGTTTTCACCGGATCTATACGTTTTCAGACCTCCTGAACCCAAAAAACATATTTTTAGCGATTGGTCTGTGTGTGTGTGTGTGTGTGTGTGTGTGTGTGTGTGTGTGTGTGTGTGCGTGTGTGTGTGTGTGTGTGTGTGTGTGTGTGTGTGTGTGTGTGTGTGTGTGTGTGTGTGTGTGTGTGTGTGTGTGTGTGTGTGTGTGTGTGTGTGTGTGTGAACAGAATATCTCAATAACGGAACATCATACGAACTTGAAACTTGAAACTTAAGTTACATACCACTACCAAACCCGACACGAACATTTTCATCAAAATCGGTCAACCGGAAGTAGTAGTTTATTCGTATAATTTTTCACTTTTTTGCAATTTTCTCAAAAACTGGTCCTACGTTTCTTTTTTAAATCGCCTGGTTTACTACATTTTTATGCTCTACAAGATAGGGTAGGCGTCATGTTTGCTGAAATTCTTCGTGAGGCTGTTTTTACGTAAAAACATTTTCTTTTTAAGATTGCGGCTTTAATATGCATTTTAGCGCAAAACGTTATATAATAAAAGTTGTAGAAAATTTAAAATTCTACAACTTTTATTTCGGACATTTTTTTTGTATAACGCTTAGTTTAGCGGTAATTAGCAATTTTTTGTTTTTTCTCACGAAAACGTGTTAAAAATCGATTTTTTTAAGATTTCGGCCTTCGAATGCATTTTACGACAAAAGTGTATATAATAAATTTTATAGGAAATAAAAAGATCTACATCTTTTTTTTAAAGCATTTTTTGTACAGTGCCTAGTTTAGCGTGAAAGAGTGATTTTCCGTATTTTTAAGCCAAACTGAGTTCGATTTTCATTTTGCGTCTTTCACTAATGATTAAAATAAGGTTATGTTTTTGAGGTTAGTTTTTTGTTTATTTCTAATGTTTTATTACTAATGTTAGGTTTATTGTTAATTATTTGCATTGGCAAGAGAAAGTTGTGTGAGTAAAGTTGTTTTATTAATATAAATGGTAAATGATTTTATTATTTCTACAAGCATTTTTATTGATTTTACATTAATTTACAATGCTTTACTTTTTATTTTTTCTATTTCTAAATAAAATACATAATTAATTTATTTTATTTGAACCTCTGATGTATGTTGTTAAAGTATTTTTATTTCTTGTTTTGTAAACAGATTTTCAATAACATTTACTTACTTGTATCATTACTTTTGAAATGTTTGAACGATAAATTTTATTGCATTCTTATCAAAGAAACTTATCTATATAACAAATATTCTTTAATGCAATTTAAACCTGCGGTTCTCAAACTTGTTTTATTCTTGGACCGCTTTAATTTAATCGAAAAATTTGAAAAATTATGATTTTTCACTTTCTTTTGCCTATATGAATATATAGGAAGGAAAGTATTGTTTTCATGTCGATTTTAAGAAATCGAGTTTTCACCGGATCTACACGTTTTCAGAACCCCTGAACCCAAAAAAACACGTTTTTAGCGATTGGTCTGTGTGTGTGTAGACTAATATATATGCACAATAGAATATCTCAAAAACGGAACATCGTACGAACTTGAAACTTGAAACTTAAGTTAAGTAGTACTACTACCGGACCCGACACGAACATTTTCATCAAAATCGGTCAACCGGAAGTAGTAGTTTATTCGTGTAATTTTTCACTTTTTTGCGATTTTCTCAAAAACCGGTCCTACGATTTTTTTTAAAAATCGCCTGGTTTACTAAATTTTTTATGCTCTACAAGATAGGGTAGGCGCCATGTTTGCTGAAATTCTTTTAGTGAGGCTGTTTTAATTAAATCAACACACACGAAAAATAAGACAAAATGCAATATCTTTTTAATTAACCTTCTTCGTAAACACAAAACATTATAACATAAATTTTTTAAACTTTTTGTTTGTTTTTTATTGGCCTATTTGACATCATTCTCTTTAGATTTAAAATCTCCACTAGTTTTGCTAAATAAATTTACACATTTGTTAGCCATTTAACACAGTTATTGTTCTTCAAACCTAAAAAAAGCGTATTTTTATGCACAGATTTGTCCGTTTTTCATTGGATATTACAAAAACTACTGGAGATATGGTTCTGGAACTTATTTTATTCAATTTTCCGGGTCAAAATACATAAGAAACCATCAAATCTACTCATAAAATTGGGTTCCTAAACCTCCAGGTTGACTTTATTTAGGCTATGTTCTGAACCCAGGGCGAAATCTTTCGCTAGCCGTAACTCGCTAACGGAGCGTTTCCGGACCCATGTATATTATAAATTATAAATTATAAATTATATACACCTTTTTCATTATTTTGATGAGAGGAAGCCACCTTAGAAGTTTATTGGGTTACTCGTGAGACACCCTGTATAAACAATTTGGTGTACACACACTCACTCTACTCACACTACTCTCTCTTGCCAATGAAAATAATGAACAATATAACCTAACATTAGTAATAAAACATTAGAAATAAACATAAAACTAACCTCAATAAACATAACCTTATTTTAATCATGAGTGAAAGACGCAAAATGAAAATCAACCTTAGTTTGGCTTAAAAATACGGAAAATCACCCTTTCACGGTAAACTGGGCTCTGGAGAGGAAAATGCTTTAAATAAAAGTTGTAGATCTTTTAATTTCCTATAAATTTGATTATATACTTTTGTCGTAAAATGAAGACCAAAATCTAAAATAAAAAATCGGTTTTTACACGTTTTCGTGAGAAAAAACAGAAAATCGCTAATTACCGCTAAACTAAGTGTTATACAAAAAAAGTTAGCCATAAAAAATATCGGATTTTAAATTCTGTGCAACTTTTATTACATATATTTGTGGTTAAATGCACATTAAAGCCGCAATCTTAAAAAAACAATATTTTTACGAGTAAACAGCCTCATCAAGAATTTCAGCAGAAATTCATTTCAGAAGATAGGCGCCTACCCTATCTTGTAGATCATAAAAAATATAGCAAATGAGGGGATTTCTAAAAAAATTGTAGGAGCCGTTTTTGAGATAATCGCAAAAAAGTTAAAAATGACACGAATAACTACTACTTCCGGTTGACCGATTTTGATGAAAATGTTCGTGTCGGGTCCAGTAGTAGTATCTAACTTAAGTTTCAAGTTCGTACGATGTTCCATTCTTAAGATATTCTGTTCACACAAAAACACACACACACACACCAATCGCTAAAAAATGTTTTTTGGGTTCAGGGGTCTGAAAACGTATAGATCCGGTGAAAATTCGATTTCGAAAAATCGACATGAAAACAATTCTTTCCTTCCTATATATTCATATAGGCAAGAGAAAGTAAAAATTCATTATTTACATTGGCAAGAGAAAGTCGTGCCAGTGATTCACACTAAATTTTTTCTATTTCTATATAAAATTACAAAGTCTCTTTAGTTTATTTTATTTTAACCTATGATGTTGGTAGTTGAAGTATTTTTATCGTTTGTTTTTAAACAGTTTTTAAATTAAATCTACTTACCTGTTATCTACATTACCTTTGAAATGTAGAGCTATAAATTTTATTGCATTCTTATCAAAGAAACTTATGTAACAAATATTCTTAATGTATTTTAAAAACCAAATGCATTTTCTGCAAATTTAATGACTGGATAAAATTGTATGAAACAATCATACAAATTGGCTTATTTATTTTTTAAATTGTAGAAGGCATTTTATAATGTCCTTTTCAATTTATGTAATTTTATATTGTGAAGGAAATGAAATAAACATTCCAAGATTATACCACAGGCTTTTTAAAGTTTATATCAATAGTCTATTATTTACAATAACCAAGGCTAGATAAATAAACAATTTAATTTTTAATGTTTTGATTAATAAATTTAATGAATTAAAAAAATTAGTACTAAAAAAGTCGTCAACGATTACTAAACTTGATAAAGAACGAGGTCTTACAATCTTGTAAAATAATGAATGGAAGATATCGTGCAGCAGAAACCGCACGATTGTATAAATTTTTTCCTTACCTACATTTAAAAGACCCTACAGGAAATACCAAGAAAGTCAAAGTGTAACACAACACTTCATTTTAATAAGGAACTCTTTAATTTATCATTAATACATAATCATACCGGGTGAACAGAAAAAAAATCCTGTTTAAATTAAAATTAAACCCACCGGGTTGGTCTAAAGCAACGGTTTCCAAAGTGGAGGGCGCGCCCCTCAAGGGAGGCGTGAAGACACGTCAAGGGGGGCGCGGGACTTCGAAATAGCTTTATCCTCCATAACGGATCCTTTCAGTGTCAACATAGACTTCCTGGCCGAATTACTTAAAAAACAGGTTTTAGAAATAAAAAATATTTCTGCTGCGAAAAACGATTTCGATAAAATTGACAAAACATCACTTTGGGTTAAGTATTACCAAGTTTACCCCAGTAAATAACAGCAAGCGGCAGTAATTGTAATTATCTTTATCAAGCACCTACCTATGCGGAAAAATGTTTTCAGCACTTGTTACAATAAAAACAAAGCATCGGTGCAATGTTGGTTTTATCAATGATTTACGTTGTGCACTTTCTAATAATCAACCTTTAAAAAAAAAAATGCGAGGTCATCCATCCACTAATTTATTTTGTCTCTTGTTAAAATTAAATTGCAACTTCTAATGCTACAAAAAATAAATAAATAAATGTATGGTTATTCAATGTAATACGTGATTTTTCATTTCCCAATAAAATTGTGTAAGGGGGCGTGAGAAGTTTCCTTTTTAGCAAAAGGGGGCGTAAAAGATAGAAGTTTGGGAACCGCTGGTCTAGAGGTGAAGTCGTCGCCAAAATCAGGTGTTCAAAAGCTGATTTTCGGAGACGAAGGTTCCTGGTTCAAATCCTAGTGAAAGAAGTCACAGTATTCAGATGAACTGAAGTCCCCTAGCCGTGGGAGTGAGAGAATGCATAACGCTCTCACTTGCACTAGCCATACGCGCCGTTCCAATAACATTGTCGTATAATTTTACTCATTGTTGTGAGCACGCAATAAACTCACAAGCAAGATAACGACTGTAGTAAGTTTTCAGATTTGGATTATAACGGTAAAGACTTTTGAGCGCATGCGTAGTTATGCCACATACCTCCCTCTCACTCGCTCAGCTATGGAACATTAGTTCGTCTGATACCTGTACTTTTATACGGATTTCAATACTAGACAGTGGTTACCGGTGTACTTTGATGGTTGGGGTTCAATTAACCATACTCTCTCAGGAATGGTCGGCCTGGGTCTGTACAAGACTACACCTCATTTACACGTCATACACATCATCTTCATCTCATTGGGTCATGGGGTTGCTTTTGTTCTGAATTGAACAGATTGCAACGTACACACATTAGGGATTAAAAAAAAAAATTAAAAATTAAAAGTTTTCGTAAATTCTGTCATAGATGTGAAATAAGTCTGCCACTACGTTTATATAATTAGCTGTTGCTATTCACCTGTTAATTGGAACTACTTCACTTCTTGTGTTTTTTACTTCCTCTTGCCTTTATGAATATATAGCAAGGAAAGTATTGTTTTCATGTCGATTTTAAGAAGTCGAGTTTTCACCGGGTATACACGTTTTCAGAGCCCCTGAACCCAAAAAATATGTTTTTAGCGATTGGTCTGTGTGTGTGTGTGTGTGTGTGTGTGTGTGTGTGTGTGTGTGTGTGTGTGTGTGTGTGTGTGTGTGTGTGTGTGTGTGTGTGTGTGTGTATACAAAATATCTCAAGAATGGAACATTGTACCACTTGAAACTTGAAACTTAACTTAAGTAATACTACTACCGGACCCGACACGAACATTTTCATCAAAATCGGTCAACTGGAAGTACTTAGTAAAAAAGTGAAAAATTACACGAATAAACATTCGTGTAATTTTTCACTTTTTTGCGATTTTCTCAAAAACTGGTCCTACGATTTTTTTTTTAATCACCTGGTTTATTACATTTTTTATGCTCTACAAGATAGGTTAGGCGCCATGTTTGCTGAAATTCTCTGTGAGGCTGTTTTCACGTGAAGAAATTGGTTTTTGTTAAGATTACGGCTTTATTATGCATTTCAGCGCAAAAAATTATATAATAAAAGTTGTAGAGAATTTAAAATCCTGCAACTTTTATTTAAAACATTTTTTTGTATAAGGCTTAGTTTAGCGGTAATTAGCGATTTTCTGTTTTTTTCTCACGAAAACTTGTGAAAATCGATTTTTTTTAAATTTCGGCCTTAGTATGCATTTTATGACAAAAGTGTAAATAATTAAATTTATAGGGATTAAAAGATTTACAACTTTATTAAAAGCACTTTTCTCTACACAGCCTAGTTTAGCGTGAAAGAGTGATTTTCCGTATTTTTAAGCAAATCGAGGTTGATTTTCATTTTGCGTCTTTCATGATTCTTTATGATTAAAATAAGGTTATATTTTTGAGGTTAGTTTTTTGTTTATTTCTAATGTTTTATTACTAATTTTAGGTTATATTGGTTATTATTTGCATTGGCAAGAGAAAGTTGTGTGAGTGTTTCACACCAGATTTTTTTTTCATTAATATTGGTTTTAAATTTGTAATTGAAACTCGAAAGACACAAAACCATTTACACTGATAAGAGTCATGGCATAAACTTTGTAAAATTACAATTAATGAAAACAAATGACGTTACTCTTACACGCTATATACACGTTTATATATCAACGCTAGTTCTGCCCGCCCAGCCAATTATTTGTGATATTCATTTAATATTATGAAAAACACGGCAACTCCTTCGTAATATATATATTAATTTTATAATTGGTATATATATTTGACTCTACTCCCAAACTAAACGTACTTTTGATCCTGAAACTAAATTTTTCTCTCCATAACTACTCCTCAGTATGATTTCTTAGAAGAAACCCAGCCCTGTCACATTTCTTCGAACGATCAGGTGGTATCCCCCAAGACATCGTCTAATATAATCTTCTATCAGTTTTAGTTTCAGTTCCAACCGTTTAAATTAATAATATTCCGCTGGCTCACTCTACTTAAACCCGCTATTTAAGCTTACACTGTGACAGAAAACTTACATGGAACGCACATGTTACACACACACGCCACAAACTCAGAACAAGCTTCTATCAACTGAAACGCTTACTCGATAGACGTTCTAAATTAAACATGTCACACAAGTTAACAATCTGCAAAACAATCTTAAGACCAATATGGACATATGGAGTTCAGTTTTGGGGATTTGCTAAACCTTCACACAAGAAACGAATACGAGGTGTGGCTATTAAATAACGAGACTGACGTTGTAAAAAAAAATTTGTTTTTATTTTATGCATGATTATTTATTGTCACCTTCAATATACACTCCTTCTCTATCCCTACAACGCTCCATGCAAATTTTCCATTGTTGGCAACAGTCTGGAAGTCATAATCTGTCAGCTCCTTCAGGACACGTGCCCCTCTCTCTTTTACAGCTCCCACAGACTCAAATCTTGTCCCTTTTAATGCAGATTTCACCTAAAGGAACAGGTAGAAGATAACAACATGTGATGAAACGTGGTTTTTTACTTATGATCCGGAAACGAAGCGCCAATCCATGCACTGGAAGAGCCGAACTTCACCGACAGCCAAAAAAGCTCGAATGAGCAAATCAAAATTTAAAGCAATGATGATTGTTTTTTTATATCCATGGGATTGTGTACCTTCACTGGGTTCCTGAAGGTCAAACAATTAATCAATATTACTACCTACCTTGAGATACTTTCTAAACTACGTCAAAGAGTAAAGAAAAAACGCCCCGAAATGTGGAAGGACAAATCATGGGTTCTCCACCAAGACAATGCACCAGCTCATTCCGGATTATCTGTCAAGAGGTTCCTAGCCAAGTACAGCATCTCAGTGTTAGAAGATCCGCCTTATTCACCAGATCTTGCATCATGTGACTTCTACCTGTTCCCTAAGGTGAAATCTGCATTAAAATGGGCAAGATTCGAGTCTGTGGAAGCTGTAAAAAAGAAAGCGGCACGTGTCCTGAAAGAACTGACAGAAGATGACTTCCAGCATTGTTTCCAACAATGGAAAATTCGCATGGAGCGTTGTAGGGATAGAGAAGGAGTGTATATTGAAGGTGACAATAAGTGATTATGTATAAAATAACAATAAAATGTTTTACAACGTCAGTCTCGTTATTTAATAGCCACACCTCGTGTACTCCGATTAGATGGGAAATATGGTGGTGCATGATACCACTCCGACTGGAAGATTTTAGGCTTCAAATTAAAAAAGTATATTTTCATTCCTATAGTATTTTTTAAAAAAAATTATTCAATCAAAAAATTATTTAATCTAATCAGGTGCGCGTCTTACGCGCGGGCACGGGACACGCGGGCAAATCCTGTATTTCTTTAAAACATAGGCGTACTTGTTATACCTGTAAAGTTAAAAGAAAGTTTCTTATAGATGAACAATTAGATTTTTAAAAAGCTGCATTATATTTAACTCGAAATTTAATAAAATAAATGTAATTGTATAACCCGAAGTTGTTTTTTGGACGTCCGGTATTTCATTTATGCAAAACAGGCGTCAATTATTCTGTTATTACAGCATATCTAAATTTTATAGGCTACATACAGAACTTATTTATAAATAAAGAAAAGATTTAATTAGATGTGTTATCTTTTGTAAATTATACGCCTCTGAAAGGTTTACCAGCCAATTCGATATTTATTTCACCATTCTTATATTTATATGCAGTTCTTTCTTGTTAACTCCCAAGTAGGAAATAACACACTGTTTCTTTCTATACACTAATTTGTACACCTACAGGTACCCGAGTTCAAAGCCTTGTTCCTTCAAAACCGCTTGTTTAATTTTAACGCACTATACACCAAATATTAGCTAATTTTAATCTGCGTTGTTACATGTCAGTTTCATATTTTCAGCATTATTTTAATATTACGATATCTGAATGAGAAGAAAAAAGAGCCGGTTTTTTGTTGGTGCAACACATTGGATACATTTACAGGCTTATAACTCAAACACCGCTCGACCGGTTTATTTGAGATTTCGCAGGAATATAAACTGGTATGTAGTTATTGTACGTAAGAAATTTCCGATTTGTAGCTAATTTAAATTTTGAGTTTTTAGCAAAATTCTGAACCCCTGTTAACTCCGTAACCGCTCATTAATTCGGCAATTTCGAAAAATCATTTTATTCAGTATAAAAAACTGAATACTAATTCATTAATATTATGGAACAGCGATTGGACCAGTTACTCGGTAGATTTTTTTATATATTGAAAAAAATGGTAGATGCTGCGGAGGGTGTAAGAGCTTAGCCGTGTTGCCACGTTGTAATTTGGTAGATCTACTACCTATTTTTACCAGCATACCTGGGACCTGTCCTTCCAGCTAACGCCTAACAAACATGACTGTGCAATGTTAATACCTATTCATCATTTACTTACAATAGTTAACCAGTACTAGTTGTATGTTAACGTCGGAAGGCAACTTTGGCAGGAAGAGAAAAGAACAAAACCGATTAAAAGACGTGGCACCATGGTTAAGCTTCTTCCACCCCCCACAGTATATACCATTATTTAAATATTTAAAATATCTACTGAATCGCTGTTCCATAATATTAATGAATTTGTATTCATTTTTTACTTTCTCTTGCCTATATGAATATATAGGAAGGAAAGTATTGTTTTCATGTCGATTTTTCAAAATCGAGTTTTCACCGGATCTATACGTTTTCAGACCCCCTGAACCCAAAAAACATGTTTTTAGCGATTGGTCTGTGTGTGTGTCTGTGTGTGTGTGTGTGTGTGTGTGTGTGTGTGTGTGTGTCTGTGTGTGTGTGTGTGTCTGTGTGTGAACAGAATATCTCAAGAACGGAACATCGTACGAACTTGAAACTTGAAACTTAAGTTACATACCACTACCGGACGCGACACGAACATTTTCATCAAAATCGGTCAACCGGAAGTAGTAGTTTATTCGTATAATTTTTCAGTTTTTTGCGATTTTCTCAAAAACTGGTCCTACGATTTTTTTTAAAATCGCCTATTTTACTCAATTTTTTATTCTCTACAAGATAGGATAGGCGCCATGTTTGCTGAAATTCTCGGTGAGGCTATTTTCACGTAAAAACGTTGTTTTTTTAAGATTACGGCTTTAATATAAATTTTAGCGCAAAAACTTATATAATAAAAGTTGTAGAGAATTTAAAAACCTACAACTTCTGTTTCAAACATTTTTTGTATAACGCTTAGTTTAGCGGTAATTTGCGATTTTCTGTTTTTTTTCTCACGAAAACGTGAGAAAAATCGATTTTTTTAACATTTCGGTCTTAGTATGCATTTTACGACAAAAGTGTATATAATAAAATTTATAGAAAATTAAAAGATCTACAACTTTTGTTTAGAGCATTTTTCTCTACAGAGCCTAGTTTAGCGTGAAAGCGTGATTTTCCGTATTTTTAAGCCAAACTGAGTTCGATTGTCATTTTGCGTCATTCACTCATGATTAAAATAAGGTTATGTTTTTGAGGTTAGTTTTTGTTCATTTCTAATGTTTTAATACTAATGTTAGGTTTATTGTTAATTATTTATATTGGCAAGAGAAAGTTGTGTGAGTGTTTCACACCAGATTTTTTATACTGAATAAAATTATTTTTCGAAATTAACGAATTAATGAGCAATTACGGAGTTAACAGGGGTTCAAAATTTTGCTAATAACTCAAAATTTAAATTCGCAACAAATCGGAAATTTCGTACGTACAATAACAACATACCAGTTTATATTCCAACGAAATCTCAAATAAATCGATCGAGCGGTGTTTGAGTTATAAGCCTCTAAATGCATCCAATGTGTTGCAGCAACAAAAAACCCGGCTCTTTTTTCTTCTCATCCAGATATCGCAATATTAAAAAACGCTAAGAGTATGAAACTAACATGTATCAACGCAAATTTAAATTAGCTAAATTTTGGTGTATAGTGCGTTAAAATTTAACAAGCGGTTTTGAAGAACAAGGCTCCAAACTCGGGTATCTATAATAAAGAAATTGACAGTAGCCTACATAACGCCTGTTTTACTTGAGTCATGAGTTTACCCTTGTTTGCAACTAGGGGTAAAGGGAGAAAAGCATCAGTGCACATGCGCGACTGCTTTAATTTCAGTACAACAAACACAACAACTTATACTATACCCAAAGCATATACGAGTACAGTATATCGCAGAACCTTTTGTCAGTTAACTGAAAGAATATAACTGTTTGTTACCGAAAACAGAAATGTTAGTTTCTTAAAAACGTGGGCAGACTATTCACAGTGCTGAGCGAAATCTGTTATGCAGTGTAATAAATTTCAGTGAAGTTGAAAAAAAAACAATCTTTTCCTTTTTATACATTCATATAGGCAAGACAAAGTAAAAAACAAAAATGCCTTTCCCCGCCTCTTAAGGGGAAACAGTAGCCTACTTTATACCCCGCCAATGTTAAATTTGGTATTTTTAGGTATACATTTTTCATAGGATTTGTAAAAGATAGGAAAATTAAACTTAACACACCATAGGTGGTGTCGGGTTTCTTCTCGACCTACTGACATTTTTTCAAATTAATCTTTGGACGAGTAACATAATATTTTTACAAATTGTTTTCTACGTTTTTTACGTATTACTAATTTTTGGAGCACCTGAGGAAGTCATAAAAAATGTTGGTATATGTGGTACAAGATAATTAACTAGTAAAAATTTCAGCCTGAGTAGTTATTATTATGCATTCTGGTGGGTATAATAAATCTTTCATTTATTTAAATAAATTTACATAAAACTTACATTGAACTATGCAAGTACGATAACATGTACTATGTACTATGTACCTGTTCTATCAGATTACATGTACATGTTAATCTATATCTTACGCAAGTCGTTTCATATCTACATACCTGTAACACCCTACATCTTTTATAAAATGTAGTTACAGAATTTTCTTAGTAATAAATTTTACTATCAAAGTGTAGGTTGTTTTAGCTCTGAGTAGTAGTAGTAGTAGTACTAGCAAAACTTACATTATACAATACATGTATGATGTACTTATTCAAACTGTATATTTCATTAAACTGACAGACTACATAAATTTTGTTTTACACTGTTTATTTATATAAAATGTAGTTACAGAATGTTCAATAAGAAACACACTGTTCCAACAGTTTATTGACTTTTCTGTCTCATGAGTTTAAATAGACTTCACTTCATGGTAATAAATTTTACTAGTTGAATAACCTTAGTTGAACTGTAAGAGAGAGAAGGTAAGTTAATCTGTATAAATATAGGTAGCTTCCTTCGTTCTTCATAGATGTTGTTTATACACGTGACAGTATGTTCATTCCCGATGCTGAAGTTCTTTTCGCCCTCGAAGGTCGTGTCGTTTCTTTGCGGTTCTCTTTCATAGAACAAGATGTCCGCGATGTATTGTTTTTTTTTGGTGAAATGAAACCGTCCGTTATAGATGAACTGGTCTACTATGGAGATCATTTAGGCGGCAACATCAAGTGGTATATTGCTATGTACGCCGAAATGGAAAAAACTGTATACCACGAGGAGGGAGCGGAACCAACTACTATTGTCCAGACGGCTGTTTTTCATGGTAAGACGAGACAGTTAATAAACGTTAATATAAATATCCCTGAAATGGACAATCAATACGAAGACGCGATTGAAAAAATCCAAAGTAGTATTGAATCGTATACGTCATGTGGTAGTGGATGGACGTTGAAAAAAATCACGATATGTGATTTACATATTGTCCAATACTGTCCCCTCTACGGTGCTGGTTCGTTTATTCCCACTCCCAAAAAGATCAGCGTCCGTAAGGCGGTCATAAATATTAAAAATGAGAATGACCGTATGTGTTTTATTTGGTGCATATTAGAACACATCTACCAACAACCAGACCGTCACAAAATGATAAGCTGGTACAAAAAATATTTAAAGTTCTTAAACACAAACGGTATCAGCTACCCCGTGAAATTAACAGACATTCCTAAATTTGAACAGCAAAACCCTACCATATCAATTAACGTTCTAAGTTATGAAACCGACACTGACGTATTTTACCCTGTATACGTTACTAAATACCGAAATCGCGATCATGTAATTCATTTACTTTTGCTACCCGGACCCACACGTGAACAATTCCATTACTGTCTTATAAATACAAAAACTGACATTCGTATGGGACACCAGTACAATGGTTTGTCTCGACTATTAAATATCAGTCAATCATCTGTACATTGCACTTCATATTATTGTAATTATTGCTATCACCGATTTACTGGTGTTAAAGGTAAATCAAACCGCGACAAGCACATGTTAACTTGTCAAGAATTTGGTCTCCAACGGACAACATTACCAGACCCCAAAGACCCCGTAAAATCTTTTATGAAATTTAGTGAGTTTCAAAAAACTCTAAAAGTCCCTTTCACGATTTACGCAGACCTTGAATCTTTCGTTACACCACTACACACCTCCCACCCACGACAAGTAGACGAGAATGGTCGTCCAGAGGCTTTCAATCATCCCACACATAAACATACAGCAAGCGGGTTTTCCTATGTAATTGTTGACGAAGACGGTAACATATTTCGCGGTCCAGTTACATATCGAGCCCAGAGTGACGATGATAATGTTGTCGAAAAAATGATGGAGCAATTGATCGGAATCGGCAAAGAACTTGATGATAAGTTGAAAAAATGTGTTCCCATAAATATGACGCCTGACGATTATCGTACATATTATTCTTCCACCTTGTGTATGCTATGTAATGAACCTTTTGTTTCTACCGATAATTACAAGGTGCGTCATCACTCCCACACCACAGGTAAGTTTCTAGGTGCCGCTCACAATATATGCAATCTGAAAGCCCCTTACGTGAAACACATTCCTGTTTTCTTCCACAATCTTCGTGGCTACGACAGTCACCATATCGTCCAAGCACTAGGGAAATTTAAAGGAGATAAAATATCTTGCATCGCCAACAATAGTGAGCGATTCATGTCAGTGACCGTCAACAATTTACGCTTCCTAGACTCCTATCAGTTCCTGGACGATTCTCTCGGTACACTAACGGAAAATTTAAAAAACCATTGTACTGATGTAGCCGGCACATTCAAACGACTCTCATCACGTTTTCAAAACACCACCGTTCGCGATCTGTTACTCCGAAAAGGTGTGTACTGTTACGAATACATGACAGACTGTTTTAAATTTAAAGAGACGCAATTACCTAGTCCGGACAAGTTTTATAGTTCACTGAATCGTGAATCTGTAACAGACGATGATTACGTCCACGCTCAACGCGTATGGGACGTGTGCAACGTTCAAAATATGGGCGACTACCACGACCTCTATCTTGAGTGTGACACATTACTTCTCGCTGACGTCTTTGAGAACTTTCGTTCCTTGTCAATGCAACATTACAACCTCGACCCGTGCCATTTCTACTCCGCTCCCAACATGTCTTGGTCAGCCATGTTGAAGATGACCAACGTGTCTCTTGAACTGTTGACTGACATCGACATGCATCTGTTTATCGAACGAGGAGTGCGAGGAGGAGTGGCTCAAATTCCAAAACGGTTCGCTTCAGCCAACAACAGTTCGTTTCCTGAACAACACAATAAAGATGCCCCCACGTCATGGATCCAATACCTGGATTGCGTAAACCTGTACGGTCATGCAATGTCCCAGCCACTCCCCACCAGTGAATTCAAGTGGGTCGAAAAAGAGGAAATTCCAAAATTTAACTGGTTGTCCATTCCCTCTGATTCGCCCACAGGTTTTATTTTGGAAGTTGATCTCGAATACCCAAAAGAGCTACACGATCAACACCGTGACTACCCGTTGGCCCCGGAAAACAGAGTACCACCACACCTCTCCCCTTTTCTAAGAAAACACTCAAGAAAGATTGGCAAGCAACCTAAACTTTTGACCACCTTGTACGACAAGGAAAAGTACATAGTTCACTACCGTACACTGCAACTGTATCTGTCGCTTGGGTTACGATTGAAAAAAGTCCATCGCGTAATCCAATTCAAGCAGTCCGATTGGCTTCGTCCATACATAGAGTTCAACGCCAATCTTCGGAAACATGCCCGTAACGATTTCGAGTCCCGGTTCTTTAAGCTTCTGAACAATGCAGTGTATGGTAAATCGCTGGAAAATGTTCGTAAACATACCGATTTCAAACTTGTTAATCAACCTAACAACCTGGACAAATGGATCTCTCAGCCACGCATGAAACGGTGGTACACCTACAACCCTGAAGTAGTAGGTATCGCCCTGAACAAAGCACAAGTTATGTTAAACCGTCCCATTTACGTAGGGTTCACAATCTTGGACCTCAGCAAATATATAATGTACAATTTTCATTATAATTACGCAAAGGCTAGGTACGGTGAAAATATTCGTCTATTAATGACCGACACTGACAGTTTGATGTATGAGGTGAAAACGGTAAACGTTTACGATGACATGAGTGAACGCCTGGGTCTCTTTGACACCTCAAACTTTCCACCGACTCACGCCTGTTACAGCACCATCAACAAGAAGAAAGTCGGTACTTTTGCCGATGAAACTCACGGAGTACCAATCAAAGAGTTTGTCGGACTCCGTGCTAAGATGTACAGTTTTATGACTAAAGACAACACATATCAGAGTGCGTGGGTCAACCGTGTTTGTATCAAGAAAGACTTGCGACACCAGTCGTACTTGGACTGTCTATTAAAAAAGAAATTGACATACACAAAGTGTTCATCGATTCGCAGTCGATTACACAATATTTACTCTATAGACATCAACAAACTCTCACTTTCACCATTCGACGACAAACGTTACGTACTTGACGATGGTCTTGACACGCTCCCGTACGGTCACTACTCTCTAGACAACGCGGTCAATGATGTCGACGACAGACCAATATCACCATCTCCAGCAAAACGTGCTCGAGTAGAGTACAATGAACCAGGTCCCTCGTCCCGTCCCGACTCCCTCCTCTAGGCTATATATATATCCTTCCATAGTCGATCATATGATTGTAATTTCACCCGAATTAAAAGCAACAGCATCATGGACATCCGATCGGGTATCGCAAACGAACTGCACAGACAGGCGCGCAAGAACTTTCCTAGGAGAACGACCACGTTGAAAGGCAGACATGACCTGTACCAGGCTGATCTAGTGGAAATGGGTAAATATGCAAAATTAAATAATAATTTTAATTACATACTAACTATAATTAATTGTTTTACTAAAGTCGCCGACGCGATACCGATAAAAAGAAAGACAGGAGTGATGGTAGCTAACGCATTGAGACTGTTTCTAAAATCACACCCAATGCGTAATTTACAAACGGACGATGGAAAGGAATTTTTTCAATGTACACGTACAGAATCTGCTAAAACAACACAATATCAATCATTACGCCACGTTTTCTGAAAAAAAGGCTGCCATAGTAGAACGGTTCAATAGGACGTTAAAGACGCAAATGTGGCGTGTTTTCACCAATCAGGGTTCATATAATTGGTTGAAAATATTACCCGGGCTTATCACCAAATATAACAACACTTTTCACAGGTCTATTGGAATGAAACCGAATCAAGTTGATGGTAAAAATGAAAAACAAGTGTTGAATCGATTAAACCGTGTACCCAAACGTGTAGCCAATATAATAAAACGTGAATTTAAAGTCGGTGATAAAGTTCGCATTAGTAAGCACAAGATGGTGTTTACCAAAGGATACTTACCTAATTGGACCAATGAGGTCTTTACCGTGTACAAAATACAACCAACTTTACCATTAACGTACCTTCTCAGCGATAGTAGAGGAGAAATATTAAAAGGTGGCTTTTACGGTCACGAGTTGTTGAAAACAAAATACGACGACGTGTTCCTGGTGGAAAAGGTATTGCGTCGTAAAGGAGACATGCTGTTGGTCAGGTGGTTAGGTTTCGATAAATCACATGACTCGTGGGTGAAGAAAGGTGATATTTTATAAATGTACATGTTTCACTGCCGTTGTCACATTTGAGTTTGACATGTGGTCGGTGACGTTTGTACTTTCAATGTTCTTTCTCGTTGTAGTAGTTACAGACAAAACAAATTTCCATTACACACTATTCAACAGCTCTCCGTTCGATGATACGATCAAATTTCACTTGAAGGGATGTATCCATTCGTTGCAAGGATATAATGTCCCATCTGATTTTGAAAAAATTTACAGTTTATGGTACTACTTGAGCAGAGACAATTTAACCTTTAAACGTCTGTACGTTTCGTGAACTGTATAGCGTGTCAAAATGCATAAACTTAAAAACAATCGACCCATTGGACAAGAAAGTGAATGATATTATCAACAATTCTATTTCACCAATAGATGTTAATTTAATGTGTAACAAATCATGTGTACCACCACAAGAAAAAAATACCTTAAAATTTGATTACAGCGGTGTAGGTATAATAGCTTTATTGGTCGTCTATGCATTGTTTGTCTTTGTCGGAATCGGAGCAAATTTTTATATGACGTACAAAAACAGTAAAAGGGTATATATTGCACGCAATTAAGTATAATCGCTTTGTTCCAATCAACCAGTCAACTATAATGGAACGTATTCCTCAAAAAGATAAACTCGATGTAATAAATTTTGACAAGTACACCGAACCCATAAAATCGAAGCACGGAAAACGACACAGCAATCTCCTTCCCAACACAATCAGGTGTATAATTTGCGGTCCCTCAAATTGTGGAAAAACGAATTTACTGTTTAATCTGATTTTCTCCGAGAACGGACTGAAATTTAAAAATTTATATGTTTTTTCAAAGTCGCTGAAGCAACCGAAATATCAGTTTTTATCTCACATAATGAAGGGCGTACCTACTGTCGGTTATTTTACATTTAACGAAAACGAAAATGTTTACCATCCGAGTAAAGCCAGACCCAATTCTTTGATGGTATTTGACGACATTGCATGCGAAAAACACGACAACATAAGAAACTATTTCACAATGGGACGTCACAACAAATTAGACACCTTTTATTTGGGTCAATCGTACAGTAGGATCCCCAAACATTTGATCAGAGACAACGCCAACTTGATTGTTGTATTCAAACAAGACGATTTAAATTTACATCATATTCATTCGGATCACGTAAATACTGACATTCCGTTTAATAAATTTAAAGAAATCTGCTCGTTGGCATGGAACAATAGCAATGGAAAAAATTTTCTCGTAGTAGACAAAGACAGCAATATAAATGAAGGTCGTTATCGGGTCGGTTTCGATGAGTTTGTTCGGGTATAAATACGAGTGATTCACCACCAAACTACTCGAGTGTTTGTAAAATGGATAAGCGACAATTGTCGGTGGCGTTACAGGTGCAACGTTTACGGGACAATATTAAACGTAAGCACAGAGCTTTCACGACGGGTGTGATTGAGTCTGAGGAGCTTTTGGAGAAACGTTTGAGACCGATTGTCACTCCTTTGAAAGAATTCATCAAAAAATCGGACGATGTGGTTAAAACAGAAGAAGAAGAAGTGCTTGAGGACAAATATGTAGATGAGGAAAAGCGTTGGGATGACACAGAGTTTCCATTTAAACCAAAGGAAACCAGTACGCCGACCGCGCCTAGAAGAAAGTCAATAGCAAACGAATCAAGAGTAATTGATTCCATGAGCGATAAAAATCCCACCAAATATTATCTGCAAATGCTGATAGATGATGTCACTAACACGATGGATCACGTGTACGGGGTATACTTGGAAAACGACAAGTTGATGATTGGTGATAAAGAGGTGAAATTTGGTCGTATGAAATTGTCAATTGGTAGAGTTAGTTACAACATGACCGCGGGTCTTCACTCGTTGATCTTTGAAAAGGAACCCGTCTCGTATACAACAGACGATCTACACACATACCACAAGATATTGATACAAACAAACGCCTATCGGCAAGGATATGATCCAGGGCGACAGATAAACTCGAATCGTGGTTACAAATACACACAAATTATCAAACCGCTTTTCAACAAAGCCACTCCTCCTCCCACCGTAGGAAGCGGCATGGTGTTGACAGACAGTCGTATTCAGTACGTGCATTGGGACGATGTGAACGAACTATGTGACCGGTTGCGTTTGTTGTTGGCGTCACAAGCGGCCGGCAATGTCGGTCATACAAACGAAATCCAATCGATAGTTGAGGAACTGCGTGAAGCCGGTATTATAAAAGGCGGTGCGTTGAAAACAAATCGACACTAATAAGTGAACAATGAGTATCGACAAGTTTGGTCACTCCAATAGATACGTCAGACGACGTTATAGTGAGGGTGATCAATATCATCATCATGTTGCTGGCCGCCCGTCGGGGTTTACCTTAAAGTTGACCAAAGACGGTGACATCGACGTGCAGGGAAAACGTTTACGTAATTTGAATGTTCCTATATCAGATACGGACGCTGCACGTAAAGTCGATTGTATTACACTTGATCCAAACTCGTTGAGCGTTGATGTAAAGAAGAGAAAAATTATCAACGTGGCCGATCCTGAGGCGGACAGTGACGCAATCAATTTGCGGGCCATGAAAAAAACCTGTTTGACAACTAATCTGTCTGACAACGTTTACGATGCCAACTATATACGCGTGAAAAATGTTGGAGAACCCGTTGACCAAAACGATGCAGTACCCGTCCAGTACCTCTCAAAAAACTACGCCACCAAGGCGGACATGCGAACCACTCTAGAAGCGACGTCATCAGCAACAGCAGCCGTAGCAGCGAGTCTAGACGCAGTAGCGGCAGGAGCAGCGACAACAGATTCCGAAGGAAATCCAGCGTTTAACAATAAACGCCTGACGGCTGTGGGTTCACCCATCAACGACCAAGACGCAGTCACCTTGAAATATCACAAAGAACATACTAATTTGGATGTGGACGCGTCCGCAAAGCAGGTAGACATGCACAATTACGTGGTGAAAAATGTAGGCGTGCCCGATGAAGACAACGATGCCGTCACACTCGGCTATCTAAACTGGAATTATGCCAAGCAATCGGCTTTGGAAAAGGCGCTCGTATTCGGTGATAAAAGTGTGGACGTGAAAAAGTGCAGACTTATCAATGTGGCGAGTGGAAAAAGTGGAAACGACGCGACCAATTTAAATCAAGTGCGGGACGTTTGCAACGAAGTGTTTGAAACGTCTGTGCAAATGGCGATTCATCTGCAAAAACAACAGCGTGGCGAGCGAACCGCCTCCGGTGATGTGAACGAATTTAAAAAGCTGACTCAATCGTTGAGAGACCGGTTGCAAGAGTTCAGCGAGACGTATTATATTTCACCTGAAGTTTTGGTTGGTCCTCCAGGGCCAGCAGGCGTTCCAGGTCCACAGGGTGAACAGGGAGCGCCAGGACCACGTGGAGAATCGGGTGAAGGAATGAAATTTAATTCAAAACTGCAAGCGTTCGATGTGCAAGGAAAACGCATTATTAACGTTCCACATCCAATAGGACCGACAGACGCCGTAAACAGAGATTACGTTACGCAAGCCTTAACAAACTTTTTAGATGTTGTAGAGAGATCGCAACGGCGTAAAATCAGAAGTGTACATGGACCGGAGGCGCTTCCATTGACGCCTGAAGAAGTGGTGGACGATCCAAAAATAGATCAAATTGCCAAAGATTTTTTGGACACGCTGATAAAAATTATTCATCGGCATCAACATTACAAGATGGGACCAGAATTGCAACCAATAGTCGGTCCTCAAGGACCTCCAGGCAAAGCAGGACCGAAAGGAGATAGGGGTTTTGGCTTCAAATTAGATAAAAAAGGTGATGGATATGATATGGAAAATAGAAGACTTACAAACGTAGGCGCACCATCGATTGGAAACGATGCAGTAATATTATCTTATTTAAACGATAGACTAAACAGTGGCAGCAATATGAAAACTGAAGAGCCCACTAGTGGGGTTTCATATACTCTTAACATGGATGACATTTGAGATTAAAATAATATGATGATTACATATTAAAACATCATTTTTTCCTCAATATAGATGTAAAAAAAGGTATAAAAGTGTGTGCAAAAACTATAAATATGTGTGAGAATGTTTGTAAAACGTCAGAAGGGAGCAGGACTGCTTGACGCAATCAGCGAGATCGGCGGAAAGATATTGAATCGTACCATCGACTTATTACCGGTAGAACTACATATTCCTGGTTACCAGTACTGTGGACCCGGTACTAAATTACAGGAGCGGTTGAGACGAGGCGATCGAGGGATAAATAAATTGGATTCAGCGTGTAAGGAACACGACATCGCTTACTCAAAGTACACCGACAGCGGAAAACGGGCAGAAGCGGATCGGGTGTTGGCTGAACGAGCGTGGGAACGGGTAAAAGCGGGTGACGCAAGTGCAGCAGAGAAAGCGGCCGCGTGGACAGTGACAAACCTGATGAAGCTGAAAACTAAATTTGGGGGCGGATTACGACGACGACTACGACGACGACGACGTAGGAGTGGACGTGAACGGTCTCGCCGTGCAGCAGCTACCACAGTAGTAGGACAAGGATTGTATTTAAAAAATTACAAAGGTCGCGGTGTGTATCTAAAAAATTACAAAGGGCGTGGGATGCAGTTGAGGAAAAAAAAAACCTCAACTCGTTGCCGTCGCGTCCGCTAAACGGTCAAGAACTTTTACAATATGCTGACCAGGTAACGTATTTTCGGGGCGTTTTCATGTTGAACAACCTGCCGACGCGGGTACGAAAAAATGAAAGCGGAATCGTGAATTTGGACAAAGAAAGTGGGCGTGGTACTCATTGGGTGTGTTATCGCAAACTCGCCGATCACGTCAACTATTATGACAGTTATGGTAACTTACGTCCACCACCGGAGTTGGTACGATATTGGAAAACGGGGTTAAATGGATCGCGAATCACTGTACAATACAACTATAAAAGAGAGCAGAAAAAAGTCAACTGCGGTCATTTGTGTTTGAAATTTTTACGAGCACAGTAAAATGTTTTCTATTTCCGGCCGCGGTTCGGTACTTCAATGTGATGTTTTTCCCCCCGTCGAACTTGGCAGCACCACCGACTGGGAAATCGGACTAATCAATCTATCCACTTACAACACAATCCCAAACGTGGAAAAAGATGTTAACAACACCTTTTTTTTTGGCAATGCAGACGCCGGGCAACATCAACTGCCTGACGCAGAAGGTAAAGTTATAGTTTCCGACGAACCGATCAACAGGGGCAGGGCGACCACAATGTACTCGGACGTCGAACAGAAAATTCTAGATAAAGATAAGTCGAATGCTGGGGTGTCGATCGTGATACCACAAGGCGCGTACGAGCTGGAAGATTTAGAGAAATACATAAAAGAGACGTGTTTACGAGCTAACATTCCACTGGAATTTCATCTTAAAGCAAACAATAATACTCTGCATACGGAAATTTACTCTTCACGCCCCATAGATTTCACACAACCAAACAATTTGTCTGCAATGTTAGGTTTTACAGAGCGGGTGTTGGAGCCAAACAAATGGCACGTATCAGAAAACGAAGTAAACATCATCAAGGTAAATATCATCAGGGTGTTGTGCAATATTGTGCAAGGATCTTACGATAACGGAAAAGAAACACATATTCTACATGAATTTCCCTTGGCCGTTGACCCTGGTTATAAACTGTTGGAGACGCCTACCAACGTTATATATTTACCAGTAAACGTTAAACGCCTTCAGTCTATTGTCATCCGCCTGGAAGACCAAGAAGGCAATCTCATAAACTTTGCAAACGAAGTAATCTCTTTGCGATTGCATTTAAGACGTACAAGAGATGGGTCTGGTTATTTTACCACGAAAAACATATAAGTACAATGAACACACATGTTCAGTTGGCAGTCGTAAGTCGACCTTGAACAAGTTGAAACCTCATAACATACGGTTTTTAAAATCCATAGGTTTTCGTGTTTGAGGTGTCATGGAAGTGTTGAACGTTCAAGATAAACCGGTTTTCAATGATGTATTTACAAGTTGGGAGTACCACAGTCACACACCGTACGCGTCAACCACTTACAACAATAATGATGAGATAAGAATCCCTATTCAACAACAAGATGTATTCACATTGCCCAGCGAAAGCTTCCTCTACATTGAAGGTACGTTACTGGAAAAGGCAGACACAGTGAACGTTAACTATAAATTAGTGAATAACGCGATCGCTTTTCTTTTCGATGAAATCAGGTACGAAATTAGCGGTATAGAAGTGGATAGGGTAAAGAATCCTGGGATTACATCTACAATAAAAAATTATCTTACCTTAAATGCAAACGATAAGGCTCTTGCGAACGCAGGTTGGAACGAATCAATCGGTTCGATCTCTGTAGATAGCACGAGTGGAAAATTTTCATTTTGTTATCCGTTAAAATTTCTCTTACCCGTCTTTGACGATTACACCAAAATCACTTTACCCGTCAAGCAAGAACTGATACTTTTGCGTGCTCCGACCGATAAAGACGCTGTCCTGTTGCCAGATGCGAAAAAAGATTTCTTATTGACATTAAAAAAAGTTCATTGGAAAATACCTTACATTCGTGTGAATGACGTGACACGATTAAGTTTGTTGAAACTTGTTGAATCAGACAGACCAGTTCAGATATTCTTTCGGAGATGGGAATTACACGAATACCCATCTTTCCCACAGACAAACCATCATCTGTGGTCGGTTAAGACTTCTTCACACATGGAAACGGCTAGGTACGTGATTGTCGCCTTTCATACAAAAAAGAAAGCTAACCCAAACGCTAATCCTTCACAGTTCAACAGCGGCGGTGGTTCAGTCGCAGTCCGCAATGTTAAGTTATATTTGAACAGTGAGTATTTTCCATACGATAATGTGCACGGTGATATGAACTTGTTTTACGACGCCTATTCTCGGTTTAAATCGTCCTACTCGTGTGACACTGGTACAGGTCCTTTTTTAAATTTGTCAGAATTCAAGCAGAACGGTGCAGTATACGTTATTGACTGTTCTAAGCAAAATGAAACTTTAAAAACGGGTGCCGTTGATTTAAGGTTGGAAATCGAAACGGAACAAACGGTACCCGCTGAAACGGTAGCTTACTGTTTGATCGTTTACGATGCCGTGGTGGAATACAAACCGTTGACTGGCACGGTACGTAAACTTTTGTAATGAGTGTACCAACCTATATATATATAAATTGTATCTACATACTAGAAAACACTTTAGTTTTATCTCGGCAGTATGGGCTCACGGTATTCTCTGTCGCAGGACGCTGAGGACACGGAAACACTGTTGCCAGGACGGACAACACCATCAATAAACGGTATGTATTACATATTTTTACCGCTAACATACACGTTAAACAATAAATTTGATAAACATGTAAGCGTCGGGCTGGTTTGTTCCAATCAAAACTTTAATACCGCGGTCGTATTCACAGCCCCTCGCAAACGTGTGGTCTTGTCGTACCACTTGTGGAAATTAATGGTGAATAATCGGGATCACATACAACTAGCGTTGGACAAGAGCACAAAAATTACATGTCACTTAAAAGCCATCACAGATGACAACTCACATTCCGTGGTGGAGGTGAAACAAATTTTTGGAAAATGGTACGTTCAGGTTGTCGATAATAAAAACAATAAAATTTCTTTGACAACCTCCGAGTGGTTTTGGTTTGATAAACATATACCAAGCCTGACTAAACATGTACGTGACATATGGTATGACGAATCAAAGATTGTAGAGGGGATAACTAAGGTAAAAACGTCACATGTTGCGTGGTGGACAGACAGGTTGCAAGATGAGTATGCTGCGTATAAAACAATTGTAAAATCGCAAGAGGAGACAGTGGACTAGTGACTCGTGAGATGTACGATTCGGTAGTTGACGATTTAACGCTTTTTGTTGGCGGTGTAGCGGTTCCGTTTTCGGCCACATGCAAATTAAAACACAGCTACTTGATGATTGCCGATTTTACTTTCCATCATTTTTCACAACCGGATGACGTTAAAATTGAAATTAAATTTAAAAATAAATCCAGAACGTATATCTGTGAATTTGAATGTAATGACGTGAAAAAAATATCCCATGTCGGTTCGGGAAACATATGTTTTGTAGGTTTCACACGTGATCCATATGATGGTAAAATACAAAAGTTTATGTTGGATGACCATGTGTGCAATAAACGTTCGTCGACGGTAGCACAAGACGAGAAATTGATTCTGTCACTGTCCGTGTTCGATACAATAGATAGACGAGTCGCCTTTGATACGGTAGACGGACCAAGTACCACTCGCACTGATTCATGTAATCGAACGCTAGTCGGTTTTGAGGGGTGGGAAAAATCAACAGAGTCGTACGGTTTATGTACAAGATACGTAAAAGATCATCTTATTTTGTCTGTGTATATATTATTCTATATTGGCAATACTGGTTATTATGTGACACTGTAAATAAATTGAAAGAACAGTTAGTTTCTCAATCAGTGTGGTAAAATGTCTCATTCAAGTTGCATATGTGAATTTCAAGCTTTCTACGATAACAGCAATGACTTTGTGCTTAAAGAATTTGTTGTTTTAGATTTAAACACACGTTCTTTTGTTCATTTACACTTTAAGCCACCATTCGATCGAGGTGAGTTGAATTGTATTTACAGAAAAACTGCACACTGGTTAGAATCACGTTTTCACGGTTTAATTTGGGAAGAAGGTGATATTCCATACAGTTTGACAACAGTCAAAAATATTCTCAATCAGTATAAATTTATTTACACAAAAGGACGTGAAAAACAAGTTTATTTAAAGTCATTAGTTGATGGGGTTGTTATTAATTTGGATGAGTGTAAACATTTAATACCAAGGTTAACAAACGAAAATAAAGTTCATTGTCCTGTCACCACGGGTATACACAAGACCGATGGTAGAATGAGATGTTCTCTTTCAAAGTGTATTCATCTCGCAAAATGGTTAACTTGCGATTACAGAAGGGAAAGTGACAGATTGTCAACCTTTGCGGAACATACGGAAAACGTACGTGAAATAGCAAAATGTGGTTTTTATTTTGACAAAAATTCTGACTCTGTTTGTTGTATGTCGTGTAAAATGCACTTTCAACATATAGACAGTGTACTAGCAGATCATGTAAAAGATTCACCGTCTTGTAACTTGTTGATTAGCTATATCAATAACGTACCAATGACTCTGGAACATATTGTTCCGAGGAGGGAACACTTGACATCTTTGATGTGATTGTTGAGGCTCTGTCGACTTAACTTGTCTCGTTTTGAGAAAAAATAAAAACATTTTTTTCTCTGACGTCATCCTCGTGATTGATGTTGAATGAAAGGGGCTCTGGAGGTCTAAAAACCACCGTTGATTAGTGTCACGGGCACTCTCTGTGTGTTACGGACGATCTCCGATCACCAACTGAAAAAAAGTATACAGGGCGCTGATGGCTTAAACTCCACCGCTGACAAAGATCACGGCAATCCTCTTGCAAGATTGAACATGTGTTTGTGTGAATGAGGTCTTAGATGTATGCGTTCCCTTTTGAAATTGTAGTGAAACTAAGCTTTTTTTTATCAAGATCATTAATACGTCAAGAATTTTTGAAAAAATTAAAAAACACATTTATTGCTTCATTGTTTTCCTTCATGTGTGTGTGGTCATTTTCCTTAGTTTAATATTTTTAATCAACTCTTGGTATTTGAATGTGAGTGTTTATCTGAATTGTATCAACAAAGATATTTATAAAAATGTAAACACTTTAGTTAATGCAAAAAAAAAATTTTAAATGCGGTTGTAGGCCTACGTTACGTTTTTTTGTGACCTCAGTTGCATAAAAGACAGCTGTGGGGGAGGGTCCGCTTGTTAAATAGAAAAACCCAACGCGCCTTTGTCATAACCGCATACGGTGGTGGGGAAAAATGATGGTATATAAGCGGTGAGAACTCGGTGAGCGGTTCCATTCACTGTTAAACTCAAACTATGAACGCTGACGAAGAACCTTACCAATCCGGCTCATACGTCGAACATTGTCAGAAATATCACAGTGAATATTGTGATGGGCGTCGACACTGGGTGATGTGTGTCAGTCCAGGACCGTGGGAACGATCTCAAGATATCAGCACAGAATGTTGGCTTCCAGAAAAGTGTAAATTGAACAAAAGGCAGGAGCATCAGGCTGAACATCATATAGATACGTGTGACGGTATTGTTCATTGTTATAATATATGCACAGCAAAAGATGGAGAACATTGTTTAGAAGATGTTGTGAAAGTCTTTTGCGAAGCGAATTGCGATGTAGCGAGACGGTTAAAGGAAAACGAGGTTTGATTTGATCCGGTGTAAGAGCGATGGTACACGCGTACGATACAACACAGTTTACACAGAACAACACTAAATACACTTACAGACAAACAAAAACACCTTAAACACCTAGGCTAAATACAAATTTATAAATAGAAATTTTAAAAAAAAATTTGTTTCTAAATTTGTAGTTCAGCCTATATGATGGTCCAAAGGCTCTAGACACGTTGCTTTATTCGATTCAGCACTATGATTCGGACAAAGGAATGTGTTTTAAACTTGTGATGGAGGTGTGTTAATACAGAAGTAAATCGTATCTTGATATGACCGCTTTTGAACTTTCCAAGTCTAGACATTTAGATTTCGAATGCAAACAAGAGTGTTGGTAGGCGTCAGTACCATATTTTATGTTTAAAGTAAATTATATAGAATAATTCATTGCCGATGAAGTAATAAACTGATTGTGTAATATTATTTTCTCTGGGACGTACAATATTTATTGCTTTCATGAGAAACAACTTTTATAAATACACAAGATACAAGAGAGGTACATTTTACAATGTCAGTGGGAATGTTTTACAACCGAAGGAAATTGTATGACCGCTTCTGACCTTATCAAGCTGCTAGGCGTCAGTACCATATTTTATGTTTAAAGTAAATTATATAGAATAATTCATTGCCGATGAAGTAATAAACTGATTGTGTAATATTATTTTCTCTGGGACGTACAATATTTATTGCTTTCATGAGAAACAACTTTTATAAATACACAAGATACAAGAGAGGTATATTTTACAATGTCAGTGGGAATGTTTTACAACCGAAGGAAATTGTATGTCCGCTTCTGACCTTATCAAGCTGCTAGGCGTCAGTACCATATTTTATGTTTAAAGTAAATTATATAGAATAATTCATTGCCGATGAAGTAATAAACTGATTGTGTAATATTATTTTCTCTGGGACGTCCAATGTTTATTGCTTTCATAAGAAACAACTTTTATAAATACACAAGATACAAGAGAGGTACATTTTACAATGATAGTGGGAATGTTTTACAACCGAAGGAAATTGAATGACCGCTTCTGACCTTATCAAGTTTAGACATTTACATTTAAATAGTAAGAAAATGACGCCAGTCGCCAGTATAATTTTATGTTTAATGCAAATTATATGTTACGTTGTCAGGTGAATAAGATAGAAAATATAATTTTGTCTGGGAGGAACAATATTTATTGCTTTTTGTGAGAAATAATCTCCTTTTCATTATACTAGCAGTACATGCATGGTAGAATCATTATTTATGATGCAGTAAATTATTAATCATTCCTCTGGCTGTAAAAGTCAGCAACTTTATGCATTCAGTAAAATTGCAATGCGTTTTACAAGCGTTTCTTTTATATTAGACTGACAGGTCAACGACAGTCTACAAGAGGTAGTTGAACTTACAAGTTCACTTTAGTATAAAACACATTCTAAAGGTTCTTCATACATTTCGTGTTGTTCAAAATGAACAGACATATAGAGACACAATACTACATTTGGTTTCATATTTTCACGTATTTACATGTTGATTCACTAGAATCCTGTTATTATGTTTGCAAACTTTTTAGACTTATGACAATGAACGAACTAAAAACAGAGAGACGGAAAATAACCTTTTTGAATAACTTACGAACCAGCGTACGATTACGTTACATTTCTTTGAACGATTTCGAAGAAGAACGAAAGAAACACTATTTGTCATTGATTTATAACGGATATTATTTTTCAAAATCTCTTAATCTTTTCACCTGTAGCGGTTGTAATTTGAGTAGTTCATTTAACGTTCCAATTCAACCATCTGAAATTAATCATTTGGCTGCATGTAAATTTTATTTTCGTGATTTTTGCGAATTGCCTTGCTTCCACTCAACCTGGTATATTTTTCACCCTGAACGTAAGAAGTACTGGCATATGAACGTTTTAAAGAGATATTTAAAACTTCAATTTCCATGGGTAAGAATTTCGTTAATGTTTAAAAAAAAATTTGGGATATGTACGCTTCAGGTAGATTTTAAGGTGAATATTACATATCGAAAAATCCTTTTAGATTTCATTAACTTACCGAATCAGAAATTTGGTAATATGAGGTCTACAGCTTTTGATTTGATTTTTATACCTGGGAAAACCGCGTGGAAATCCTTTTGTAGTAATAAAACATCTACCAAATTCACTGTCTCGTACAAATGTTCTTGCAAACATTTCTGTGTGAAGTCATATAATTTACGAGCAGAAGACGATGTGTCTTCAGTTAGTGAGATGTCATTTTAGAAAAAAAATTGTACTCTGTTCTCAACTCTTTATGTCCCCTTCCACACTTTTATTACTATTACTTACCCCACCATTGTATCAATACCCCACCAATTCTTGGTCTTTACTTTATATACCGTGACGTGCAGCATATCATCTTGTTCTTCTTACGACACTACACAACAACGCTTACACAAAATGGACTTTGCTATTAAATTCAACTCTATGACTTACCCAAAATATTGTCGAACGTCAGAACTAACAAAAGGCAAGGAGTACAACATATCAACAATGAAACGATCAACCACTAAGTACGGGGACGCCATACGAGTGGACTTTCTGGATGAGGATAAGGAATATTTCATGTATCTACCGGATCGCTACAACACGGCATTCACTGATGAGGAACTCCTATCGTTTGATTGCAGTACACATGTGTTGGTGAAGACCGGCAAAGGAGACTTTCAGATTAAGAAAAAGGTATGTGAATTTTAATAAAATTATATAAAACAAAAATATTTTAAACATTATTTCATTTATTTTTTAAAATTAATTTACATTTATATGTCTGTTGTGGCGGTTACACTTTCCTGTGAACAAATAAAAAAAAAAACACTTTATTAGATAATTAGAAAAAGGAAAATTAAACGTTATACAGTGTACAAGTCTTTTTGTGAGAGTAATACGTAATTTTAATGTTGTTGACACGAATTAATAAATTAATAGACCCAGAAACGGTATTTCTAAAATACCAACACTAAGACATAGAAACTTCATTTCCATACTACTTTTACTACTACTATTACTACTAAGAGCTAGTAAGACCTATTTTTCCCCTACTCACTTGTTAAGAGGTAGTGTGACCTATTTTTCCCCTACTCACTTGTTAAGAGGTAGTGTGACCTATTTTTCACCTACTCACTTGTATTCGTCTTGTTTTTAACACTTATTTTTTTTACACAGTTGAAACGTTATTCCAATATTTATACACAACATCAATTATAATTCTAAACATTTGAAAATTTTGTACCACACATTGTTGTCATTCAAAATTTTAAAATTTATTTATAAAAACAAAAAATGACAACTTCTTACATATAATTTACATTCTTTATTTGATGGATAAGTAAATAAAAAAATATTTAAAACTTGATGTGTAAGCATAGTTAAAAGTAAAATATAAGAAAAAGTTAAACATTAAACAGTTTATAAGTTACTTATTTACGTTTTCTTGGTTTATATGAATATATAGGGGAGAGAAATATTATTTTAATGTTAATTATGAGTTTTCACCGAAAATACATGTTTTCAGGCCCCCTGAACCCGAAAAACTCGCCTCATTTACTAAATTTGTTATGCTCTACAAGATTCGGTAGGTGCGATATCTGCTGAAATTCTTGGAGAGGCTGTTCTATTTTCTCGTAAAAAATTGTGTTTTTAAGATTGTGATTTAATATGCACTTTAGCGTGAACATGTGTATAATAAAAGTTGTAGAGAATCTAAAATTCTACACATTTTATGTTAAAAATTTTGTTGTATAACGCTTAGTTTAGCTGTAATTACCGATTTTCTGTTTTTTTCTCCCGAAAACATGTAAAAAAATCGATTTTTTAAAATTTCAGCCTTAGTATCATTTTACGACAAAAGTGTATACAATCAAATTTATAGGAAATTTAAAGATCTACAACTTTCAATAACAGCATTTTTCTCCACTAAGCCTAGTTTAGCGTGAAAGAGAGATTTTTCATATTTTTAAGCCAAACTGAGGTTGTTTTTCATTTTGCGTCTTTCACTCATGATTAAAATTAGGTTATGTTTATTGAGGTTAGTGTTTTTATTTAAATCTAATGTTTTATTGCTTATGTTAGGCTATATTGTTCATTATTTGCATTGGCAAGAGAAAGTCGTGTGAGTGTTTCACACCAGATTTTTTTTAATATTCATTGTTTTGACATAACTCTATCACCATAATTTAAATGTAAAAGTTTTCATTGCTATTATTATTTTTCCCCTAATATAAGACCAATTTCAGGTCTCAACATCATATCTCCACTATGTTAACGTTTGACCCATTTTCTTAATAATGGTTAGAGATAATTATCCCGAATAAACACACATTTATCAATATATTTCATAACTTTTAACACAGAAGTTTGTTTTTTTTAATATAACTTTTTTTATGCATAATCTGTTGTCTGCCCATAGCAGACAGGTGTAGTGTCAGATTATTTACACTCAATCTGTTCGTTTCAGAGCTAAAATAAATAGTTCTGTTTCTTATCACGTGGTCAGCCAGTTAAATGACTGAATAATTTAAGAACAGAAGAGGTAGAGGTGTAAAAGACAGTCATCAGAGTTATTTCCTCTGAAAGTAATGAATTTCATTATACAGCCAGACCCTGTGGTGAATGAAGTGAAGGTGTCATTTGCAGAGTGGAAAATATGTGCTTTACAGAGGGCCCGGCATGCTGATAAGCGTACTTTTCCACTCAGTGAGGAAGGCATTGGTAAACCACCTCACTCCTCGTATTACTCAGTAAAACCTCTACAGGTTCAAACCAGACTTTCGGCTGATCACCGAAACAATATAATCTGTTGTATAACAATAAATGCAACTTATCAATTAAATTTAAAACATGAAAAAATTACAACCCACTGGTGTAATTAACAAATTATAAAATTATAACATTAAAACATATTATACTGTTCTTAATTATTATTTACAATCAAATTAGATAAATAGTGTCTTTTTAAATTAAAATAAAAAAAATAATCAAAACCACCTTAAAACGCAAAAAAAAACAAAATGAGAAGTAATAAATAATAAGCACATGATTCCGAAATACATGTATAATATTCAGATGAACTAATGTCCCCTAGCCGTGGGAGTGAGAATATTATTTACTACATTTTTACAGCATGATCTACAAGATAGGGTTATGTCTGCTGGAATTTATGCGTCAATGCTCTCGTGATAAAAAGTTTTAAAGATTGTGGCTTTTATATGCATTTAAGGGTAAAAACATGTGGAAATCTTAAGGAATACATTTTATTTATGATATTAATGATAATTAACATATTACCTTTTTGTATAAAAATCAATTTCATCCTGCGTTAATCTCTTTAGTGCAACAACGCATTCTAAAGACATTTGAAATAAAATTTTGTAGATTGTTCTTTTCTTATAATCTCTTACGCAGAAACATTGTTCGCTTCCTCTCTGAAAACAAAAAAAAAGAAAACTAAAATTGTCATGAACCATAAAACATGATGTCAAAAGTTAATTTGAAACGTGGGGTAATTTGTTTTACTCTGTGAGGAAGGCAAGGTTAACCACCTCACTAATTATTTTTCATAGTAAAATCAGAATAAATAAGTTAATAACAGAATAAATTTCTTATCTTGTTAATAATTAATACAAATTTTTGTTTTCTGTTACAGAAAAACCTGAGCAGTTAAGACAATGACTTCTTTCCGCTACACTACAGATTTTCATTACACAAAATCTGGATATGGTACCTTTTGTTAGTCAAGTCACAACTGACATTTCTGCATTACCTACCTACTTGCCTATGTCTTGCTGGTTCAATGACGTCAATAAAACAACACAAAAAACTTATTTGAGTACAAGAATTATCATTTGTCCAGTAATTTTTTATGAAATTTTGTTATGTATTCTTGTGTTAAATCAGATGTATTGCAGTCATACAGATTTTATTGAATTTATTATACACTCTGATTTTTTTGAAATGTATGAATAAATATCGTGCCTGAATGGGATTCGAACCCAAGGCCGAATGATGAGAGTTGTGTTAAATTGACAGCATTACAGAATTTAGTCTCATGTTTGCAAAAGGTAATCTCCTGACTTAAGTATGTTTAATAAATTCAATAAAATCTGTATGACTGCAATACTTTTCTTACATAAAATAGTTAGTGAAAGTAATTCTAATTCTAACTAATTCTAAATTTATTTATTTGATTTAATTTATTTGAAGAGATTATGTTTCTTCTTACTCAATAAAAATAAATAAATAAATACAGGGTGGTAAAAAGTTTAGTAAATTTATAATAAATTGTTTTTCTTTACTTTATCTTTCACTCTGAGAATGACTGCTCATAACAGATAGGTGGTGTGTCAAATTATTTACACTCAATCTGTTCATTGTAGGGGTAAAATAAATAGTTCGGTTTCTTATCGCATGGTCAGCCAATTAAATCATTTAAGAACAGAAGAGGAAGAGGTGTAAAAGACACTAAACAGAGTTATCTCCTCTAAAATTAATGGACTTCATTAAACAGCCAGACCCTGTGGTGAATGAAGTGAAGGTGTCATTTGCAGAGTGGCTTTTCAGAGGGCCCGCCATGCTAATAAGTGTACTTTTCTGTTCAGTAAAGAAGGCAATGGTAAACCACCTCACTCCTCATTTTACTTAGTAAAACCTCTACAGGTTCAAACCAGCATTTCGGCTGATGACCTAAAGAACAACAGTTATTGTTGTATTCTATTTTTATTGAAGTAGTTTGTGTTTTTTTTTTTAAATTAAAGTACTGCAGTTTTCGAGACAAACTTAAAATCATAACAATCCCTTAATACATAATAAAAATATTATTTTAAATTGATAAAACTGTTAATGGATTGTAACAAGTTATCAAATGAGGAAACGGTACGCTAAAAATAAAATAAAAAACTATTAGTAGGACGTAATTTGAAAAGAAATATCTATGAGAGTGTGTTTTTAATTATTTTTCTTATATAGAGTGTTTTTATTGTGTACATAAAATGGTGAATGGTGCGAAATATTAGATTATATTATTTTAATAGAAATATTATATTGTTTTATTATGATTGATTTATCATTGTTTATGATGCGATAACTAAGAAATAAATAATAATGACTCTGTAACTTTATATTAATTATTCATTAATATATAAACTTCCATTAAAGAAGTACAAAAAGCTTAGAAGAAATTGTGTGTCTTTTTATTTTTTTTATTATTATTATTGTAATGATTCAGTAGATATGATTTGAACACATAAGTAAAATGATAATTAAAAGCATCTCCTTCAAGTAATTATTTTTCTTATGTAGACTGTTTTTTATTGTGTACATAAAATGGTGAATGGTGTGAAATATTAGATTATATAAATTAAATGGTAAAGTTTTATTGTATGTTTTTTTTAGAGGATGAAATGATAATAATAAAATTATATATGAAATAATTATTTGTTTTATTGAACTTACCTTATCCTTTTGAGGTGATTTTACATGAATACAGATAATAACATCTTTCTCTGAGCTGTTCATTTTTCGACTTTCAACTGGCAAATAACATCGTGGAAAATATATTTCTGTATTTATATAGAATGCTGATAAAAATTAAGACGTTAAGAAATGTTGTCTTTGATAATAAATTATAGTTAGATCTTTACGTGTAAGTTCTATTTCACTATTTAAGCAATAGAAGTACATCTATGTACAAAATAATAATATTTTAACGTCTACATATTTTACGGATAAAGGAAAGCATAATAATCTGTTCTTGTCTTCAGACATAAAATATATAGTATGTACAAAGTAGAATTTGTCTATGCAAAATAAAATCAAACTATCAATATTTATACAGTTCCACAAATGTTATTCAACTGTAGTATATTTAAACTCATGAGACAGAAAAGTCAATAAACTGTTGGAACAGTGTGTTTCTTATTGAACATTCTGTAACTACATTTTATATAAATAAACAGTGTAAAACAAAATTTATGTAGTCTGTCAGTTTAATGAAATATACACTTTGAATAAGTACATCATACATGTATTGTATAATGTAAGTTTTGCTAGTACTACTACTACTACTACTCAGAGCTAAAACAACCTACACTTTGATAGTAAAATTTATTACTAAGAAAATTCTGTAACTACATTTTATAAAAGATGTAGGATGTTACAGGTATGTAGATATGAAACGACTTGCGTAAGATATAGATTAACATGTACATGTAATCTGATAGAACAGGTACATAGTACATAGTACATGTTATGCATAGTTCAATGTAAGTTTTATGTAAATTTATTTAAATAAATGAAAGATTTATTATACCCACCAGAATGCATAAGAATAACTACTGTGGTTATATTTTTCATCTCCGCTTTCTAAAAAGTAATCAACTTTTTTATCATTCAATTTACCAAATAATATTTTAAATATTAATTTACATTTTTATACATCAATAGTTGGTGGTCATTAAAAGAATATTCCGTCAAATTTTAAGTAAGGATACATAACTTAAACATTTTATTTTATTCATAAAATAATGTACTTTAAGCAGGACGAAATAAATCAAAATTTTTAACGCTTTATTTCCAAATTTGGAGGCTTATTGACAACTTAGAATACAAAATTTGGGCTTCCGCCTGTCCTGTTAACTCGGAATTTTATCTTAAATTTCAATGAACTAACCATGTTTTTAATACTTGACATTAATGAACTAACTGTATAAACAAACAGCGTTAAATTGATTCTGTAAATTCATATTTAGTTAATTCTTCTGATATATTTAAAGTAGCCTCTTGGCTAGCTAGTCAATCGGTTAACAAAAACTCGTTCTTAATAAGCCGATTTAATTCGTAATAGGTGTAGTACTTTGTGCGCAACCTTCAAAATGGAAAGCCCGTGTTCGACTCCCGCCAAGGATCTGGAAATGATTCATGCGAAATGTGATAAAAAATACGAGGAATAATTTTATTACGATAAAACCTCTGACGTTCCATATGGAGTAAAGTGGGAGCTAATAAAGCTCACCTTAATGCAGACCGCTATTTAAGGAGCTTAGATTGATTACAGTTTTCTTACTATTATTATTATTTTTTCTTTTTACTTTTGAGACCTCATAGGATCACTCTAGTTCAAGTTTAGGTCTGTTCCAGTGTCGGGTTTCTTTGAAAAAAGCGCTCTCCTAAGCGTGGCTTCCTTTTGTTTGGCCCACATTTTCTTAAAACGATCCGATCTCTGTTTCCGGTCTTTGTCGGTAAACACCCTGTTGTACACTGTTATGGTTTTTGGTACGAATGTCACCATTTTAGTCTTGACAAGTTGGTTGTACTTAGCTGATTTTGTTAGCTGGTCTTGGTTAATGATTCCAAGTTCCTCCACATCCCGCTGTACATCCTTCAGCCACCTAGGTCTCGACACCTTATTCCAAAAATGGTTGATCTGCCGGTTCACAAGTCTGGACTTTTCGGCTCTGAATATGTGTCCTAGGAATGATATTCCTTTCTTTCTAAAGTTATGTGTTAGTGGAGGGATTAGTTTGTAGATTTCTTTGTTTGGGATTAACCGCCACTGTCCTTCCACCATGTGCCTTTTGATCATGTACTTCCTAAGTATTTTTATTTCTATCTATTTTTACTTTCTATTGCCTGTATGAATACATAGGAAAGAAAGTATGTTTTCATGTCGATTTTTCGAAATCGTGTTTTCACAGTTTCTACACGTTTTCAGACCCCCTGAACCCAAAATACATGTTTTTAGCGGTTTGTGTTTGGGTGTGTGTGTCAATATAGTTTCTGACATGATTTCTTGACTTCTTATTTTGGGCCACTCCTGGTCGAAACGTGACTTCAAACCCAATTTAGGTTCACTAACTTTTTGTGTAGATATCGAATCCGAAAATCGTTTGTTTCTATCTTTTGTAGTTTCTGACATCTGAGTGCGACAAACGGACAAAAAAAATTATAGATGACAATTTTAAAAAATCTGGTGTGAAACACTCACACGACTTTCTCTTGCCAATTAAAATTATGAACAATATAGCCTAACATTAGTAATAAAACATTAGATTTAAACGAAAAAACTAACCATCATAAACATAACCTAATTTTAATCATGAGTGAAAGACGCAAAATGGAAATCAACCTGTTTGGCTTAAAAAATATGCAAAATCACTCTTTCACGCTAAACTAGGCTCGTCGAGAAAATGCTTTAAATAAAAGTTGTATATATTTTAATCTCCTCTAAGTTTTATGATATAGGTACATTTTTGTCGTAAAATGCATCCTACGGCTGAAATCATACAAATCGATTTTTTTTACACTACTTCGTGAGAAAAAAACAGAAAATTGCTAATTACCGCTAAACTAAGCGCTAAACAAAAAAATGTTTGAAATAAAAGTTGCAGGACTTTAAATTATCTACAACTTTTATTATATACATTTTTGCGCTAAAATGCATATTAAAGCCGCAATCTTAAAAACAATTTTTTACGTGAAAACAGCCTCACCAAGAATTTCAACAAACATGGCGCCTACCTTATCTTGTAAAGCATAAAAAATTTAGTAAACCAGGCGATTTCAAAAAAATTGTAGGACCAGTTTTTGAGAAAATCGCAAAAAAGTGAAAAATGACACGAATAAACTACTACTTCCGGTTGACCGATTTTGATGAAAATGTTCGTGTCTGTTCCGTTCTTGAGATATTCTGTCCACACATACACACACACACACACTCACACTCACACACACACACACAGACCAATCGCTAAAAACGTGTTTTTTGGTTTCAGGGGTGTGAAAACGTGTAGATCCGGTGAAAACTCGACACGAAACAATACTTTCCTTCCTATATATTCATATAGGCAAGAGAAAGTAAAAATTACCACTAATATGCGAAAACTGTTGTAAATAATAATGTTATGTATTCATATATTGCAAATTATAATATTATATTAATAAGAAGAGTTAACATAAATAACGCAAATTATTTTGCAAATTTTATTTGTAATAAAATGAAGGAATCAAGTAGAGTAAGTTATATTTATTTGTCAAATAAATTGAAGTAATAAAAATAATTGACCGCTAATATAATAGAGAATGAAAGAAATGTGACGGTTTATAACATTTTAACGAGGCCACTGCAGTGAGCAGTGGAGCGTCTTTCATCTGACTTAGCTTTTTCTTCATTCTGTTTTGTATTAAAACGATACAGATCGCAGCTGCTAAGAATGCACATTGCGTTTAATTGGTAGATCACACGTAACGTTGGTAATATATTGTAACATTTATATCTGGTACTTTCGGGATACGATATAAGAAATAAAATAAAATTTATTTCTTCAAAATTTTACAAAATTAAAAAAAGAATTTAAACTAACTTTTGATTCTTAGATTTCTCTAAAAACAGAAAACAATTATTTACTGGAAAAAGTACCTGCAAAGGAAAAACAAAGGAAAGAAAGGACAAAAGAAAAATAAATTTGTTGCTTCGAAAATTATTCAAAATATTAAAAAACAAACGATTATGATTAACTTTTGTCCTTAAATTACACTAAAAACAAAACAAAATAAATTACTGGGAATTATCTGCAAAGGATAAACAAAGAAAAGGAAAGGAAAGAAAGGACAAAAGAAAAATAAAGGAAAAATAAATTATTTGTTTCTTCAAAAATTATACAAAGTATAAAAAAACAAACGATTATGATTAACTTTTGTCCTTAAATTACACTAAAAACAAAACAAAATTAATTACTGGGAAAGTATCTGCAAAGGAAAAACAAAAGAAAGGAAAGGAAAGAAAGGACAAAAGAAAAAGTAAAAGAAAAATAAATTTGTTTCTTCAAAAATTATACAAAATATAAAAAACAAACAATTATGATAAACTTTCGTCCTTAAATTACACTAAAAACAAAATTAATTACTGGAAAAATACCTGGAGGCAGATAACCTATTAGGCTATTTTATATATTTTACATGACCGATTATGAATTGTTTTTATTATTACTTAGATTGTTCTTCCGGTTGACCGATTTTGATAAAAATGCTCGTCTCCGGTTCTCTAGTGATACTTAGGTTTAGCTTGGTAGCCGGAGAAGCTGAGGGTACAGCTTCTTTCTTGATTTACCTTCCCGTAGGTTGGTCATATTGTGACAGTTATAAAACAGCATACCACCTTAGGCCCCAGGTGACAAACTAAACGAAGTTATTATCACAGATGATGAAACAAACACCCTCATAGACGGCAAACGAAGACGAGGTGACACTCAAGTTCCCTTACTCGTATCTTTTGAACCTCCCATAGACATAACTGAGTCCACGGTCGGTCACATCCTCAAGGCAACAAAACTTTACCCGTTACCAATTAAAAAAACAAAAACCGGGCCCACACAACTGGTAAAATTCAGCACTGTATGCAGTTCTATTCGTAGGACACCCAAATTAAATTTTATAGTACAATGGCTGTACCACTCATAACATATGGGTGTCATTACAGAGGAATGAGTCTCGTATCCAGGCTGCTGAAATAAGATTTTTGCGAGGAGTCAAAGCTACAAGTGCCGAGTTAAATGTTCAGTCACTGTTAGAAACGTTAAGAATATACAAGAGAAACTGGTTGAATCATTTATTTCGCATGCCAGCACACAGACTTCCTCTGCGAGCATAGCAATATAAACCTAGAGGGGAGCAAGACTTGGGAAGATCTAAAATGAGATGGACGCCGGAACAGGCCACTAAGACTAATCCTTGACAGATGATGATGAAAACGGGGTCCACCCAGTGCTTATTTGAATCATCCTCGTCCGGGTTCATCGCAATGACCAATTTTACTGATATTCACGAGCAATGAAACTATGCACTGATTAATTCAACTCTTGCCGATTGACGTTATACGTGTTTATGCTCAGTTTTGTATCTTAAGTTCCACGTTTAAACTTCGCACGGTACTTCGTTCTTGAAATAATTTGTTCACACACACGCGCGTGCGCACACACACACACACACACAGATAGGCAGAGAATGAGTGGGTGAGTAAGGATGAGAGGGAGGAGGACAGACAGAGAGAGAGAGAGAGAGAGAGAGAGAGAGAGACGAATTGCTAAAAACATGTTTTTTGGGTCTCAAAACGTGTATAACCGATAAAAATCATATCGAAAAATTGGTATGAAAACAATACACAATACTTTCCTTCCCTAATTCATACAAAGCAAGAGCATTAATTAATGCGTTATTTACTATAATACTTTTCACGGTTGATGAGCTCGGCTGTTCCACGCGTTTAGACCAATCAGAACATTTTCCAGCGTTGTCAGATTGTACGAATGTTTCAGCATGACAAACATTAATTGCGCATGCGTAATAAGAGCCGCAGTAGTTCACTCGTGTCTTGTATCTCGTACTGAACATCGATTTATAGAGCGCGTTAACATGCAATACTTTATAATATAATCAGCTGATTGTATGTTTATAGGTTATAAAATTGTTATTGAAAGTCAAAAAAAAAAATGGCTGACGAAATATATAACTGAGCTACGAGAGCATTGCGTACGTTCAGAGCTCATCAGCCCTGAAAAATTCTATTGTATTCTATTAAATTGAAAAAATATGTATCATTAAAGTTTTTTTTTGTAATCCCTAATTTGTGTACGTTGCAATCTGTTCAATTGAGAACAATAAGCAAACCCCATGACCCAATGAGATGAGGGTGATGTGTATGACTTGTAAATGAGGTGTAGTCTTGTGCAGACTCAGATCGACGATTCCTGAGAGAGTATGGTTAATTAAACCCCAACCATCAAAGTACACCGGTAACCACTGTCTAGCATTCAAATCCTTATAAAAGTCACTACCTTTACTAGGATTTGAACTAGGAACCTTCGTCTCCGAAAATCAGCTGTTAAACAGCTGATTTTGGCTCATTAAAGTAAATAAATAAATTAAATATAAATTTACGTAGTGAGTGAGTGTATATTCACCAACACGGACGATGTTATTAGTTAGACTAGTAACAGTCTTTGCCCATAACAGACAGGTGGAGTGTCAAATTATTTACGCCCAACCTGTTCGTTGCAGGGCTAAAATAAATAGTTCTGTTTCTTGTCACATGGTCAGCCAATTAAATGACTGAATCATTTAAGAACAGAAGAGGTAGAGGTGTAAAAGACACTAGTCAGAGTTATCTCCTCTGAGAGTAATGAATTTCACTATGCACCCAGACCCCGTGGTGAATGAAGTGAAGGTGCCATTTGCAGGGTGGAAAGTGAGTGCTTTTTGGAGGGCCTGGCATGCTGATAAGCATACTCTTTCAACTCAGTGAGGAAGGCAATGGTAAACCACCTTACTCCTCGTTTTTACTTAGTAAAACCTCTGTAGGTTCAAACCAGCCTTTCGGCTGATGACCTAAACAACAACAACAAGCAACCCCATGACCCAATGAGATGAGGATGTGTATGACGTGTAAATGAGGTGCAGTCTTGTACAGACTCAGGTCAACGATTCCTGAGAGAGTATGGTTAATTGAACCCCAACCATCAAAATACACCGGTAACCACTGTCTAGCATTCAAATCCGTCTAAAAGTAACTATCGTTACTAGGATTTGAACCAGGAACGTTCGTCTCCGAAAATCAGCTGTTAAACAGCTGATTTTGGCTCATTAAAGTAAATACATAAATAAATAAATTAAATATAAATTTACGTAGTGAGTGAGTGTATATTCACCAACACGGAAGATGTTTTTAGTTAGACTAGTAACAGCTAGGCTCGGCAGAGCGAGAGACACCGTTAACATCACGGATTGTAAAAATAGTCAAGAGCATTCTTAGTAGCGACTATTCGTACACTTGAGTATGTTTTATATTATGGAATAACGCCAAATTCTTCTACTGGACGTTACACATATCGTATGGCTATTCAAAAAAAATACGATGCAACATGTAGAAAAAATTAACGGTATCTTTTTTAACAAATCTCTACAATTTTTCTTCTGTTATTATTAGCAGTAATAAAATTAAATTATCCTATTAATAACGTACATTTGAATTAAATTTATTTAAAAATTTTTCTCTTTTCCCCCAAAGTATGGTAATATAATTTTTTATATCTTGTAGGTATGAGTTTAAATGGTAAAATATCACAAAGTATTTAAAAAATTTAATTTACAGTAATAATGTAACTTGTATATTTTTTTAAAGTTTTTTTATTACTTTCTTATGTGTTTTGTATTTGTTATATTACCAGCTGGAGTTAAAACTAATGAGCAATTTTTGAAACCTTTACTACAGAGTGATTTTTTAGTCCTGTTACCCAGTTGTTAAAGTCTGGTAATGTTTTACTAAGAAAGAGAAATTTTGTTTTGTGACACGAAGTTGGTAACCCTATTCAACCGGTATAGATACGGTAGTGTAAGTTAATTCTCCTTGAGCTGTGTAAAATTTTGTGCCGTTTCCGGTCGTGTAACGAACAGACTATCTTTTACCCTAGAACAGCGGTTCCCAATCTTTTTTTCCCGTACCACTTGGTGAATCTTTAACTAAAATTGTACCCCCAAAAATGTAACATCACTGTAACTACAATACTTCACTTAGCTATTAATCACTAGTTAATTTCTAATCAATTTGCATATTTTCATATGTTTTTTATTTATTTCCAAATATTTTGCATAATTTAAATTTATTTTTTATAATCATAATGGTATTTTTCTGTGAGTATACGTTGATTAGTTTTTAAATACTGCAAAATATAACTTACACTTGTACGTTTTATTATGTGTTCAAATTAAGATATAAATTTAAACCAAGGAAAATGAAAGTTAACACAAGCATTTAAAATAGATATTTTATTGAAAACTGAATATTTCTTGTATTGTCTTAATTTTACATCAAAATACTAATGACAGAGTTATAATAATTATAGTATTTCTAATCTAAGACAAGACAGATTAGTTTTAAACTTTGAAAAAAATTCTCATCGAATACGAAATGCCTTTAAAATTTGTAAATACAAAATCTAACATGAAAATTGTGATGTATTGAAACTAAATTATTAGTCCAGGAAACGTCTTCAGAACTCTTTATTAGTGTGACCCTTGTGGCTGTTTTGTTGCACTTAATCGTTTGAAATCAGATTCAAATGTAGACAAATAAAGCCTTAGATCTGGGCTTGCATTAAGCTTGTCAGTACAATAACCCCACCAAGTTACTCAGAAAAACAACGTCCACCATTCCCTTTATTTTCGGCGTACCCCTAACCGGTTCGTCACGTACCGCCAAGGGGTACGCGTACCCCAGGATGGGAACCGCTGCCCTAGAATAACGGGTTTTCATTCCTGAACAATATTTTGCTACGAAATCGTACGCGAATGTAAAAAAATAATTTCAAATTAAATTTTCTGGTGTTTCTCCACTTCACCAGCCCGTTATGGGCGAGTTATGAACGCTAATGTTAATGTAAATTAACGAGTACAGTAGAGCGTCAATAATTCGGACGTCAAAAATCCGGAACATCGAAAATCCGGAATCAATTCTGGCGAAAAATGGGAATTAATTTATCGTAGGTTAAAAGTGTCCCAATATGGCTTAACGGCTTGCCGTGCGTGATGAGTAAGAGATACGCTCGAATCGCGTGTTCCGTACTCGTCACTCTTTTATATGTACAATTACAAATTTCGTTAAATAAAAATTAGTTCTTTATACATAACATACAGAGTGATTCAATAAGATGGAAACAATTTCAATAAGCTGTATTTCCTGAACTACATGTTATATTTTAATTCTGTAAATTACATTTGAAAGAGAAAGTTTTAAACTTTAATTTACATACATGAAAGTTTATAGATGTTCAATGTGTCCTCCTCCGGCTGCACGTACAACATCTAGACGGTAACTGAACTCATCCCAAACTCTCTGAAGCATGTCTTGGGTCACTGAGTTGACTGCAGCTGTGATACGATTCCTTAGTTCATTCAAATTGGTGGGAAGAGGTGGTATGTAAACTGCACTTTTCACGAACCCCCACAAGAAAAAGTCACAGGGTGTGAGATCTGGAGACCTCGGTGGCCAAAACTGAAGTGCAGAGTCGTCATTCGCCATGCGACCTATCCATCGTTGACGTATGGATTCATTTAGGAAACGCCGAACATTGCGATGCCAATGGGGTGGAGCTCCGTCCTGCTGGAAAATGTTATCTCCTGAATCTTCATTCATTTGAGGAAATCCACCCCATTGGCATCGCAATGTTCGGCGTTTCCTAAATGAATCCATACGTCAACGATGGATAGGTCGCATGGCGAATGACGACTCTGCATTTCAGTTTTGGCCACCGAGGTCTCCAGATCTCACACCCTGTGACTTTTTCTTGTGGGGGTTCGTGAAAAGTGCAGTTTACATACCACCTCTTCCCACCAATTTGAATGAACTAAGGAATCGTATCACAGCTGCAGTCAACTCAGTGACCCAAGACATGCTTCAAAGAGTTTGGGATGAGTTCAGTTACCGTCTAGATGTTGTACGTGCAGCCGGAGAAGGACACATTGAACATCTATAAACTTTCATGTATGTAAATTAAAATTTAAAACTTTCTCTTACAAATATAATTTACAGAATTAAAATATAACACGTAGTTCAGGAAATACAGCTTATTGAAATTGTTTCCATCTTATTGAATCACTCTGTATTTTGCAGTTTTACTTACCCGCTTCATATTTCTGTTAACAAATCATGTAAAATATAGTCGAATTTAGCTACTATACTTTTCTTACTTTGAAGACGTCTACTGGCAATTTTATCGGGTGTTTCGATAATCCGGATGGCGTCCGGTCACAATTAATCCAGATTATTGACGCTCTACTGTACATCCTAGGAAAACCAAATTATAAAAGTTCAAGTTATGGAAATTCAACTGTATACTGTATCAGTATCACAACCAGGTTTACGGAACCTGCAAACAGATATGTAAGGAGACATGAAATTTACCCGTGCATTCTTCTACCTTTCTTAATAATACGGTTGTTTTTGTTTTGAAACATCCTTTAAAATAACTTAAGTTTTTGTGTAAAATTTGCTAGGAAATTAATTATATATACCTTAAAAAGTATAAAGTAATATATTTAATATCAGATATCGGGTCTTTCATTTATTGGACATATCCTTTATCCTTTGAACATGTGTAAAGCAAACAACTGTCAATTAGTTTTAATTTATTACGATATTCATATTCGTTTCGTTACTTCAGTTTTGTTAATTAAAATATTTTGCTACCGGATTTATGTTTATATTTTTTATTCAAGATTTTTTTTAAAAATCAATTCAAAAGTATTTTTATAAATTAATAATAACTAGATATGATGATAGGTTGTAATTTTGAGGTTAAGGAATTTTAATAATTTAGAATCTAACCTTCAAGGCATAAAATTAATTTCAAAGTATTTTTCTTCCTTATATTTCTACTAATGGGCTATGAAATACTGATAAAGTAAAGAAATCATTAAAAAATGTTATTACAGTTTAAGGTTTATAGGTACTATCTCTTCCAAGAATATTGGCAATCATCTTCGCAATCTTAAGTTTGGATGCTTCAGATCTAAACCAATCAGTGCAGCTACACCTAAATCAAGTTCTTAAGTTTTTCAGCCAAGATATGTGTCCTCAACTCCAACGTAAATTTGCCCAAAACTCTCCCTTCAATTATTAAGGGCACTTGGAATACTTATCTCCGTAATGATAATGTAAGGAACATTTTCTCAAAAACTATTACAGTTATTCTATCCAAGGTTTTTGTGGTTACTTTTCAGGGTATTCTACTCCTACAGAATTAGTAGCATCTTTATATACTGTTAGGAAGGTAAGAAAATGGTTTTTGAAATTATCCTTTTGAAAATCATAATTTAAAAAAAAATATTCAAACATTATTTTACTGTAATAATAACTCAGTACATTGCAATTATTGTGGTACAAAGGGTTGTGCAAAAATGTTATTACAATCCGTTCACCGTTGGCTGAGAAAATGCTCCTTATGTGTCAAAAATGCTATTTACGGGAAACAAGAAGAAACTAAAAGAGAAAAAATTATAAACACTGCTAAGTAGTTACCTCTAATACATTCGTGGATCAAAATCTGGAAATTCCTCAACTGTTCATTCACAGCTGGTCTAATGTCAACGTAAAGTTTTAAAACAAATAATTAGGAACTTATCGTTTGTCATTCAAAAAATAGACGTGTTTATGCAATCTGGTCACATTTAGAAAATAACGTAAAGGTTCAACATATTTTTAATTACTTATTCTTTTTGGGATAAAAACTACAAAAACTCTGGATGCAGAAAACTCTGAATTTTACAAATGTGTAAAAAACCGGATGTGTGAAAATTTTCAATTTTCTCCGTTCCGGGTATCCTTAAAAGAAGTTAAGCATGTGCAAAGCAAAGAGCTTGTCTCATTAGATGACCCAGTATTGCAATTGCCTATGGGGTGGTTGGGAAAGGCGAAGGTTTAGTCGGAGGGTCTACGCTACTTCAACACTGCTTCTGTCAAAAGATTCTTTCACCTCTTTTGAAAAAAGAAACAGAAAAAATCTAGTGTAAAACACTCACCCGACTCTTTCTTGCCAGTATAGATAATGAACAATATAACATATGTTTAAACTTTAGTAAACAATTAATATGAATAACATAGCCATATTGTAATCATGAGTGAATGACGCAAAATGAAAATCAATTGCGGTAAAATTTAAAAATATGGAAAAATCAGTAATTACCGCTAAACTAGGTTCTGTAGAGAAAAATTCTTAAAATAAAAGTTTTTTAATTTCCTGTAACTTTCGAACGATTTTGTTGGAAGATTCAATATTTTGGACATATCATGTGGAATGACTCACGATATTTTTTAGTATAAGCTATTCTGCAGCGAAAAATATAAGGAAAGCGTGAGCATGGCAGAAGAAGGGTGTTGTAGCTTTGAAATCTGAGAACTTGGTTTGGAAAGAGCTCAGAAGAGCTATTTCGTAGTACAACGAACAAAGTTAGAATTGCTAAAATGTTCGCCAACATTCGAAACGGATGATAGGTACCTGAAGAAAAAGTAGAAGCAGGAGGAGGAGGAGGAGGAGGAGAGGTAAAAGGAGAAGAGGAAGAAGAAGACGAAGGAGAAGAAAGAGAAGGAGGAGGAGGAAGAGGAGGAGAAGAAGAAGAAGGAGTAGGAGAAGAAAGAGAAGGAGGAGGAGGAAGAGGAGGAGGAGGAGTAGGAGGAGGAGAAGAAGAAGGAGGAGAAGAAGAAGAAGAAAGAGAAAAAGAGTCTAAAAAAGTTTATCTCAATACTTCTGCAACAGTTCTGATGCATCTGCAGTACAGTATTATCATTAGCTACGATAATAATTTTATAATTTACAAATTTAGCTACTGTTACATCTGTAACATTAGCTGTTATTGCAGAACTCGTGTTACTTTTTGTTTTACGAGTATTAACATAGTTCAAAAAGAAATATTGGGTTAGTTAAGAAAAGCTTAATTTTCACCCAATCGGCCCAGTTATTACACCAGACTAAAATACACACAAAGTCTTTTAAAAATCACTTTTTGGCTTCAAGAGATCATGAAATATGAAGGTTAGTTAAATCCAGGTAACACATATTTTTACCATCGCAATACCTATTCAATCTGTATTATAGAATAACGTGAGAAACAAAAAAAAAATGTTGAAACTTATATTTTTTCGTTGTTTTTGTCTCTGGAAATCAAATCTAGATCCAAACAAATTCATGGAAATGGATTTTCATTGAAATACCACGATTAAACTTGTCACGTACTTTTGTTTACCAAAACGAATCTAATTAAAATATTGATTTTGCTTCGTTCGGTAGACTGGTTACTATGTTAATGGTATTTAGTACGTGATACATGATTCACTTAGCTGTCACATCCGTCAGTGTGACGATTTAAATTGAGAACGTGATATAAAAAGGTGTTTTAATGAAGTTTGCGATTCAGATCGTGTTCTGTGGTTGTGTATAATATGATAATATGAATAACATAGCCTACAGTATGTGGTTGTTAACAACAACGGAGAAAAAGTTGTGACATGTGATTCTTGTGACACCTGATATTTTATCTTGGTGCTAACAATGTTCCATGTAAACAAACCTGTCAAATGGAATAACGTATGCTAAATTTAATCGTGGTAGAATTTGAACACCAAAAATTTTAATGAAATTATTATTGTACGATTTACTTACTTTTATTGACAGAGAAATCTAAAATGACTTAATTAGCCGCTCATTTTCATTTTATTTTCAGTTAATTTGAGACAATAATCATGCATGAATAACTAAAAAAACAGGAACACAAGAATGCTGAATACAGGAATGCTGAATTCAGTTTTGTGGTCAAAGGATATCCGGACAGAAACAAAGTGTAGAATTGGAAGAGCGATACAACAAAGCGTTCTTACATATGGTGCGGAAACGTGGGAGTTAACTGAGAGAAGTAGACGAAGGATTGCGGCTGCACAGATGGACTTCTGGAGACGCAGTTGTCGTGTTTCGAGGATGGACCATATACGAAATGAAACAATCTGGCAGAGAGTAGGAAAACCAAGTAGGGTATTGGATGAAATTGGGAAAAAAGTATTGTTTTGGTATGGGCACTTGAGAAGGATGAGTGAGAGCAGATGGCCCAGTAGGATATGGAATTGGACCCCAACAGAGAGAAGGAAAAGAGGCCGTCCAACGAGACGGTGGATGGAGGAGGTGATGGAAGCAATGAGCAAGAGAGATCTGCAGGAGGGTGATTGGCTGGATCGGGAAGCTTGGCGATTGAAATGCGAAAGACGGCTTTAATTGCTGTAGAAGTTCGCAAAAAAAAAAAAAAAAAAATAACTAAAAAAAACCAGTGGTGAGAAACACTCACACAACTTCCTCTTGCCTATGTTGATGTTGTTTAGGTCAACAGCCGAAAGGCTGGTTTGAACCTCTCGAGGTTTTACTAAGTAAAAATGAGGAGTGAGGTGGTTTACTATTGCCTTCCTCACTGAGTTGAAAGAGTATGCTTAACAGCATGCTAGGCCCTCCAAAAAGCACCCACTTTCCACCCTGCAAAAGACACCTTCACTTCATTCACCACAGGGTCTGGCTGTTTAATGAAATTCATTACTCTCAGAGGAGATAACTCTGACTAATGTCTTTTACACCTCTACCTCTTCTGTTCTTAAATAGTTCAGTCATATCTGTACTTTAGAACAAGAACAACCAATGTCAAAAAAAAAACAGTTTGAGAAAAGAGCGAAGGAAGGTTTGTGCAAAATTTTAACAACACCAGTAATTTCACCTAAATCACCTACAATGGCAGTAAAAATCAAGAAAAGTCACAGCAAAAACAACCAATGGCAACAATGGTTCTTATTGCTAACTAACTTCATTTAGTCTGTAACTTCATTCATTGAAGTTAGTAACTTCATTTAGGTATCTGAGAACCAATGTTGTGTTTGGTTGTTCTTGCAATAATATTTTTCACGCAGCTGACTGACATTGGTAATAAATATTATGCAATATCTCATGAACTATACATAATGGACATTGGTTGTTCTTGCATTAAAAATACACAAAAAATTACGTTGATAACGTGTTTAACTCATTTTTGTAAAAGAATGACATTAGTTGTTCTTACTCTAAGGTACAGAATAATTGTCTGACTATGTGATAAGAAACGGAACTATCTTTTGTAGCCCTGAAACCAACAGCTCAAGTGCAATTAATTAATTAATTTAACACTTCACCTGCCCGTTATGAGCATCTCTTACCTATGTAAACTGAAACTCTTATATTTATTTTTAATTTTGAGTGAATGAAAAAAAAAGAAGAAAATCAACCTCTGTTAAACGCAAAACACTATTTAAAAAAGTTTGACATAAAAGTTGTAGGTTTTTAATTTTCTAAAACTTTAATTATACACACTTTTACCTAAAAATACATATTAAGTTTGCAATCTTAAAAAAACATATCACGAAAGCACAATTCCAAGAATTTTAGTCGACATGGCGCTTACCAATAACTTGTAGACCATAACACAAGTAAGTGCGGTAAAGTTAAAGAAAAATCGTAGGCGCCATTTTTAATAATATTGCAAAAAAGTGAAAAATCGCTCAAATGAAATACTACTTCCGGTTGACAAATTTAGATGAAAATTTTCATGTCTGATCTACTTATAGTAACTAACTTTAAGTTCAAAGTTTCAATTTCGAACAATATACCGTTCTTAGATATTTTATTCACACACACGCGCACACACACACACGCACACACACACAGACCAATCGCTAAAAACATGTTTTTTGGGTTCAGTGGGTCTGAAAACGTGTAGATCCGGTGAAAACTCGATTTCTTTAAATCGACTAGAAAATAATACTTTCCTTCCTATATATTCATATAGGCAAGAGAAAGTAAAAATCATACATTTTGTTATAATTAATTAATTTGCAATAGAAATGGCTGCCCTGGTCAACGTTTTTCAAAAAATTTCCTTAACCACTGTAAGTGAATGCCTGGTCAGTCTCCTTTTGGAAATCTGTGAAGTAGTATAACTTGGGTTCTACGCCGGGGTCCCGGGTTATAAATAAATATATATCTTGCTGCCTCCATAGCGTAGTGGCAGCGTTTATAGTCTGCAAAGTGGAGATCCCGGTTTTGAGTCCAGGCTAAGGTCTGAAGTTATTACTAGTGAAAACCCACCGTTAAAAATAAATAACCTACCGTATATTTACTAATAACCAAGTTGTTGATACGACTTGAAATAAACCAAAAAAAAAAGTTTCTCTACAGTATTGTGCAGCGTTTATAGCCTACAAAGTGGAGATCCCAGGTTTGAGTCCAGGCTAAGGTCTGAAGTTATTACTAGTAAAAACCCACCGTTAAAAATAGATAACCTTCCTTATATTTACTAATAACCAAGTTGTTGATACGACTTGAAATAAACCAAAAAAAAAAGTTTCTCTACAGTATTGTGCAGCGTTTATAGCCTACAAAGTGGAGATCCCAGGTTTGAGTCCAGGCTAAGGTCTGAAGTTATTACTAGTGAAAACCCACCGTTAAAAATAAATGACCTACCGTATATTTACTAATAACCAAGTTGTTGATACGACTTGAAATAAACCAAAAAAAAAAGTTTCTCTACAGTATTGTGCAGCGTTTATAGCCTACAAAGTGGAGATCCCGGGTTTGAGTCCAGGCTAAGGTCTGAAGTTATTACTAGTGAAAACCCACCGTTAAAAATAGATAACCTACCTTATATTTACTAATAACCAAGTTGTTAATACGACTTTAAATAAACCAAAAAAAAAACTTTCTCTGCAGTATTGTGCAGCGTTTATAGCCTACAAAGTGGAGATCCCGGGTTTGAGTCCAGGCTAAGGTCTGAAGTTATTACTAGTGAAAACCCACCGTTAAAAATAGATAACCTACCTTATATTTACTAATAACCAAGTTGTTAATACGACTTTAAATAAACCAAAAAAAAACTTTCTCTACAGTATTGTACACGTGAGATAAGATAAAACTGGAATACTCCGCTATTTGTTTCCTATTGTGTTAGGCAGAACATAATTTATGTGGTGTACAAAACAAATGATTTAGTTCCTAGTTAAATTTATATCAGTAGCGGTAGACGGTGTACAACTACTTTAAATATAGTGTAATAGTGTAGTGAAGAGCAGTTCAATTCAAATGTCTGTAAGTGTTAGGCCACTTGTCGTTTGTCTCCCACACAAAACATTGTTACCGACAACTAGACCACTGATACATTTTATCCTTTACTGTTTATGGATACACTCACTGGATATGATCTGTTCAGACAACCGATATCTTTTTAAATGTAGTATTAAATAACAGTGCTTTGATACTACATAAATTATAATTCAGAATGTATATTATACAGAAGGGACGGGATAATAAATACTTCAGGAACTGATTATACAACTAAAAATCTGGTGAGAAACACTCACACAACTTTGTCTTGCCAATGAAAATAATGAACAATTATAATCTATAACATTAATAATCAAACATTAAAAATAAACTAACCTTAAAAAACATAACCTTATTTTAATCATGAGTGAATGATGCAAAATCAAAACAAACCTGTGTTTGGCTTAATACGGAAAATCACATTTTGACACTTAACTAGGCTCTGTAGAAAAAAATCTGGTGTGAAACACTCACACAACTTTCTCTTGCCAATGCAAATAATTTACAATATAATTTAACATTAGTAATAAAATATTAGAAATAAACAAAAAACTAACCTCAATAAACATAACCTTATTTTAATCATGAGTGAAACACTCAAAATGAAAATCAACCTCAGTCTGGCTTAAAAATACGGAAAATCACTATTTCACGCTAAACTAGGCTCTGTAGAGAAAAGTACGTTAAATAAAAGTTGTAGATCTTTAAATTTCCTATAAATTTTGTTATATACACTTTTGTCGTAAAATGCATACTAAGGCTAAAATATTAAAAAAATCGATTTTTCACACGTTTTCGTGAGAAAAAATCAGAAAATCGCTAATTACTGCTAAACTAAGCGTCATACAAAAAAATGTTTGAAACAGAAGTTGTAGGATTTTTAATTCTCTACAACTTTTATTATATAAGTTTTTGCGCTAAAATTTATATTAAAGCCGTAATCTTAAAAAAACAACGTTTTTACGTTAAAACAGCCTCACCGAGAATTTCAGCAAACATGGCGCCTACCCTATCTTGTAGAGAATAAAAAATTGAGTAAAATAGGCGATTTTAAAAAAAATCGTAGGACCAGTTTTTGAGAAAATCGCAAAAAAGTGAAAACTTATACGAATAAACTACTACTTCCGGTTGACCGATTTTGATGAAAATGTTCGTGTCTCGTCCGGTAGTGGTATGTAACTTAAGTTTCAAGTTTCAAGTTCGTATGATGTTCCGTTCTTGAGATATTCTGTTCACACACAGACACACACACACACACATAGACACACACACAGACCAATCGCTAAAAACATGTTTTTTGGGTTCAGGGGGTCTGAAAACGTATAGATCCGGTGAAAACTCGATTTCTTAAAATCGACATGAAAACAATACTTTCCTTCCTATATATTCATATAGGCAAGAGAAAGTAAAAATGGTAAAATCTGGTGTGAAACACTCACACAACTTTCTCTTGCCAATGCAAATAATTAACAATATAACCTAACATTAGTAATAAAACATTAGAAATAAACAAAAAACTAATCTCTAAAAACATTACCTTATTTTAATCATGAGTGAAAGACGGAAAATGAAATTCGACCCGTTTGGCTTCAAAATACGGAAAATCGCTCTTTCACGCTAAACTAGGCTCTGTAAAGAAAAACGCTTTCAATAAAAGTTGTAGATCTTTTAATTTCCTATAAATTTGATTAAATACACTTTTGTCGTAAAATGCATACCAAGGCCGAAATCTTAAAAAAATCAATTTTTCACACGTTTTCGTGAGAAAAAAACAGAAAATCGCTAATTACCGCTAAACTAAGCGTTTTACAAAAAAATGTTTGAAATAAAAGTAGAATTTTAAATTCTCTACAACTTTTATTATATAACGTTTTGCGCTAAAATGCATAATTTTTTATTAAAGCCGCAATCTTGAAAAGAAAAGGTTTTTACGTGAAAACAGCCCTACCCAGAATTTCAGGAAACATGGTGCCTACCCTATCTTGTAGAGAATAAAAAATTGAGTAAACCAGGCGATTTTTAAAAAAATCGTAGGACCAGTTTTTGAGAAAATCGCAAAAAAGTGAAAAATTATACGAATAAACTACTACTTCCGGTTGACCGATTTTGATGAAAATGTTCGTGTCGGGTCCGGTAGTAGTATGTAACTTAAGTTTCAAGTTCGTACGATGTTCCGTTCTTGAGATATTCTGTTCACACACACACACACACACACACACACACACACACACACACACACACACACACACACACACACACACAGACCAATCGCTAAAAACATGTTTTTTGGGTTCAGGGGCAAAATGCATATTAAAGCCGCAATCTTGAAAAGAAAAGGTTTTTACGTGAAAACAGCCCTACCCAGAATTTCAGGAAACATGGTGCCTACCCTATCTTGTAGAGAATAAAAAATTGAGTAAACCAGGCGATTTTTAAAAAAATCGTAGGACCAGTTTTTGAGAAAATCGCAAAAAAGTGAAAAATTATACGAATAAACTACTACTTCCGGTTGACCGATTTTGATGAAAATGTTCGTGTCGGGTCCGGTAGTAGTATGTAACTTAAGTTTCAAGTTCGTACGATGTTCCGTTCTTGAGATATTCTGTTCACACACACACACACACACACACACACACACACACACACACACACACACACACACACACACACACACACACACACACACACACACACACACACACACACACACACACACACACACACACACACACACACACACACACACACACAGACCAATCGCTAAAAACATGTTTTTTGGGTTCAGGGGGTCCGAAAACGTATAGATCCGGTGAAAACTCGATTTCGAAAAATCGACACGAAAACAATACTTTCCTTCCTATATATTCATATAGGCAAGAGAAAGTAATAAAATGGGAACTTTATATTAGCTTACTTTCCCATAAAAAACTCGAATTTTCTAAGCACTGTACAAAAGTAGCAACAAAACAACACGGTTGCGTGCGCTGGTATGAATCCGTACCACATTCGTGAAACTCTTGAAGTAAGTGATCGCTGTGCACTAATTTCAAAATGTGGATAGCCTACTTAACAGGAAAACATCCATAAAGCCAGAAAATGCCAATAGGGTTTAACTGCAGAGCTTATTCTTTAAAAAAATCAACCTTATTGCCAGTAGTAAGTATACTTACCACAGACCTACATAGGGTTAAAATGAAAGTTTTAGATCTTTTAATTGTCTATAAATTCATATATATAGTAGGGTATATATACACTTTTGTCGTAAAATGGATACTAAGGCCGAAATCTTAAAAAAATTCATTTTTTACAGATTTCATGAAAAAAAACAAAACATCACTTATTACCGCTAAACTAAGCGTTATACAAATAAAATTTCTAAATTAAAGTTGTAGGTTTTTAAATTTTCAACAACTTTTATTACACTTTTGCTCTAAAATGCATATTAAGGCCGCAATCTTTAAAAACCCATTTTTCTCTACGAGAGCACAGCCTCCCAAAGAATTTCAGCAGACATGGCGCTTACTTTATCTTGTAGAGCATAAAACATGTATTAAATGAGGCGATTTTTTAAATAATTTTGTAGGAGCCGTTATTGAGAAAATCCCAAAAAAGTGAAAAATGACACGAATAAACTACTAATTCCGGTTAACCGATTTTGATGAAAATTTTCGGGTCGGGTCCTCTCGTGGTACCTAACTTAAAAGTTTCACGTTTCAACTTCGTAAAATGATCCGTTCTTAAGATATTTTTTCACACACACACACGAGTGAAAAAGGTTTCACTCAAGATTTAGAAGAATTAATTAATGAAATATTTATGAATAACATTTTTTTTTTGTATGTCGCGGGAGACATTTTGAATTTTTTATATGTATAAGCACAGCTCAAAGTTACGGATTTTGTTTAAATGTCTGAATTATATTGAAACTTCAAGCAAGATCGCCGAAGGTAAGTTAAAACAATCGATCAAAGTAAATACCTAAATAAATAAATAAATAAATTAAGATCTCTACAACTCTGGCGAGTGTCTTTTACACCTCTACCTCTTCTGTTGTTAAGGGCTTCAATCGTATAAATTTTTTTTGCTTTTTTTTGTTTTACGTCTGACTGTTCTGCAATTTCTGCTAATGCAGACGGTGGATAATGATGATAAAGAAAATGAGTGATGCAAAAATGCCAGACCTGACCGGGAATCGAACCCGGGACCTCGGCGTAGAAGCCAGTTGCGCTAACCACTACGCCAACGGGCCGGCCGTATAATTGGCTGACAATGTGAAAAGAGAGAGAACTATTTTTTGTAGCCCTGAAACTAGCAGTTTTAGTGCAAATAATTTAATACTCCACCTGCCTGTTATGAGCATAGTTTGTTTATTAGAAAAGTTTCACCTATGTACAAAAATTACCAAAATTTAAATGTAACATTAAAATAAAATAATTTAAAGTAACGTAGAGAAAGCACTCGAGTGTTAAAACAAAAAGCGAAATTTCACGTGAACAGACAAGAATGCATGTGAAGCTTAAATATTTTCTAAACTGTGCAAAACGGTGAGATTGCTAGAAAAGGATTGAGGGTGGTTAAGGGAGCGTATGAGGTGAGGAAGGGGGGGTTAAGTTTTAAGGTTAATTGTTTGGAAAAACTCTAACAACCGTTTCAAACACGATCCGTTCTTGTGTACCCGATTCCATCTAACAGTGTAGCATGTAATAAGGACGGCCTACATATTATACTCTTATGGTAAACAAACCGAGAGGAGTTACGGCTGTTCTGTTTTGATAACCCTTAAACACCCCTACCGCCAACGTTAACCGGCTTCAAAATCTACCACAAACCTATTTATCTATACTGAACATGAGTTCCCTTTAAAATGTACACTAAATGGAGACTCAAGTAAATAATCCTAAAATATTATCGCTAAATATCAATGACTCGAATTAGGAAAACGTACTATTCCTTAAGGGTAGATTAACGTTCAAAAACTATCAGTAATTATTAAACACATCTTTTCCACTTCAACTCCTAATCATCGTCATCTCATAATCGGCGTCGTTTTCATCTCTATCATCGTCATCTCCAACTTCAACAACTTTGTGTTTCAAGATGTTGGTTCACAGTTCATCAAGTTTGATTTTTTATATATATATATATTTTTCTTCACAGTTTAATCATTTTGAAACACACTACTGAGTGTAGTTTATATTTAAATTCTAAGGACATTACTCAGATTTTCTCGTATTTGCTAAAGATATTGTATTTATTAACCGATTGCAAAAAAAATACTACACTGTTAAAAAATAAATAAAATTAAACACAATTTTTTGTCCTTAATGTGTGTTCATTCTTTCAGATCTCTTTTGTCTTTCCTCGTCTGAATAAACCCTATTCTGTAGTTCTGTTTCTTTTAATTTGTAGTTGCTTATTTTTATTGTTAATTACTTGGTTGTATTTGTCGATTTTTCTTTTAAGTCGTTTATTGTTAGTTCAGTTCTGTTTCAAATTCTTCTTCACTTTACTATATTCACTGGATGTTTACATTTTTAGAGTTATAAAGTTTTCCCCATAACTGCCCATAACAGACAGGTGGAGTGTCAAATTGTTTACACTCAATCTGTTTGTTGCAGGGCTAAAATAAATAGTTCTGTTTTTTATAACATGGTCAGCCAATTAAATGACTGAATCATTTAAGAACAGAAGAGGTAGAGATGTAAAAGACACTAATCAAAGTTATATACTCTGAGAGAAATGAATTTCATTATACAATCAGTTGTGAATGAAGTGAAGGTATCATTTGCAGAGTGGAAAATATGTGCTTTTCAGAGGGCCCGGCATGCTGATAAACGTACTTTTCTACTGGGTGAGGAAGGCACGGTAAACCATCTCACTTCTTGTTTTACTTAGCAAAACCTCTACAGGTTCAAACCAGCCTTTCGGCTGATCACCTAAACAACGAAGTTTTTCCACTGTTTTCCTTACTATCCAAACGTCGCGATACGCCGTTATCTATATAGCGACTGCCCACCGAATCCGAGTACAGTCTCTCAGGCTCATTGACCTGCGGTGGAGTATTCCTATTCATATGGATCTTCCATATTTACTGTCAAGGGGTGTAAACCACTGGTGAGACTATGTCTCGATTTAGAACCTAGGACTATTAACCATACAGGTGATTATGAAGTATGAGTTTTGGCGATTATGAGGTTGTGAGAGTGATTCCCTTTTAGTTCACTTGACGCCAGCCTTTTTAGAATCATATCGCACCACATGGAGGCGTGTAAAAACTAAAGAATTGATACAAAAATCATTGGATTTAAAGTTCCTTCTCCTTCTTCCTCTTTCACTTTTTCTCATACTTCTGCTTCTCCTTTTCCTCCTCCTCTTCCTCCTTCTCTTCCTCCTCCCCTTACACGTTAGGCATCCACCTGTTCTAGCACCCATCTTTCCTTCGGCCGGTCAAAATCTCCGCTTCCTACCGGTCTGTACTTTTTTGCTATACTAGGTAAGCGGCTTTTTGGCTTTCTATTTAAATGGTCGACCCATTGGGCTCGGTACAATTTTATTTTTTTGGTAAAAACAAAATTCCCAGTTCTTGTCTTATAACCTATCTACATATCTTATGTCCATGTATGAATGCCCATAACAGACAGGTGGAGTGTAAAATTATTTACACTCAATCTGTTTGTTGCAAGGCTAAAATAAATAGTTCTGTTTATTACCATATGGTCAGCCAATTAAATGACTGAATCATCTAATCATCTGAGAACAGAAGAGGTAGAGGTGTAAAAGACACTAATCAGAGTTATCTCATCTGAAAGTAATGAATTTCATTATACAGCCAGACCTTGTAGTGAATGAAGTGAAGGTGTCATTTGCAGAGTGGAAAATATGTGCTTTTCAGAGAGCCCGGCATGCTGATAAACGTACTTTTCCACTCGGTGAGGAAGGCAATGGTAAACCACCTCACTTCTCGTTTTATTTAGTAAAACCTCTACAGGTTCAAACCAGCCTTTTGGCTGATAACCTAAACCACAACACATATCTGATATCCTGTCTAGTCTTGTATTACCCGTGACAAACCTTAAGAATTTCATTTCCGCAAATTAGATGTTTCTTTCCGATTCTCTGGTACATTATCGTGCTCTTTTTTCACGGCACTAAAATAATGCTTTAAAATTGTTTTTTTCTTTAATGAGATTGACTCTTCAAAGAATATAATGTACTTTTAAATTAAATCAGTTTGTTGTGTATTGAAAATGTTCTTTACTCTTTAAAAGATTATATCGAATAAAATCCACGTGGGATTGTTTACACTAACTCTTTTCAAAGATTGGACGTTTATCTTGAAGACAACTGTTTTTTTAATCTCACTTCCTACTTTTCGTATCTTTTAGTATTTTTTTTTTTAAAGATTTCTTCTCTCGTGTAATATTTTCCAAAGTTTTTTAAAAGAGAATAAATAAAGAAGGAATAAAATTGGATGGAAAAGGTGAAACGTTTCTTGTCTATCTGAAAAGACATGAGATGTGAAATGTCATGATTGTTAGTGTAAAAATATTGAGGAAATATATAGAAAGCAGGTGTGGCAACTTAATAAAATGTTTATTTATTCTTTAAGCCTTTTAAAAATACAGTAATAGCAATCTTGTTAAATTTTCAATACAGGCATCAATGTAAGATTCATTTTAATAAGAATGTTTTCTTCATAATAATAAAGTAGAAAACTTTATAAGAAAGTTTTTTATTCTTGCTTACAGTTTTATGATATCTAAAATTTATCGTTCTTGTTATTTTTATAGAAAATGTATTTGCCAAGTAATTTGTGATATTAGATTTTTCTGTAAATCGCTGAAATAACGTAAAATTTGTGTGTGTCTAAAAACATAATTTTCACTAATTTGTGCTAGTCTATGTTAACGACTAAGAGATGGAAAACAGTGTCCCTCCTCCGTTGGTCTTTATATTAAATCTTTAAATTATTGCGTTTGTCAGTTGATTCTAATGAAAACTTTTTACGCGTTGTTAGTTCTAAAAAGATAATTATTTATATTTCAATTTATTTAAATCTGCTGCGAAACAATGAAACGACTTTCTCTTACAAATTTAAATAATTAAAAATATAACGTATTGTGACAATATCGAAAAGGAAAGAGTGTTCGAGAATGAACGAGAGTTTAAAAATGTTAGAGTACAGTTTTTTAATGAACCTCCTTGTCCACTCCTTGACCCTAGCTTCACTCCGTCGCCTCTGTCATCTGCTGAGTAATCGACTCCAACATTCCTCTTTATCAGCAGCAGCTCGCTGCTCTTCCATATTTTGGAAGATGTCCCTATTTTGGCCTCGACCGAATGGAGACATCTGAGAATATAGGCGTTGCACAGTGGATTCCAGAGAGAGTAGGGGCAGCGATGGTGCGGGATGAGGAGAGCTGGAAGTTGGTCGCTCAGTTTGCGGAGAGGGTGGTCGGGAGACTGCGGAGGGAGGAGACATGTGGAGTTCAGCGAGGTTGCTTTCTCCAATAGTGAATCAATCCTGTCTTGATCTCAGTAGGTAAGGTAGGCCCACTATATTCCTGAGTTGGTGATGAAAGAGATGAATGAAAGTGAGAGAGTGAGTGTTGGTCAGTGACAGCGAGAGGGGAATTAGGCTACGGTTCCCTTCCACGCTCCGCTGACAGTATTTAAATTGTTTAACCGGATATTTCCTGTGTAGTATTGTATAAACAGCTCCGAGGGAGGGGGAGGGAGGGGTTGTTTGCTAATGTCGGATCAAGTGGCCAGGCGGCGGGTTTTTAGTTGGTAGGCGGTTGCAGCCTTCTTGGGGCTGGACGAGGACGCCTCAATTAAGTCCAACACTACTTCCCCCATCGTGGAGGAGAAAACATGAGCTTTTCTCGCCGCCTCGGAAAAAAAATAAAGTAAATTTTTTGTTTTGAGTTTACACAGGAAATACACGTTTTCAGGTCTCCAGAAACGAAAAATTATTTTTTATCGATTGCTGTGTGTGTGTTTTAATGTGTGTTTATGTGTGCGAGCTCGCGTAAACAAATTATCTTATGAAGGGAATGTAGTATCTACGAAGTTTAAATTTGGAACTTAGACCACTAAGAGACCAAATACGGATATTTTCATCAAAAACTGAAAACCTGAAGATACTTAAATTACTGCCTGTCTGTAACTTGATGACCTGCGGCAGAGGGGAGCAATATGCGGATTGTAAAACCATTTCACAAAACATTCATCCATTTTTTTTTAAGTAACTGAAACTTTCGGAAATGACGTATTTTTATAAGACAAAGTATTTCTCATGTATTTTGGTTTATAAAATTATTTCGAAAAACTCAGGATTAATGAGATAATATAATTTAGTAAAAGTTTTGTTTTGAAGAAAATCCCGCATTTGGTCAAATACATCGTCATTTTTCAACAACTATTTCACGGATTAACATAATATGTGGCAGGTTTGTTCTGTAATGATTATGAAAAACGATGATACAATAAAATTTAAGAAAATCATTACTTTTTAAGTAACGAGGACAGTTTTTTTTATTTAAAAACAAAACTTTTACTACATTCGTACATTATTTTATTAAGCGTGTTTCTCTAAATAATTTTATAGAACATAAAACATGTGAAATATATTGTTTTATAAAAAGACGCCATTATCGACAAGTTTTAGTTACTAAAAAAAATTATAAATACTTTGTGAAATGGTTTTACAATCCGCAAATCGCTCCTCTCTTCCGGAGCCCATTAAGTTACAGACAAACAGTACATATTCATGATAAGATTGTCATCTTATCCTGTGATACAATTAGTACTCACTACAAATCTGGCATTTTCCTTTGTGGTGAAGGGACGCTCCACAAATTTGGAATTTTCCCTTGTGGTGAAGGGACACTCCACAAATTTGGAATTTTCCCTTGTGGTGAAGGGACACTCCACAAATTTGGAATTTTCCCTTGTGGTGAAGGGACACTCCACAAATTTGGAATTTTCCCTTGTGGTGAAGGGACACTCCACAATTTGGAATTTTCCCTTGTGGTGAAGGGACACTCCACCAATTTGGAATTTTCCCTTGTGGTGAAGGGACACTCCACAAATTTGGAATTTTCCCTTGTGGTGAAGGGACACTCCACAAATTTGGAATTTTCCCTTGTGGTGAAGGGACACTCCACAAATTTGGAATTTTCTGTTGTGTTGAAAGGACACACCACAGTCTTACCAATCACAATAGGAAAAAATCCCTTTCATGAGACGACGCGTCTCATGGTTGGTGGCAATTTAAAAAAAGGCTTACCTTTGACTTATGGCAAAAAACCATTATTGATTTCTGTATCTACTCTTCAGGAGGAAACGAGTGACACTATTTTTGTTTTCTTATTACGATTTTGATTTCTTGACTTCCAGTTTTGGGCCACTTCCGGTCAAAACTGGAACTTTCAACCCAATTAAGTGCCACTTACATTTTGTGTAGATTGTTTTTTAGGTGATCAGCCGAAATGCCGGTTTGAACCTCTAGAGGTTTTACTAAGTAAAACGAGGAGTGGGATGGTTTATCACTGCCTCCTACACTGAATGAAAAAGTATGCTTGTTAGCATACCAGGTCCTCCGAAAAGCAGACATTTTCCACCCAGCAAATTATGATACCTTCACTTAATTCAGCACAGGGTCAGGCTGTTTAATGAAATTCATTACGTTCAAAGTAGATAACTCTGATTAGTATCTTTTATACCTCTACCTCTTCTGTTCTTAAATTATCAAGTCATTTAATTGATTGACCATATGATAAGAAACAGAACTATTTTTATAGCCGTGGAACATTGTGTAAATTACAAATCCGAAAACCATTTGTTGCTTTTTCTCATAGTTTCTGACATCTGGGTGTGACGGACGGACGTAGGAAAATGATAGACAGCAATTAAAATTTTCACCGATAGGCCTAACAATTACCCTACTAAATTTTCAATAAAATAAATATTAAAAAACATGACTGTGGCATTATGCATTTGAGAGCAAAAGCGTATATGTAGGCTATAATTATTAAATTTTTAAAGTAAGACAATCAAAAAACCTACAATTTTTATGTGCACATTCAAAGTTGGATTTAAAAAATTTCCACCATCTTTATACGTTCAAGAACGAAAATAATCAATACTTTAATGAAAATATACGAGAAAAATCTAGTACAAAGAAATAATAAATGAAAATTTAATCCTAAAATCTTTTAGTTTATGAGAAAGACAAAAATGAAAACAGAATATCAATGATTACTCTAAAAAAAGTAAAATAAAATTTATTGTAATCCAATTTAAAGTAAAGTAAAATAAAAGCTTAGGATTAAATTCTCAGACTAGATTTTAAGTTGTAATAAAGGAGTTAAATTTAAAAATTTTCACTTTTCAATTAAAAGTCGTCGGTTCTGTATTAAGATTGTTGAATTTATTCAAATGACGCAATTTGCAGTAAAAAAGGGTTAAGTTGACAGCAACTTTATCTTAAGTTAGTACCTACTGTACTGTGTTCTTTTTAAAAACTATTTTTGAAAATCTTTTTAACTTTTTAATCTAAAACAACCATGCATAAGAAAATTGTAATAGCGTAGTAATTATTATTCCAGAACAATTTATATAAATTAAGTAACTATTTGAAATAAAAATGAAAAAGTAGGTTAATTGTAGCAAAAATTATAATATAATTTTGATTTTAACTATGCAGTGAATCCGTCAGTTATCCGAACTAATTTGGGAACAGATCGGTTCTGATAATCCAATAGTTCGGATAATCGTATACGCTAGATAGTATAATTTGATACACTGTAACGTAACAATATAATATAGACCTAACCTAAATGTTTATCAATACTACTATAAAAATAAGCCCATAACAGTCAGGTGGAGTGTTAAATTATTTGCACTCGATCTGTTTAAAATAGTTCTTAAACCCACCGGGTTGGTCTAGAGGTAAAGTCGTCGCCAAAATCAGCTGTTTAACTGCTGATTTTCGGAGACAAAGGTTCCTGGTTCAAATCCTAGTAAAGGTAGTTACTTTTATACGGATTTGAATACTAGACAGTGGCTACCGGTGTACTTAGATGGTTGGGGTTCAATTAACCATACTCTCTCAGGAATGGTCGACCTGAGTCTGTACAAGACTACACCTCATTTACACTTCATACACATCATCCTCATCTCATTGGGTCATGGGGGTTGCTTATTGTTCTGAATTGAACAGATTGCAACGTACACACATTAGGGTTTAAAAAAAAAAATAGTTCTGTTTCTTATCCCATGGTCACCCAATTATAGGACTGAATCATCTAAGAACAGAAGAGCTAGAAGTGTAAAAGACACTAGTCACAGTTATCTCTTCTGAAAGTAATGAATTCCACTATACAGCAAGATCCTGAGGTGAATTAAGTGACGGTGGAAATATTTGTAGAGTGGAAATTAGACACTTTTGAGAGGGCATAGCATGCTGATAAGCATACTTTTTCACTCAGTGAGAAAGGCAATTGTAAACCACCTCGCTCTTAGTTTCACTTAATTAAAGCCTCTAAAGGTTTAAACCAGTCACAAAAAAGGTTTAAAGGTTAAAGGTTTAAATCAGTTTTGGCTGATGGCCAAAACAAACGCGTGCAAACTTCAATTTTTCTAACGTATTGTTAAAACTTTAGCAGACTACGGAATTTTTGGGACAATTTGCAATCGGAAATGCACCACTTGCGAGTAGGATTGTTGTTTAGGTAATACACAAATTGTTGCATTAAATAAACTTGTTTATAATTTTTCCTAATTTTCTTGATTTCGCTTAGTAGGCCTACTTTAATACTACCATAATCTTTAATACAACTTTAATATAAGATGACTTGAATTTATTATAATCTAAATTATAAGAAAATTAAAAGATCTAGAACTTTTATTTACAGAATTTTTCTCTACACATCCTAGTCAAACAGGTTGATTTTCATTTTGCATCTTTCACTCATGATTAAAATAAGGATATGTTTATTGAGGTTAGTTTTTAGTTTATTTCTAATGTTTTATTACTAATGCTGAGTTATATTGTTCATTATTTGCATTGGCAAGAGAAAGTCGTGTTAGTGTTACACAAGATTTTTATTAATAATTTAATTAATTATTTTAATACATATGCCAGTTACGTTTTCAAACAACCTACCGGGTGGGTCTAGAGACAAATTCTTCGCCGCGAGTCAGCTGTTTAACAGCTGATTTTCGAAGACGAAGGTTCCTGGTTCAAATCCTAGTAGAGGTAGTTTATACGGATTTAATTAAATTAGACAGTGGTTACTAGTGTACTTTGATGGTTGGGGTTCAATTAACCATACTCTCTTAGGAATTATCGGTCTGGGTCTGTACATGACTCCACCTCATTTTAGACAGTCATACATAAAAATAATTCTCATCTCATTGGATTATGGGGTTCCTTATTGTCCGAATCGAACAGATTGCAACGTTTATAAACATTAGGGATTAAAAAAAAATGAAACCTTAGGTACAAAATTAAAACAATTTGATTTTTAAGAAGCATCTCAAATATACATTATAAAATAGTTTAATACTAAAGATGTACAATAGGTATACTGGAATAAAATCTTCCGCCCGATTCATGAACACAACGTAACTGCTATCTAGCGGTCAAATGTTCAAACAATGTGGGGAAGTAGTTCAAGACTCCGTCGCTAGGTATCAGGGTGGTACAGTCGCGCGATCTTCAGATCACCATACCCCATTCAACGCAACACTTCGAACAAACTTGGAAGTAACAACTAAAACGAGTACGTTGTATGTATTCTGTTTTGTGTTTATCGTTACTTTCTTTTGCCCTGTATGAATATTGTTGGGATGAAAGTATTTTTTTCATGTCGATTTTTGGAAATCAAGTTTTCACCAGGTATACACCTTTTACACCCCTGAACCCAAAAACCATGTTTTTTGTGTTTGATCTGTGTGTGTGTGAGTGTGTGTGTGTGTGTGTGTGTGTGTGTGTGTGTGTGTACGCGCGCGCGCGTGTGTGAACAAAATATCTAAAGAACGGAACATCGTTAGAAATTGAAACTTCAAACTAAAGTTAGGTACCACTATACGACCCGACACCAACATTTTTTACAAAATCGGTCAACCAGAAGTAATAAAATTCATTCTTGAAATTTTTCACTTTTTGCGATTTTCTCGAAAAAAGGCTTTTACGATCTTTTTTTTAATCCACTCGTTTTTTGCCCATAACAGACAGGTGGAGTGTCAAATTATTTACACTCAATCTGTTAGTTGCAGGGCTAAAATAAATAGTTTTGCTTCTTATAATGTGGTCAGCCAATTAAATGACTGAATCATTTAAGAACAGAAGAGGTAGAGGTGTAAAAGACACTAATCAGAGTTATCTCCTCTGAAAGTAATTTCATTATACAGCCAGACCCTGTGGTGAATGAAGTGAAAGTGTCATTTGCAGAGTGGAAAATATGTGCTTTTCAGAGGGCCCGGCATGCTGATAAGTGTACTTTTCCACTCAGTGACGAAGGCAAAGGTAAACCACCTCACTCCTCGTTTTACTTAGTAAAACCTCTACAGGTTCAAACCAGCCTTTCGGCTGATGACCTAAACAACAATACACCTTTTACACCCCTGAACCCAAAAACCATGTTTCTTGTGTGTGTGTGTGTGTACGCGCGCGCGCGTGTGTAAACAAAATATCTAAAGAACGGAACATCGTTAGAAATTGAAACTTCAAACTAAAGTTAGGTACCACTATACGACCCGATAACAACATTTTTACAAAATCGGTCAACCAGAAGTAATAATTCATTCTTAAAATTTTTCACTTTCTGCAATTTTCTCGAAAAAAGGCTTCTACGATCTTTTTTTTAATCCTCTTGTTTACTAACTTTTTTATGGTCTATAAGATAAGAGGATAATCGCCATATCTGCTGAAATTCTATGGGAGGCTGTGTTTAGAGGCTTATTTATGCATTCTAAAACAAAAGTGTGTTATAAGCAAAGTTGTAAAACGTTCAAAAACCTACAATTTTTATTTCTACATTTTTTGTAAAACGTTTAGTTTTTTTTTTTTAACGTCCGACTGATATGCAATTACTGCTGATGCAGACGGTTAAGGATGAAATTAATTTTGTAATGTATGAAAATATGCCGTGCGTGATTGGGATTCGAACCCAAGACCGCATGACACAACGCTTAGTTTAGCGTCAATTAGCGATTTTCTGTTTTTTTCTTTATCAAAATGATTTTTTAACGATTGCGGCCTTTAATGCATTTTACGAGAAAAGTGTTGAATTAAAGTTATAGGAAATTAAAAAATCTGGTGTGAAACACTCACACAACTTTCTCTTGCCAATGCAAATGATTAACAATATAACCTAACATTAGTAATAAAACATTAGAAAGAAACAAAAAACTAACCTCTAAAAACATAACCTTATTTTAATCATGACTGAAAGACGGAAAATGAAAATCGACCTGTTTGGCTTCAAAATACGGAAAATAACTCTTTTACGCTAAACTAGGCTCTGTAGAGAAAAACGCTTTCAATAAAAGTTGTAGATCTTTTAATTTCGTATAAATTTGATTAAATACACTTTTGTCGTAAAATGCATACCAAGGCCGAAATTTAAAAAAAATCAATTTTTCACACGTTTTCGTGAGAAAAAAACAGAAAATCGCAAATTACCGCTAAACTAAGCGTTATACAAAACAATGTTTGAAATAAAAGTTGTAGGGTTTTTAATTTTCTACAACTTTTATAATATAACGTTTTGCGCTTAAATGCATATTAAAGCCGCAATCTTAAAAAGAAAATGTTTTTACGTAAAAACAGCCTCACCCAGAATTTCAGCAAACATGACGCCTATCCTATCATGTAGAAAATAAAAAACTGAGTAAATGAGGCGATTTTAAAAAAAATCGTAGTACCAGTTTTTGAGAAAATCACAAAAAAGTGAAAAATTATACGAATAAACTACTACTTCCGGTTGACCGATTTTGATGAAAATGTTCGTGTCGGGTCCGGTAGTGGTATGTAACTTAAGTTTCAAGTTTCAAGTTCGTACAATGTTCCGTTCTTGAGATATTCTGTTCACACACACACACCCACAGACCAATCGCTAAAAACATGTTTTTTGGGTTCAGGGGGTCTGAAAACGTATAGATCCGGTGAAAACTCGACTTCGAAAAATCGACATGAAAACAATACTTTCCTTCCTATTTATTCATATAGGCAAGAGAAAGTAAAAAGCTATAACTTTAATTTTAGTATGTTTCTCTACAGAGCCTTGTTTATAGACAATTAGCGGTTTTCCGCATTTTTACGTTTTATAGAGGTTGATCTTTATTTGACATCATTCACTCATGATTAAAATTAAGTTATGCTATTTAGTTTACATTGTTTACTAAATATTAAGCATAGGTTGCATTGTTCATACAATTAAATAATTTTTACGTTAGATTACAAAGCATAAGATAAAATCTGCAATAAAAGGGACAAGATTTGAGTCTGTGGAAGCTGTAAAAGAGAAAGCGGCACGTGTCCTGAAGGAGCTGACAGGAGATGACTTCCAGCACTGTTTCCAACAATGGAAAATTCGCTTGGAGCGTTGTAGGGATAGAGAAAGAGTGTATATTGAAGGTGACAATAAGTGATTATGTATAAAATTAAAATTAATTTTTTTACGTCAGTCTCGTTATTTAATAGCCACACCTCGTATATTTTCTTACTGCACTAACTAAGATAACAGCAATAAAATAGGTTAAATGGCGGTAATTAAAAAAATTTCGAGGTAAAACGTTTACATAATTGGGTACATCCTTAACAAACAGTGGCGAATAAACAGAAAACGAAACGAAATAAAGTAACTGTTAATAATGAACTTTTTTTGATTATTTTAAAATCCTAAATCAGTCCCATTGTATACGGTAACCTCTTCGCGGAACACACTGTATAAAAAGAATATATTAATATAATATTGTAGGTCCGTTATTGACTAACAAATTAATATAAAAAAGCAACCGTAAAAAAATAAATAAATTTAAAAGCAAACAAACGGAAACCATCCTTCCAAGGATTTAGTGTGTGTCGACAGAAAACGTGCTGAGAGTTTTAAAAAATACATTTATTCATATAAAACAATACGAAAAAATAAAATAAAATTCCGAATAAATTAATAAATAAAATCTATCCGAGAACTTGAGTTTAAGTAATGAACGGAGTGCGTCGAATTCGATTAAATTTTAAATTCTGTTAGTTGATACAATTTAAAAAAAATCGATAAAAACTTAATTTCTTATAAAGTCATTCATCTCCCAAACATTAATTGGAATTTTGTAGCTTTATTTAAATCATTTATCTTCATCGATTTAATCAGAATTCAAATTCAATTTCATTAAATTGGTTATGTGACATTTATTTACCACAAACGATACAATTTTTTTACTGTACTCAATTTCTTCGTTTTCAGTACAATCAACAAAAAAAAATTGTTAATGATCGATAGCTTATTTAATCACTAAATCAAAGATTCCCATAAAAGGCATGTGGAGTGTTAAATTATTTGCACTCGATCTGCTAGTTCCAGGGCTACAAAAAATAGTTATATTTCTTATCACTTAGTCAGCCAATTATATGACTTAAACATTTAAGAACAGTAGACCAACTCGAGGTAAAATCGTCGCCAAAATCAGCTGTTTAACAGCTGATTTTCGGAGACAAAGGTTCCTGGTTCAAATCCTAGTAAAGGTTGTTACTTTTATACGGATTGAATACTAGACAGTGATTACCGGTGTACTTTGATGGTTGGGGTTTAATTAACCATACTCTCTCAGGAATGGTCGGCCTGGATCTGTACAAGACTACACCTCATTTACACGTCATACACATCATCCTCATCTCATTGGGTCATGAGGTTGCTTATTGTTCTAAATTGAACAGATTACAACGTACACAAATTAGGAATAAAAAAAAGAACAGTAGAGGTAAAGTCCAGCCTTTCTTAGTTGGCTCCTAATGTAAACAAATAATGACGTCACTGAGCATGCACATTATATAAAAAAGTGTACACGCTGATTAAAAAGTAACAACAAAATACTTCCAAAAGTATTTAAATACAAAATACTTTTAAAAATATTTTTTTTAAATGAATTTTTTAGTCTTACATCATATCATGACCGATGTTTTAAGTACTTTAAGTACTTTTAATTTAAAACATAGTTAACTTAATAGGAATACGACATCCATAAAATGGTGGACCCTAGCGTGCACCCTGTAGTAGCTGGCTTTGGTTTGTTTACAGTAGGAGCAAACTAAGGACGGATCAACTGTAGAAGTGTAAAGCGGGCCATTCACGCTCCTCCATGCAGGCTGGCTTGCAGGTCTCCAAAGAGATGCAGGATAGTGAGTGTAGGTGACGGCCTGCAAGGCGTCCTGCATAGGGAAGCAGGATGCCAGTGGCATCCGGCAGCATCCTGCCAGCTCTCCCCCAGCACGTGCAGTCCGCCTGATCACTATGTGAATGTGTTGACGTCTGGTCAGACATTTTGCAGTGTTTTTACGAGTTGTCAGTGTGATTTTGTTTATCAGAGTGTACCCTTTTATAACATTTTTGCTTGTTTTAAAATGGACAACGACGGCTTATTACAATTTATTGAAATATATTATAAGCAAATCACTTGTTTGTGGGATGTTAGATCATCTAATTATTCGAATAGGAACATGAGAAAAGCAGCACTGCAAGAATTGTTAACGTTAGGTTAAATTGCAGGTCAGTTTGCAGGACTGTGTGTGACCGACAACCATCCTGCAAGGCGTCCTGCATGCAGGAGCGTGAATGACCCGCTTAAAAGACATTATCCGTATTAATTAAAGAAAGAATTAACTGGAAGGAAAGAACAAATAAATTAATCAAATCCGCCATAACCACTAGGAATATTTACAATAAGAAATGTATGTCCATCAACACAAAATTAAGACACTACAATACCGTGATACTTCCTGAAGTCCTGTATGCGAGTGAAACCCTGTTTGGTCCAACAAGAATAGACGAAAAGGACAAAATCGAGAAAGTGGAGAGGCAAATAGCAAGAAGGTGTATTGGAAAATGGTCCCTTCAAGATGGTAGTTTCTATATTGTATCAAACAAGGAAGTATATGAAACAATTGAGCCTTTAACCAGTATCATCAGGAAAAAAGGATATCCTTCCTGGGACATATATTGAGAATGGAGGATACAAGATTACTAAGAAGGATGACTGAGTTTTCTGGCAAAAGAAGATGACACCAAACTGGATAAAGGAAGTCAAAAAGGATATGGAGGAACTAAACATCACAATAGCTGACCTCAAAACTAAGTCAGGGAGCTACAGGACATACAAACAGCGATCGGTTAAATTTAGGGAACAAATGAGGGTCAGGAAAGCCATGGTGATTTCGTACGCTGAGAGACTGAGAAGATCCGAAACATTGAAGAATTATTGGCGAAGAAGAGGAGAAGTACGGGAGCGACAACTGCGGGGGCGTTTTGGTGGAACATCTGAAAGGGCTAGACGTTGAAAGATTGAACTTAAGTGGTCCTTTGTGGCCGTAAAATAAAAAAAAATAAAAAATGGCAAAAAAAGTAAGTGAAATATCATTAAAACATTCTTCAACTCATGAGAAATCTTATCCAAGCGAATGCCCGGTAAGTCTCAATTTTATAATTTATTAAGCCCTAGAGCCGTCATCGTTGATTTTGAGACGATGTTACCGCTTCTTGAACCGGTCACGTCGCAAACTCGGATTTGCTTCATAGCATTGCAATGTTGTCGTTTTAGTTTTAATTCCAAATACAGACAGCGTTGCTGTTTTGTAAAATAGTTTAGAAATGTATAAAGTATATTTTTACGTATAATACAACAGTTTTAGTTGCATATTCTGCTTGTGTTTCTCTGTTGAAACGACGCTGTCCTAGAGCTGAATTCGGTTTATTTCTTAGTTTACATAATGTATTTTTGTATATATTTTCTTCAGTTTTGAACATAGATTCGTTTTTTTGGTTTCATTTTGAAATTAACATTAAAAGTAATGATTCGTATATAATGAATTTTGAAAATCGGACATAAGAAAGTTTTAAACAGTAGGGTCATCTGAAATTTTAGAAAAATATTTGCCTAAAAAGTATTTTTAAATAGTTTCAGCATTCCTTACTGTCAGATTAAAATTTTTGTAATGTATTTATTCTATTTCCCTAAGTTTTCTTATTATTTTGATGTCACGTGACAAGGTTTGTGATTTATAGAAAATTTTTAATGATATTTTTTTACGGTTCAATGACTAGAAATTCTCTGCCGGTCTAGAAAAATGTTATTACCGACTGTAGGGTTGAATAACAAAACCCTTCTATTGTTCACTGCAATTTTCGAAAAAAACATGACAATATTTAAAAAAATGACTGTACTTACAAGGATAGGTACAAAAATAAACATCAAAGCCAGCTGTGTTTAAAACTCAAACATATAGCTCGAAAAAGATTCGTGTAACTTTTAATTACCTGTAACAGAAAACAAAAATATTGATTAGATTACTTAAAACAGATTTTAAAGTAAGTTGTTTTCAGTATTTACACATTTTTACTTTCTCTTACCTATATGAATATAAGTTATAGGAAGGAAAGTATTGTTTTCATGTCGATTTTAAGAAATAGTGTTTTCACCGGATCTATACGTTTTCAGACCCCCTGAACCCAAAAACATGATTTTAGCGATTGGTCTGTGAGAGTTGTGTGTGTGTGTGTGAACAGAATGTCTCAAGAACGGAAATCGTACGAATTTGAAACTTCAAACTTAAGTTACATACCACTACCGGACCCGATACGAACATTTTCATCAAAATCGGTCAACCGGAAGTAGTAGTTTATTCGTGTAATTTTTAACTTTTTTGCGATTTTCTCGAAAACTGGTCCTACGATTTTTTTTTATAAATCGCCTGGTTTACTAAATTTTTTATGCTCTACAACTTAGGGTAGGCGCCATGTTTGCCGAAGTTCTTAATGAGGGTGTTTTCACGTAAAAACGTTGTTTCTTTAAGATTACGGCTTGAATATGCAATTTAGCGCAAAAATTTATAAAATAAAAGTTGTAGAGAATTTAAAATCCTACAACTTTTATATCAAAAATTTTTTGGTATAACGCTTAGTTTAGCGGTAATAAACAATTTTCTGTTTTTTTCTCACAAAAACGTGAGAAAATTCGATTTTATTAAGATTTCGGCCTTAGTTTGCATTTCACGACAAAAGTGTATAAAATAAAATTTATAGGAAATCAAATGATGTACAACTTTTATTTAAAGAATTTTTTTCTGCAGAGGCTAGTTTAGCGCGAAAGAGTGATTTTCCGTACTTTTAAGCCAAACTGAGGTCGATAGTCATTTTGCGTCTTTCACTCATGATTAAAGTAAGGTTATGTTTATTGAGGTTAGTTGTTTGTTTATTTCTAATGTTTTATTACTAATGATAGGATTATTGTTTATTATTTGTATTGGCAAGAAAAAGTTGTGTGAGTGTTTCACACCAGATTTTTAACTATCTGTACTACAGTGAACTGAGAAATCTTATAGATTTTCTACATGAAATTTTTACCTACAATTCATGTATTGAACTCTGTAGCTACTAGTAAACCAGCGAAACCTTAGATTAGGTTTCAACGGCAGTCGTGTGAGTGATTCACACCAGATCACTTTTACATTTGAAGAAAATTTTAATAATAACGAAGAAAAGATAATTTGGTTAGGATAGCTAATGAAAGAAGATTATTTAATGAAGATTATTTTAGAACACCAGTGTGAATGCAAAAGGAAAACATAATTTCAAAGAATTAACATTAGAAACTATTTAAAAGCTGGGATGAGAGTCGAAAAAATTAAGACGCAACCGGAAAGCACGTAGAAGACAAACATGGTCCAAAGGGCTTGCTTAATGCTTAAGGGCAGATAATTTTAGATACTGACTGTAATTTTAATATCAAAATAAATGGAAACAATTTTAAAATAATAACTACGATATCAGTTTAAAATCTAAAATCTGAACAAAAATCAATAAGTAATTCACAACATAATGAATGCATAAACAGAGAGAGATCTAGGCGTAGATGAAAGAAACTACAAGGTGGCTTCACACGTATCTATAAGCTAGACAATCATGGGTCATCAATCTTTTTGTACGAGCACGGAAAAGTTTTGTTCCGACACCACACGATACAAGGTATGCTTGAAGAAGCTTCAGTTTGTGTCACGATAAGCTCGGACGACGATGCCCTTGCTTTGGATTCTTTTTGCCGTGTCAAGAGTGTTTAATGAAAATAAAACCCTATTCTCACATTGTTGTTGTTTAGGTCATCAGTCGGATGGCTGGTTTGAACTGTAGAGGTTTTACTAAGTAATACGAGGAGTGAGGTGGGTTACCATTGCCTTCCTCACTGAGTGGAAAAGTACGCTTTCCAGCATGCCGGGCCCTCTGAAAAGCACATATTTTCCACTCTGCAAATGACACCTTCACTTCATTCACCACCGGGTCTGGCTGTATTATGAAATTCATTACTTTCTTCTTCTTCTTCTTATGGTGCCTATCCGGTTCGGATGTTGGCTATCATGATGGCTATTCTGACTTTGGAAACAGCTGCTTTGAAAAGTTGGGTCGTCGACTGGTTGAACTGGTTGAAAGCTGGGATGAGAGTCGAAAAAATTAAGCTCCTCATTACTTTCAGAGGAGATAACTCTGATTAGTGTCTTTTACACCTCTACCTCTTCTGTTCTTAAATGATTCAGTCATTTAATTGGCTGACCATGTGATAAGAAACAGAACTATTTATTTTAGCCCTCCAAAGAACAGATTGAGTGTAAATAATTAGACACTCTACCTGTCTGTTATTCTCACATTAGTTTACTGGATGAATTGAAAAAATATTCGCGCACTCATTTATAAAGGGTTTTTTGTAGCTTACTATTGGTATCGAAGTTCGGTGTTTTTCGGAAAGGTTCTTTTGATTCACTGTAAAAGAGACCCCCGAGCGCGGCCAGAGTTAGTATTCGTTTGATCATTGACACGTCCGATAGCCATTTGTCAAAGATCAAACGAATACTAACTCACTCACCGCGCTCGGGGGTCTCTTTATATAATGAATCAAAAAAGAATCTTCCCGAAAAATACCGAACTTCGATACAAATAATAAAGCACAAAAAACCCCTTATAAATGAGTGCTAGGAAAATCTATTGTAAACAAGTCAACAATAGATCTTATTGTAAATAGAATAGAAGTCGTTACAGGTCGACCTTTTCATAAATAGTTGTACAACAATAGACACAATAGCGCAGTCCTTCCAAACAACTTTCATGAATAGGCATCCCTTTATAGCCACCCTATTGTTACTTTTCCACTCTATTATCTACTCTTTACCATTCTATGAATGGAATAATAGAAATTTCGCGAACCATGCCCTTCGATATTGTCACAGTATGCTTCTACATATAAATAAGTAATTTAGAGATTCTTAGGCGAGTGGATGAAAAAAGAAGTATTTGGAAGCATCTTACCAAAAGAAGGGATAGGCTAGTGAGGCATATCCTAAGACATCCAGGTATTGGGCTATTAATAATGGAGGGTATTATTGAGGGATTAAATTGTAGAAGGAGGCAAAGATTAGAATATATAAAACAAATTACAAAAGATGTAGGGTGTTACAGGTATGTAGATATGAAACGACTTGCGCAAGATAGAACAGGTTGGAGAACTGCATGAAACCAGTCGAGAGACATCAGTCGAGACTGAGACTGTTAACAAAAAAAAATGCTTCTACAAAAAGCCGGTCGCATTATCGAAGTTGGTAACGTGCTCGCCTCTCATCATGCGGTCTTGGGTTCGAATCCCATTCAGGCACGGCATTTTTTCATACGTTACAAAAAATCATTTCATCATTCACCGTCTGCATTAGCAGTAATTGCAGAACAGTCGGACGTTAAACAAAAAAAAAAAAAAAAATTCTACAAAAAGATTGAAGATGCGTGCTTATCAAGCTTCCAGTTACGTGTGTATCCACCTTAAGAATACGTTGGAATGATCAAATCAACTTGCCTTATTTAGAGAAGATATTATTTTCTAAGTCTTAAGTAAATTAGAAATAGTTTATTATGAAATATGAGCGTATCATGTTTTAACGACAGGATATCGGATAGTGGGCATAGGCCTGTACACTGTAATAGTAATATACACCCGACATCAAGATATGTTACAGGCTGGGTAATGGCATACAGTATCAACGTACAAGTTGGGTACCATTATACAAGCCCATATTCTATGGTATGTATGGGTATATTATACCTATATACATTTTATACATACTTGTCTAAGATATGAATAATAATTCATACATCCTGGGAGATAACTTATTGATTACCGATCAAACAGATTGTACATAAATAATATAACTGGGTGTTCAAAAAAAAAAAAAACAAATCTGGCGTGAAACACTCACACAACTTTCTCCTGCCAATGAAAATAATTAACAATAAAGCTAATATTAGTAATAAAACGTTAGAAATAAACAAAAAACTAACCTCAATAAACATAACTTAATTTTAATTAATGAGTGAAAGACGTAAAGTGAAAATCAAACTTTGTTTTTAGCTTAAAAATACGGAAAATCACTTTTTCACGCTAAACTAGGCTCTGTAGAGAAAAATGCTCTAAATAAAAGTTGTAGATCTTTTAATTTAATATAAATTTGATTAAATACAATTTTGTCATAAAGTGCATACTAAGGCTGAAATCTTTAAAAAATCGACTTTTCACACGTTTCGTGAGAAAAAACAGAAAATCGCTAATTACCGCTAAACTAAGCGTTATACAAAACAATATTTGATACAAAAGTTGTAGAACTTTAAATTCTCTACAACTTTTATTATATACATTTTTGCGCTATAATACATATTATAGCGGTAATCTTAAAAAAATACTTTTTTACATGAAAACAGCCTCACCAAGAATTTGAGCAAACATGGCGCCTATCTCATATTGCAGAGAATATAAAATTGAGTAAACCAGGCGATTTTAAAAAAAAACGTAGAACCAGGTTTTGAGAAAATCGCAAAAAAGTAAAAAATTACACGAATAAACTACTACTTCCGGTTGGCCGATTTTTATGAAAATGTTCGAGTCGGGTCCGGTAGTGGTATGTAACTTAAGTTTCAAGTTTCAAGTTCGTACGATGTTCCGTTCTTAAGATATTTTGTATACATACATACACACACACACACACACACACAACCAATCGCTAAAAACATGTTTTTTGGGTTCAGGGGGTCTGAAAACTTGTAGATCCGGTGAAAACTCGATTTCTTAAAATCGACATATGAAAACAATACTTTCCTTCCTATATATTCATATAGGCAAGAGAAAGTAAAAATTAAAATAGTTTGAGGACGGTTTTCTTAGTTATCAAGTTTTGTATCTACTGATGTTAATAATAAAATATATAATTTCAGTTTTATGAATTTTTGATGTTTTACATAAAATCTGGCTGTTTTAAATTTGGACGACGAAAATCGTCCGCCGTTTATGTAAATTTGAATTTTTCAATACAATAATTGAAATATTAAAATTTAAAAATTTAAACCAATCCAGTATCAAATTTTTATATCTTTATCATTTCATAAAAAACTTACAGTTGTTTCAAATTATGAAGATAGTAAATTTCCCCTGAGGGACATTTAACCTTTTTTTTAAAAAACAATTTTCCAGTTTAAATTTTTAAAAATTCCCTCTACAAGTGAGGCAGAGAGAGGGAGGAAGTTTGGGGTAGGAGGAAGAGTAGTGAGAGGGTGACACACACACACAAGCCAATCGGTAAAAACATGTTTTATTGGCTTCAGGGGGCTTGAAGACGTGTATTTCCGGTGATAACTTGAAATCGAACGATCTATTTTATAAAAACAATACCTACAGTAGCTACTCTCCCTCCATATACCAACATTTATACAACTCATATATATTCATACACGGCAAGGGAAAGTAAAAACAAAATAAGATAAAAATTATTCGTCTGATAGAACAATAATAATGTATTTTATGAATAATCCAGTGAAGAAATTTCAAAAAAATTCATACACATTTGAACAAAAATCTGAATTAGTTTGAAAATAAATTGATAGACTTTTCATGTTAAATATGAAAAGTCTAAAACTAAAACGATAGGAGAAAAAATTTGGCCAATGCCGTGGTTTAGTGGTTAGAGCGCTGTGCTATGCTCCCCACGGAAGTGATAGGCTCCAGGTTCAATTCCTAGCTTGGGTCTGCAATTATTACCTGTTAAAACACACCGATTCTTTACTGAAACCCATAGTACATAGTTGCCAATAACCAAAGCAGTTGATGGAAACTTGAACTTAGTGAACGTAATATATTTTTAAAAATCTGGTGTGAAACCCTCACCAACTTTCTCATCCCGTTATAAATAATCATCAATATAATCTGTGTTTAATCATGAGTAAACAACGTAAAATGAAAAAAAAGACATAACCTAATTTAATCATGAGTGGATGACACAAAATGAAAAACAACCTCTGTAGAACTTTAAAGAACTCTTTGAAACCATTATTTTCCATCCGTATACTGTATATTCGTATTCCTGTCCGTAACAGACAGGTGGAGGGTCAAATTTTTTTACACTCAATCTGTTCGTTGCAGGGCTAAAATGAATAGTTCTGTTTCTTAACACATGATCAGCCAATTAAATGACTTAATCATTTAAGAACAGAAAAGGTAGAGGTGTAAAAGACACTAATCAGAGTTATCTCCTCTGAAAGTAATGAATTTCATTATACAGCCAGACCCTAGGTGTCATTTACAGAGAGGAAAATATGTGCTTTTCAGAGAGTCCGGCATGCTGATAAGCGTACTTTTTCACACAGTGAGGAAGGCAATTGTAAATTACGCTCATAACAGACAGGTGGAGTGTCAAATTATTTACATTCAATCAGTTCGTTCAGGGCTGAAACACTAAATCACTAATCAGAGTTATCTCCTCTGAAAGTAATGAATTTCATTATACAGCCAGACCCTGTGGTGAATGAAATGAAGGTGTCATTTGCAGAGTGGAAAATATGTGCTTTTCAGAGAGTCCGGCATGCTGATAAGCGTACTTTTCCACTCGGTGAGGAAGGCAGTTGTAAACTACCTCACTCCTCGTTTTACTTAGTAAAACCTCTAGAGGTTCAAACCAGCCTTCCGGCTAATTACCTAAACAACATAGATACTGAAGTCACGAGATTCCTTTTGCGTATGTAGGGGCTGTAAGGAAAGGAAGTGAAATATGTGCAATGGTGCCAACCTAAACAGTGCGACACTACTCGTATATTTCACTACCACGCAGTTCTAGATATATTTTGTAAGCTGTCGTTTATTGTGAGAAAATGTTTTCTTTATAAACCTTTTAAGAAATAAATATGACCTGTGATATTGCCTACAGCTTATATTGCCTATAGCTTAATTACATAAATTGTAAATTCATTACATGAATTATGAATGAATCGCCTTCTTTACTATTGCTGTCATCGGTATTTTCATTATCAGTCTCTCTGGTATCTACCTAACCGTTTTCTTTTTTTCCAGGTGTCAACAAAACTGTTAAAGAATACATTCTTCACGTCCTTAATTTCCTTCTTTATTTTTCGAATTGTGGAAAGAGATATATTACGAAAACTAAAATATAAAATATAAATATATTACGAACACGTAATACATTTTAAAAATCTGGCGCGAAACACTCATCAACTTTCTCGTGACGTTACAAATTATGAGCAATATAATCTGTGTTTAATCATGAGTAAACAACGTAAAATAAAAAAAAAACATAACCTAATTTAATCATGAGTGGATGACGCAAAATGAAAAACAAACTCAGTAAAAATGTAAAGAACCCTTTGAAACCATTATTTTCCTCCCTATATATTCGTATTTATATAGTGAAAGAGAAAGTAAAAATACAAAAACTTCAGTTAAATACCAGAAATAGTTGATAAATCTCTCAGATCAAAAACGAAAATACCATAAGTTGGGTTACAATTGTAACCACCCAGTGTTTAAATAGCATAATACAGTATCAGCTTTCATTCATTTGCATAGAATGGGAAAGAGTGGCCTATCTTGTCTGTTGAGCAAAGAAATATGACGTTCTCTAAACTACACAGCCGTATTAAACTATATCGATCCACCTTTAACATTTCACACACTGTCATTTTATGTTACATTTCATTCTAATACTACAAAATGTGCTTGCACTTCAACACAGTAAAATTACTGACATCAGTGGCGAGATTTTAGTAAATCCAACACAACGAGTGTTCCCTAATTTCTCAGATGTTTACTTTCTTGCATTGAATCTGTAATAAAAAAATCTGGTGTGAAACACATATAACTTTCTCTTGCCAATGCAAATTATGATTAATATAACCTAATATTAGTAATAAAACATTAGAAATAAACAAAAAACTAACCTCAAAAAACATAACCTTATTTTAATCATGAGTGAAAGACGCAAAATGAAAATCAACCTGTTTGGCTTACAAATACGGAAAAATCACTCTTTCACGCTAAACTAGGCTCTGTAGAAAAAAATGCTTAAATAAAAGTTGAAGATCTTTCAATTTTCTATATATTTGATTATAAACACTTTTCTCGTAAAATGCTTACTACGGCCAAAATTTAAAAAAAAATCGATTTTTCACACGTTTTCGTGAGAAAAAACAGAAAATCGCTAATTACCGCTAAACTAAGTGTTATACAAAAAAAATTGATATTAAAGTTGTAGGATTAGAAATTCTCGACGTTTTTTACTTGATAAATTTATGCGCTAAAACGTATAACTAAAGCTGTAGGTAGGCCTAATCTTAAAAAAATAATTTTTTTACGTGAAAACAGCCTCACCAAGAATTTCAGCAAACATAGCGCCTACTCTATCTTGTAGAGGATAAAAAATTTAGTAAACAAGGCGATTTTTAAAAAAAATCATAGGAACCGTTTTTGAGAAAATCGCAAAAAAGTAAAAAATTACACGAATAAACTACTACTTCCGGTTGACCGATTTTGATGAAAATGTTCGTGTCTGGTCCGGTAGTGGTGTCTAACTTAAGTTTTAAGTTTCAAGTTCGTACGATGTTCCGTTCTTGAGATATTCTGTTTATACAAACACACAGACCAATCGCTAAAAACATGTTTTTGTTTTGTGTTCAGGAGGTCTGAAAATGTGTAGTTCCGGTGAAAACTCGATTTCGAAAAATCGACATAAAAACAATACTTTTCTTTCTATATATTCATAAGCCAAGAGAAAGTAAAACCCCTTTTATGAGACGACAAACAAACAAGCAAACATTACTTCTTTGTAGCCTACTATTATAAATTAGTAATACTAAAAATTTGTATTGGTGGCAATTTTTAAAATTGACATCTATTATTTTCTTTTGTCCGTCTGTCGGTCACATCCAGATGTCAGAAACTACAAGAGATAGTGTATCGCACATAATTAGTCATTAATTAATTATGTTGCTGATAAATAAATGTATTTTTACTTTCTCTTGCCTATATGAATATATAGGAAGGAATTTATTGTTTTCATGTCGATTTTTCGAAATCGAGTTTTCACCGGATCTATACGTTTTCAGACCCCCTGAACCCAAAAAACATGTTTTTAGCGATTGGTCTGTGTGTGTGTCTGTGTGTGTGTGTGTGTGTGTGTGTGTGTGTGTGTGTGTGTGTGTGTGTGTGTGTGCGTCTGTGTGTGTGTGTGTGTGTGTGTGAACACAATATCTCAAGAACGGAACATCGTACGAACTTGAAACTTGATACTTAAGTTACATACCACTACCGGACGCGACATGAACATTTTCATCAAAATCGGTCAACCGGAAGTAGTAGTTTATTCGTATAATTTTTCAGTTTTTTGCGATTTTCTCAAAAACTGGTCCTACGATTTTTTTAAAAATCGCCTATTTTACTCAATTTTTTATTCTCTACAAGATAGGGTAGGCGCCATGTTTGCTGAAATTCTCGGTGAGGCTGTTTTCACGTAAAAACGTTGTTTTTTTAAGATTACGGCTTTAATATAAATTTTAGCGCAAAAACTTATATAATAAAAGTTGTAGAGAATTTAAAAACCTACAACTTCTGTTTCAAACATTTTTTTGTATAACGCTTAGTTTAGCGGTAATTTGCGATTTTCTGTTTTTTTTCTCACGAAAACGTGAGAAAAATCGATTTTTTTAACATTTCGGTCTTAGTATGCATTTTACGACAAAAGTGTATATAATTAAATTTATAGAAAATTAAAAGATCTACAACTTTTGTTTAGAGCATTTTTCTCTACAGAGCCTAGTTTAGCGTGAAAGCGTGATTTTCCGTATTTTTAAGCCAAACTGAGTTCGATTGTCATTTTGCGTCATTCACTCATGATTAAAATAAGGTTATGTTTTTGAGGTTAGTTTTTGTTCATTTCTAATGTTTTAATACTAATGTTAGGTTTATTATTAATTATTTGCATTGGCAAGAGAAAGTTGTGTGAGTGTTTCACACCAGATTTTTAAAATTGACATCTATTATTTTCTTTTGTCCGTCTGTCCGTCACATCCAGATGTCAGAAACTACAAGAGATAGCAACAAACGGTTTTCGGATTCGTAATCTACACAAAAAGTTAGTAGGTCTGAATGGATTGGAATTTCCGGTTTTAGCCTTAAATTGCCCAAAACGAAAGTCAAGTAATCAAAATTAAAATTTGGAGACAAAAATAGTGTCATTCAATTTCTCTAAATGCAGATGCAGAAATCTCTAAATGCAAATCTCTAGATGCAGAAATCGCTAATCGTTTTTGCCATACGTCAACAGTGCCCGTAACAGACAGGTGGAGTGTCAAATTATTTACACTCAATCTGTTAGTTGCAGGGCTAAAATAAATAGTTCTATTTCTTATCACATGGTCAGCCAAATAAATGACTGAATCATTTAAGAACAGAAGAGCTAAAAGTGTAAAAGACACTAACCAGAGTTATCACCTCTAAAAGTAATGAATTTTATTATAGAGCCAGCCCCTGAGGTGAATGAAGTGAAGATGTCATTTGCAGAATGGAAAATATGTGCTTTTCAGCGGGCCCGGCATGCTGATAAGTGTACTTTTCCAATTAGTGAGGAAGGCACTTGTAATCCACCTCACTCCTCGCTTTACTTAGTAAAACTCTACAGGTTGGAACCAGCCTTTTGGCTAGTGACATAAACAACAACAATCTACACAAAAGTTATAGTAGGCCTCAATGGATTGGAATTTCCGGTTTTAGCCGTAAATTGCCAAAAACGGAAATCAAGAAATAACATTTAGTTTGTAGGCCTGTACAAAGTCGGAATTTGGAGACAAAAATAGTGTCATTGAATTTCTCTTATAGAGTAAATGCAGAAATCACTAATCGTTTTTGCCATTTTATGTCAAAGGCAGTGGCGGATCCAGGATAGGCCAAAGGGGGGGCTAGGCGTTTGGGTGGGTGAAAGCACCGGGGGGTCTGGTGGGTATGGAACACCCCCCAGCAAGGCGGGGGGTCCGGGGAATTGTCAAAATTTAAGTGTAAAATGACACATTTTTAGGCCGTTTTTAACTCTTTATTGACCAGAGTTTAGAGGCAAAAAACTATGGTTTGACTCAAGAATATTGACTAAAAATAAAAGGATTTTGAAGCCATTAGAATGTTTTTGCATTAACATATCATATCTGACCCTTTGACCATAAGAATTTGAACGTTGGAAGCTATTACCTTTTTATTTCATGTACGGAAATACTTACCATTTTATCTAGTGTAAATTGGATACCCAAGGGGGGGGCTATAGCCCCCCTAGCCCCTCTCTGGATCCGCCACTGTTTCAAAGGTAAGCCTTTTTAAAAATTTGCCAGCCGTGAGACGCGTCGTTTCATAAAAGGGATTTTTCTTAAACAATTTCTTTAAGATTCTGAAAATGATGAAAATAGTACCTAATAGTACATATACGCGTACATTAAGAAATTTAACATCAAAAAATCGAACCGGAATCAAAACAATTTCATTTAAAATTCAAAACTGTATTTTAAATCAGATTGAAAATATTTTATACAAAAATAGATTTTATAGATTTCAAAATCTGAAAATTTATTTATTTTAAAAATTGTTAAAAGCAATGTGATTTTATTTATCTATAACTGAACGAAAAGAAAAATCAAAGTTTTGTCTTGACCAAAATGATTATATTTTATTCGGCAGATATTAAAATGTCTTTTACGGCGCGGTCACACTTGATAATATCAAGAAAACATCCGGACAAAAACTGCCACGATTATTATGTCATCAAAGAAAATAATGTTTTAATTATGTTTAGATTCATTCTAATAAATCAACTGTTATTAACATGTTAAATAGTTTAGTTTTTTTTAGTTTTATTTAAAGTCGCATCGACAGCTTTGTAAAAGTAGCAATTACTGTAGGTTTTGTACTGTAACTGTGGGTTTTAACTTGTTAAAATTTTCAAACCCCAGTCGGGAATCAAACCCGCCACCTTCCACTTTGTAGGCTAGCCCGCTAGAAATTACGGCACAAAGGCGGTTACCATGTTAAGGCGAGACTGTAGGATGGTTTTAACTGAAAATTTCGTATTTCAGTTTTTTATTATTTTCAATAGTTAAGACCGAGATCAACCACAAAAACATAAAATTACGTGAAAAAATTATTTTAACGAAAAATTAAGTTTTTAGGAGGTTTACCCAGAAAATTATCGTATCACCAAGAACGAATATTTTTCTTAATTTTATACCGATCGTTTTAGAGCAAAGGAAATTTTAGTTTTTTAAAATATTTGCATTACTGCTTTTAATACTCTCAGCTGTTGGTTCAGCTTTCTAATCAAATGTTGATAGGAAATTTACTTGTTTGTGTACATTTTGTTTTTGATTTGTGCCTTTTTTATGTTTTTGCCCGTTCCCGTAAATTTAGATTTTGAACACTTAGGTACATTTTTCTCGGAAACCATTAAACATACAGGGCAGAAATTTTTACCAGTTATTTATCTTGTACATTCACATATTCTGGCACTTTTATGATTTTTTTCAAAAGCTACAAAAATTATTAATATGTAAAATACCGTAAAAAAATTTGTAAAAATTTTATGTTATTCCTTATTCTGTTTTTAAGTTTATGGTTTAACGGATTAAGTTGCGAAAATGTCAGTAGCTCGAGCAACCCGACAACTACAAGTAAGTAAAGTTTCATTTCCCTATCGTTCGAATTCCATCCAGGCACGGCATATTTTCATACGTTACAAAAAACCATTTCATCCTTCACCGTCAGCATTAGCAGTATTGCAGAACAGTCAGACGTTAAACCAAAAAAAAAATCGTTTACCATTAAAAAAAATTGTCTTGTGAAAAATGTACCTAAAAATCTGGTGTGAAACACTCACACAACTTTCTCTTGCCAGTGCAAATAATTAACAATAAACCTAAAATTAGTAATAAAACATAAGAAATAAACAAAAAACTAACCTCAACAAACATAACCTAATTTTAATCATGAGTGAAAGACGCAAAATGAAAATCAACCTCAGTTTTGCTTAGAAATACGGAAAATCACTCTTTCTCTCTAAACTAGGCTCTGTAGAGAAAAATGCTTTAAATAAAAGTTGTAGATCTTTTAATTTTCTATAAATTTAATTATATACACTTTTGTCGTAAAATGCATACTAAGACCGAAATGTTAAAAAAATCGATTTTTCTCACGTTTTCGTGAGAAAAAAAACAGAAAATCGCAAATTACCGCTAAACTAAGCGTTATACAAAAAAATGTTTGAAATAAAAGTTGTAGGTTTTTAAATTCTCTACAACTTTTATTATATAAGTTTTTGCGCTAAAATTTATATTAAAGCCGTAATCTTAAAAAAAACAACGTTTTTACGTGAAAACAGCCTCACCGAGAATTTCAGCAAACATGGCGCCTACCCTATCTTGTAGAGAATAAAAAATTGAGTAAAATAGGCGATTTTAAAAAAAATCGTAGGACCAGTTTTTGAGAAAATCGCAAAAAACTGAAAAATTATACGAATAAACTACTACTTCCGGTTGACCGATTTTGATGAAAATGTTCGTGTCGCGTCCGGTAGTGGTATGTAACTTAAGTTTCAAGTTTCAAGTTCGTACGATGTTCCGTTCTTGAGATATTCTGTTCACACACAGACACACACACACACACACACACACAGACACACACACACACACACAGACCAATCGCTGAAAACATGTTTTTTGGGTTCAGGGGGTCTGAAAACGTATAGATCCGGTGAAAACTCGATTTCGAAAAATCGACATGAAAACAATACTTTCCTTCCTATATATTCATATAGGCAAGAGAAAGTAAAAAAAAATCGTTTACCATTAAAAAAAATTGTCTTGTGAAAAATGTACCTAAAAATAGCAAATTTAAAATTGGCGGGATACAAACTACAGTATTTTCTTAAATAATATACGTACGCTACATTACATGAAATGCAAATTTTGGAAACCCACCGGGTTGGTCTATTGGTAAGGTCATCGGCTGGTGTGGTTATGAATCCAAAATTGAGACTGACCAGACGTTCGACATTAATTACTAAAGGTAAATTGTGCAAAAGCCTTGACTACAACATGCTACATCTTTTAGGCAAACTGACTATAGCTCAGCCGTTCTTAGTTTGCTCCTACTGTCAACAAACAAAAGCCACCTACTACAGGATGCACGCTAGAGTCTACGACTTTACGGATGTCGTATTCCTATTAAGTTAATTATTTTTTAAATTATAAGTACTTAAAGTACTAAAAACATCAGTCATGATATGATGTAGGCCTAACAATTTCATTTAGAAAAATACTTTTAAAAGTATTTTGTATTTAAATACTTTTGAAAGTATTTTGTTGTTACTTTTTCATCAGCATGTACACATTTTGATATAATGCGCATGCTCAGTGACGTCATTATTTGTTTACATTAGGAGCAAACTAAGAGAGGCTGGACTATACATAAATATAACTGTCCTGTAAAATAGAGTTGAGTCTTCAGAAGACACATCGTTAGTTTCTTTGTTGTTGTTTAGGTGATCCGCCAAAAGGCTGGTTTGAACATCTAGAGGCTTTACTAAATAAAACTAGAAGTGACGTGGTTTACTATTGCCTTCCTCACTGAGTGGAAAACTATGCTTATTAGCATAACAGGCCCTCTGAGAAGCATCTATTTTTCACTCTGCAAATGACGCCTTCACTTTATTCACCACAGGATCTGGTTGTATTAACGCCCCCTGGTATGTTAGGAACGACGACTTGCACCGGGACTTAGGAGTGGATTCCATAAACGAAGTAATTCGGAAATTTGCCAGAAGTCATGAAGACAGACTTTTTCACCATGTGAATGTCTAAGCTATACAGCTACTCGACAACGCAGATCTGAATAGGAGGCTTTCTCGTGTAAAACCATTTGAACTGGTATAATGAACAGTATAAAGTTATTAATTTGTTACTTAATAGTTACTCATATATATTTTGAAGTGTTTTGTTAAATATCAAAGATTAGTAAATTTTATAAATAGTGTATCAGAATATTGAACATAAACTAAGAAGTATTAGTCGGTAAATTCTTAGATTAAGTACCTACTTAGATCAATTAAGTTAGAGCAAAATTGTTAGTTAGTCTTAGACTAGTCACAATAAATTAAAACAAAACAATATATAAAAAAGGATCTGGTTGTGTAATTAAATTCACTGCTTTCAAAGGAGATAACTGTGACTAATAACTTTTCCACCACTACCTTTTCTGTTGTTAAATGATTCAGTCATATAATTGGCTGACAATGTGATAAGAAACAGAACTATTTTTAACGATAATACTTCAACCAATTGTCCATAACAGACAGGTGGAGTGTCAAATTATTTACACTCAATCTGTTAGTTGCAAGGCTAAAATAAATAGCTCTGTTCCTTATCACATGATCAGCCAATTAAATGACTGAATCATTTAAGAACAGAAGAGGTAGAGGTGTAAAAGACACTAATCAGAGTTATCTCGTCTGAAAGTAATGGATTTCATTATACAGCCAGACCCTGTGGTGAATGAAGGGAAAGTATCATTTGCAGAGTGGAGAATATGTGCTTTTCAGAGAGCCCGGCATGCTGATAAGCGTACTTTTCCACTCAGTGAGGAAGGCAATGGTAAACCACCTCACTCTTCGATTTACTTAGTAAAACCTCTAGAGGTTCAAACCAGCCTTTCGGCTGATGACCTAAACAACACAATAACTTCAACCAAATAATAACGTCAAGTATGTCTGCACCTTTCAGTAACCAACTTATTCTAAAATATTTTTAGATTTTATTGGTTAGGAAAAGATGAAGCAAATTGTTCGGTCAACTACTTTTCTCACTCTATCATTCCCCCTCACTCTCCCTCTCTCTCTCTCACTCTCTCGGCGGCTTACAACGGATTAGTTGAATCGTTATTGACCGGTTCATCTGTTTTACATAAAATCACAGTTTTGCTGATTAAAATATCCGAACCGAAGTACTGTAACTTGGTTTCTCAATGGCTCGTCGATGAGGCGACCGGATTTCATTTTACTTTCAAACGAACTTAACCAACAAAAGCATTATCTGTTATGTTTTTATTATACAATACTTTGTCTCCGTTGTAACCAGTTAATTAAAGGAGGCTCGTTATATTTACATGCCACAAAATGACTTTATATAAAGTTAGGCCTATGTACGTACCCAGTTATACGTTTCAACCATCTAATCAAAAGAATAATCTTATGAAACAATAAATAGGAAAAAATCCCACAAACTTTCTCGGCATTAACCGATTTTGATGTGTAGGATACACAACGGTCGTAGGCCTAATTTTAATGAAAATCTATATAATAAAATAAAAACAGTGGAAATTATTGATTTTTATTTCTTTTATTTGAATTCTTTAACGACTTGGTTATGTTCGTTTTCTGTTCTTAACTATAGTACTAGAATTTTTAATTAAATTTGTACATTTAAAAGCCTTAATATATTTTTGTATTTGGAAACAAGAAAAAGAAGAACGATTAACATGATTTAGTCATGAGTGTTATAACTTTACTGATAGTTATTGGCGAAAAATGACTAATATCAGTCGTATTAATCGATTATTAAAACTGTCGAATCATTGAAATGATTTTGAAAATTAGTCGAACAGTCTTCTTACTTACTTCGAGCAATTTTGATTATTACAACAGCTAATAATTGAGTTGGTAGTCTGATATTTCTGTCATTAGCTTGATTAATCCTAAAATTAAACATAAATAATAATAATTTTAAAAAAACCTCAACAAAAGAAACTACTGCTTCCGGTTAACCGATTTTGATGAAAATGTTCGTGTTGGGTCCGGTAGTAGTACCTAACTTAAATTTCAAGTTTCAACTTCGTACGATGTTCCGTTCTTGAGATATTCTGTTTTCACACACACGCGCACGCACACACACACACACACACACACACACACACACACACACGCACACACACACACACGCACACACACACACACACACACACACACACACACACACACACACACACACACACACACACATGTTTTTTGGGTTCACGGGGTCTGAAAACGTGTATTTCCGGTAAAAACTCGATTTCGAAAAATCGACATGAAACAATACTTTCCTTCCTAAATATTGATACGGGCAAGAAAAAGTAAAAAAAACTACTAAATAAGTTAATAAATATACTAAGAAATGCGTTAATAATTATAAGAAAGATATGTACAGCCTAAAGGCTAATGGATAGAAAAAGTAAAGAAAAACATAAATGATCATCTTTAGACACTAAACTGTACAAGAATACAAGAATAATTAATTACATAACATAAATGACTTAAAAGCAATAGAATTACACCTATACTGTAATTAATGAATACAATATTTATGCCGCAATGCATTTAGGAGTGTAATAATTATATGCAATTACTATGATTAATATCGAACATTCTTTTCCTTTTAATCTTCTATCCGTTTTTTGCATTTGCAAACTACTTAGCTAATATAAAAGACACCATACTTACAATATTTTCATATTACTTATTAAATGATAAAATAATAGTTTAGATTATCATTAGCAATTCAAATTTATGATCGTTATTTTTACAAATAATTATTACAAGATGATTTTAAATTTAAATAGTATAAAATTTGAAATTTGTATGGAAGTGCATAGCTTAAAATGCCTAGAGCTTTTCTTTAAATCGATCAATTCCTTTATACATGTAGGCTATATACTACAGGTTGTAAACTTAGTTACGTTATGTCCATTTAAATACCTCCATGATATTTCTCATGAAATTCTTTAAGATTAGTCCCTTAAAAAGATATCAAAAACAGTACAGTTACAAAAATAATATACAGTATTCGGATGAACTAATGTCCCCTAGCTGTAGGAGTGAGACAATGCATAACGCTCTCACTCGCACAAGCCATACGCGCCGTTCCAATAAAATTGTCGTATAATTTTACTCATTGTTGTGAGCAAGCGTTTATGCATGCAGTAAACTAACAAGCAAGATAACGACTGTAGTATGTTTTCAGATTTGGATTATAACGGTAAAGACCTTTGAGCGCATGCGTAGTTATGCCACATATCTCCCTCTCACTCGCTCGGCTGTGGGACATTAGTTCGTCTGATATCTATACTCGTGATTTCTTTATAATTTTGTTTTTGTATTAAGATCTAAAAGAAAAACGATGTACGTTTTATCATAAGAAAAAATGAATTATTGGTGTAGTGGTTAGCGTAACACGCAAATAAATACGCGCGCTATGCGTACAGACACACATAATGTGGCTACACACACGCTCTTACATTAAAATATACACATACAAGTTTAGCTTAAAATTTAAAGTAAAAGGAATCTAAATTACGAGGTCAATTAACCGATTTCAAAATGTTGTTTAGGTGATCAGCCGACAGGCTGGTTTAAACCTCTAGAGGCTTTACTAAGTAAAACGAGGAGTATAGTGGTTTACCATGCCTTCCTCACTGAATGGAAAAGTAAATAATGCTTTGATAAGCATTATTTACTTTGTTTATCAAAGTAAACAATGCTTTAGAGTACTGAGAGCATGGGAAGCTCTCTGAAAAGCATCTACTTTCCACCCTGCAAATGACACCTTCACTTCATTTACCGAAGGGTCTGGCGAAATAATGAAATTCATCACTCTAAAGAGAAGATAAATCTGGTTAGTGTCTTATACACTTCTGCCTCTTCTGTTCTTCTATTTTTCACCGTGCAAATGGCGCCTTCACTTCATTTACCACAGGGCCCGGCCATATAATGAAATTCATTACTTTGAGAGGGTAAAACTGTGACTAGTATCTTTTACACCTGTACCTTTTCTGTCCTTAAATACTTCAGTCATATAATTCGCTGATTATGTGATAAGAAACAGAACTATTTTTTGTAGCCCTGGAACTAGCAGAACCAGTGCAAATATTTTATCACTCCACTTGCATTTGATAGGCAATTGATTTCTATTCAGTAATTTTAAATTGTTTAATTCCATTTTTTAAGGCAAAGACTAGATAGGATGACTTTAAGATTTTTATCCCTAAAAATTTATAAAACAACCTCTGAATACCACCAAATCAATCAATAAATGTTCTCTGATTTTCAGATATTGTAAAAAAGTATAATTTCAACCAAAACGATGAAAAATAGCGTGAGACAGAATTGATAATAAATGAAGATTACTGATGAAAAAATTTCAGTCCTGACCGAAAATCGAACCCAGGACCCTGGCGTAGAAGCCAGTTGCGCTAACTATAATTAAAATTAAGAAGGAGTTTTCAAGGGGATAAAGGAAATATTCGATTTAGAGAGTATTTAGAATTATGGAATATCGAATGTATTAACAATAGAAAAACTGCACATGAAAAGCTTTAATTTAAAATATAAATAAATAGTTCCAAATTTTTAGATATTGCAAAAAAGTATAATTTCAACTAAAACGAGAAAAAATACTCTAAGACAGTATTGATGATAGATAACAATTTTATTGCTAATGAAAAAAATGCCAGTCCTAACCGGAAATCGAACCCGGAACCCCACCAGCATCGAAGCCATTTGCGCTCACCATAATGAAAATTAAGAAGGATTTTTCAAGGGGATAAAGTAAATATTTAATTTAGAGAGTATTTCGAATTATGAAATATCGTATGTATTAACAATAGATAATTTGCACATGAAAAGCTTCAATTTAAAATATAGCCTAGTTTGACTGGAATCAGTCCTCAACAAGAGAAAACAAGGAAAGAAAATTCTTCACCATTTAAATAAAGTAGATAATGTATTTGTAGGTATGACTGTAGTGGAGAGAAGAAGAAAAAAGGTTAAAAAATGGAGACAAGAATGTAGCTATGGTTTAAAACTGATACGTCTTGTAGCAACAGATATTGACAGCCAGTGTTTATGCAAATGCAACATACATAATGAAATCAAACCTGCCAACATATACATAACCAAACCGATACATTGTAAAGAAATCTTGACAAGCGAACGCCCCTCCCTTCTAAATATTTAATATTAGTAAATTCTACTTTTTCCTTCGTCTAAATCTACATAATCTACGGTAAACCTTCTTTTACAAGTTGATTGTAAAGTTTGACAACAGTTTTCCTTTTAAATTTATTTTTTTTAAAGTCGCGTTGGTCTCAAACTCGTAGGCTTCAGAGAGCGAGTTAAAAATTTTGCAAACACTAGGCGGGCCGCATTATTCCAAACAACATTTATACACAGTTATCGATTCTGAAGTCACGAGATTGCTTTTTGCGTATGAGTGGGCTGTGAGAAAGGGAAATGATATATTTACAGTGCTGCCAACCTCAACAGTGAGACACTACTCGTACATTTCACTACCGTGAAGTTTCTACAACATTTTGTAAACAGTGGTTTATTCCGAGAAAATATTTTCTTCATAAACCTTATAGGAAATAAATATGACCTGTAATATTGCCTATAGCTTAATTAAATGACAAGAAATGTTTGATTTACTGTAATTACGAATGAATCGCCTTCTTTACGATTGCTGTAACCGGCGATTTCATTATCAGTCTCTCTAGTTTCTACCTAACTGTTTTTTTTACCAGGTGTCAACATAACTGTAAAAGAATAGTTTCTTTATGTCCTTAACTTCCTTCTTTATTTTTCGAATTTTGGAAAGAGAAATATCACAGTAGTTAGCCGCTCGCTCTCAGCTTTTGTTAAGAGGCACGGATTGGTATTTTTGTTTAGCTTCAACTTCATAGCATATTATTACATTGCATTTTATTAAGATTACGTTTAACACTGTGAATAGTTCCACCGCGTTTTCGAGAAACCGACGTATCTGTAAGTAACAGTTAACCTACAAAAGGTTCCGCGATATACTGTATATGCTCTGGGTATAGCAGGTATAAGTTGTTGTTTGTCGTACTGAAATTAAAGCAGTCGGGCATGCGCACTGATGCTTTTCTCACTTTACCCCTCGTTGCAAACAAGGGCAAACTCGTGACTCAAGTGACTAAACCACAAACTGCAAGGTAGGCAGTACAAAGAGAAATTTCTTTCTTCGCAAACATAATAACATCTTCCATTCTATAGGCAACTTTTACGTAACTTAATGTTGAGTAAAATCAATCATCACTACTCAATCATCTAATATTTTGTAGTAGGTATAGCAACTGTCTTTTTGTATTTGTTTTTTATTCCTAATGTGTGTACGTTGCAATCTGTTCAATTTAGAACAATAAGCAACCTCATGAACTAATGAGATGACAATGATATGTATGACGTGTAAATAAGTAGTAGTCTTGTACAGACTCTGGCGGACCATTCCTGAGCAAGTATGGTTAATGTATAGTACCCAACCATCAAAGTACACCGGTAACCACTGTCTAGTTATCAAATCCGTATAAAAGTAACCAGGAACCTTTGCTTCAGAAAGTCAGCTGTTAAACAGCTGACTAGCGGCGGCGACGTTACCCCTACACCAACCCGTTGGCTTAACTGTAATTTTTTTTTTGTAATTCCTAATTTGTGTACGTTGCAATCTGTTCAATTCAGAACAATAAGCAACCCCATGACTTAATGAGATGAGGATGATGTGTATGACGTGTAAATGAGGTGTAGTTTTGTACAGACTCAGGTCGACCATTCCTGAGAGAGTATGGTTAATTGAACCCCAACCATCAAAGTACACCGGTAACCACTGTCTAGCATTCAAATTCGTTTAAAAGTAACTACCTTTACTAGGATTTGAACCAGCAACCTTCGTCTCCGAAAATCAGCTGTTAAACAGCTGATTTTGGCGACGACTTTACCTCTAGACCAACCCGGTGGGTTTGTCATTTTTAACGCTGAAATTATTAGAACTTATTGCGGGCCGCCAAAACATCAGTTACTGGGCCACGTGTTTGAGAATGCTGGTCTAGATTGATCTTAAAACGGTTTTATGTATACAATTCTAACTCATTTATCCGGATTATTCCGGATCATTCTGGATCAGAAAACATTATTTATGAAATCACGGTATCCCACATAATAGTGTTTAAACAAAATTTTACTTTATATAGAATACATTATACTCGTACACTGTATTTCCATTACATTATACACTGTATTAATAAATAGTTCTGTTTCTTATCACATGGTCAGCCAATTAAATGACTGAATCATTATATAACAGAAGAGGTAGAGGTGTAAAATACACTAATCAGCGTTATCTCCTCTGAAAGTAATTAATTTCATTAAACAGCCAGACCCTGTCGTAAATGAAGTGAAAGTATCATTTACAGAGTAAAAAATATGTGCTTTTCAGAGGGCCCGGCATGCTGATAAGCGTACTTTTTCATTCAGTGAGGAAGGTATAGGTAAACCTCCTCACTCCTTGTACTACTTAGTAAAGCTTCTAGAGGTTCAAACTAACCTTTCAGAGGTTTTTTTGTCATCAGTCTCTCGACTGGTTTGATGGAGTTCTCCAAGCTGTTCTAACTTGCGCAAGCCATTTCATTTATCTGCATACCTACATCTTTTGTAATTTGATTTATACATTCTAACCTTTGCCTCCTCTTTTAATTCGTATTACTTACTAAAGCTTCTAGAGGTTCAAATCAGCCTTTCGGCTGATGACCTAAACAACAATATAGTGTACAACCCTCACAATATTGTACATGTGTGTTGTTGTTTAGGTCATCAGCCGAAAGGCTAGTTTGAACCTCTAAAAGCGTTACTCAGTAAAACGAGGAGTGAGGTGGTTTACAATTTCCTTTCTTATTGAGTGGAAAAGTTTACTTATCAGAATAACAAGCCCTTTGAAAAGCACCTTTTTCCACCCTGCAAACAACTTAACTTCATTCACACAGGGTCTGGCTGTATAATACGAGTAAAATTCATTACTCTCAGAGGATAGATAACTGTGACTAGTGTCTTTTACACCACTACCGCTTCTATTTTTATATGTTTTAGTCGTAATAATTGGCTGACCAAGTGATAAGAAACAGAACTATTTTTTGTAGCCCTGGAACTAACAGATTAAAGTGTGCAACAACAAAAAACTAAACAAACTAACAGCAAAGTGTCTCGAGCTAAAGATTACACTCACGTTACAGTATTTGCTTGGTGAGTAATCGCTGGGCAATTTCATGGCGTACTTGGAGCAGTACCCGACACCAAACCGGCTGAACTTTTTTTTGTCATCAGTCTCTCGACTGGTTTGATGGAGTTCTCTAAGCTGTTCTATCTTGCGCAAGTCGTTTCATATCTGCATAACTACATCTTTTGTAGTTTGATTTATACATTCTAACCTTTGCTTCCTCCTACAATTCACTTCCTTTAATATTAGTCTACCCTTCATTATTGATAGACCAATACCTGGATGTCTTAAAATGTGCCCCACTAGCCTATTCCCTTCTTCTGGTAAGATGCTTTCATATACTTCTTTTTTTATCCACTCGCCTAAGAACCTCTATATTACTTATTTTGTCCACCCACCTAATCTTTAACATTTTTCTATAAAACCGCATTTCAAAAGATTCTATCGTTTTCCTTTCTACAGCCCCTATCACCCACGCGTCACTCCTGTATAATGCAACACTCCAAACATAGTGTTTTAAGAAATTTTTCCTAATCTGTAAATCAATGTTTGTAAGCTGTTTTTCATTTCAAAGGGTGAACTTATGATGGTGAAACGATTGCGCTATAGGCCTACTTTAAACCTCACACAAAAGTAAAGGAAAGAAGTGTGAGTAAGAAACTTCAAGTACTCGTAGTTCTTGGCCTCATTGTGGTGAAAGGGCAATCATGTTTTGTGGGTCTTTGGGAGCTTCCTGTTGGAGGTGTGTAAGGGCGGAGCTTTGAGAGGGGGTCCACTCATCGAGAAACAACAGCTCAGGTAAAAGTAGATCGTAATACACCATGGCACCTGGTTCATACCTCTAAGCTGGTCTACTGTTCATGGTCAGCGGTGGAGATTTTTGTTTAGAGTCCCACACTCTCAGCTCTGCAGCCAGCTCAGCGCTATGATGGTTTTTTCTCCTCCAACGTAAAACTTGCCGGCCGCATTGGCGTAGTTGGTAAAGTGCTCGCCTTTCATCATGCGGTCTTGGGTTCGAATCCCATTCAAGCACGGCATATTTTCATACGTTACAAAAAATCATTTCATCCTGCACCGTCTGCATTAGCAGTAATTTTGCAGAAAAGTCGGACGTAAAACAAAAAAACAAGGTAAAAATTTAAAAACAAATTTCAAAAAATTGGATAATTTTTGAAACACCCTATACTTATTTTGTATATACCATAGTATTGTAACATTTTTTTTTCTTTTGTCCAATTAACTTTTTATATAAAATCAACCAAAATATACGAGTACAAGAAAAATAATACAATACAAACACGTGTTTTTTAAAAATTGCAACAAAATATTTTTCTTTCACTTTAGATTATTTCGTTCCTATTTGTAAATTTCGATCAAAGATAAATAAATACATACGATACATTTAATGTATTTAAAAGAAATATTTATTCTTTAAAATAACACTAGACATATTGTATTGTAGTTTATAAAATTAAATACAAGATTATTTCCATGTTTTGTCAATTTATTATGTACATCTTTTTTTGTACAACAATATTCACAAATGTTATAATTTTTTAAAACACCTACGTATTACAGACTACATTTTGTAAGAGAATATTATATTAAATTCGTTTACAATTCATGTATTTTTATCACATCAATTTAAATTTAGGTCGAATTATTTAATAATAAATTCGATACATTATTATTTTTTACTTTCTCTTGCCTATATGAATATATAGGAAGGAAAGTATTGTTTTCCTGTCGATTTTTTGAAATCGAGTTTTCACCGGATCTATACGTTTTCTATACGTTTTTAGCGATTGGTCTGTGTGTGTGTGTGTGTGTGTGCGCGTGCGTGTGTGTGTGTGAGTGTGTGTGTGTGTGTGTGTGTGCGCGCGCGTGTGTGTGTGTGTGTGTGTGTGAACAGAATATCTCAAGAACGGAACATTGTACGAACTTGAAACTTAAGTTACATACCACTACCGGACCCGACACGAACATTTTCATCAAAAGCGGTCAACCGGAAGTAGTAGTTTATTCGTGTAATTTTTCACTTTTTTGCGATTTTCTCATAAACTGGTCCTACGATTTTTTTAAAAATCGCCTCATTTACTAAACTTTTTATTCTCTACAAGATAGAGTAGGCGCCATGTTTGCTGAAATTCTGGGTGAGGCTGTTTTCACGTAAAAACATTTTCTTCTTAAGATTGCGGCTTTAATAAGCATTTTAGCGCAAAACGTTATATAATAAAAGTTGTAGAGAATTTAAAGGTCTACAACTTTCATTTCAAACATTTTTTTGTGTAATGCTTAGTTTAGCGGTAATTAGCAATTTTCTGTTTTTTTCTCACGAAAACGTGTGAAAAATCTATTTTTTAAAGATTTCGGCCTTAGAATGCATTTTACGACAAAAGTGTATATAATAAATTTTATAGTTAATAAAAAGATCTACAACTTTTGTTTAAAACATTTTTCACTACAGAGTCCAGTTTAGCGCCAAAGAGTGATTTTCCGTATTTTTAAGCCAAACTGAGTTCGATTTTCATACTGCGTCTTTCACTCATGATTAAAATTAGGTTATATTTTTGAGGTTAGTTTTATTGTTTATTTCTAATGTTTTATGACGAATATTACGTTATATTGTTAATTATTTGCATTGGCAAGAGAAAGTTGTGTGAGTGTTTCACACCAGAATTTTTGTTGCCAAGCAACAAATTAAATAAGTATTTAAAAAATTACATCCTTAGGTTCATTGTGAGGTATAAAAATATAGTCTATAATTTTTATTAATTATTGTTATTAATTAATTATAATTAATTAGGCCGCATTGGTTTAGTTGGTAACGTGTTCGCCTCTCATCATTCGGTCTTGGGTTCGAATCCCATTCAGGCACGGCATATTTTCATACGTTACAAAAAATCATTTTATCATCACAGTCTGCATTAGCAGTAATTGCAGAACAGTCGGACGTTTTTCTAACAATTAATATTAAGACTAACTAACAATTACCAACTTGTAGTTTAGTTATTAATTTTCTTTTAAAATATTACATAAAACAAATTTAATAACTAATCAGTACAAGTGATTATACTTTAACTTTCTCTTGCTCTAAATACACAAATAGGGAACGATATACCCATAACAAACAGACAGGTGGAGTGTTAAATTACACTGGTCTGCATTAAAAATTCCCCTTGAACTGTAATAGGTGATCATTATGTATTTTGACCCCCTGAATCCAAATGTGACCTCCATTTTGCTCCATCACCCACCATTTTTACAGGGTGGGCCACTCCCCCTTATTTGGGAAATTTCAACTTTTTATCAGTCTGGTGTAACTATGATATGAAATGTTGCAGTTGTATCTCGTTTTTATAGTTCTTCAAGGCCTACCTAACATTGAAAGAGTACAATAAGAGAGTATTGATGTATTGATACATTTTGTGCATTTTTACTTATACAATTTTTCTGGTTCAAGATACTTGTCATCGAATACATATACTAAAAGAGAGTGGTTTTACTTCGAGGTAGCTTTTCTCTTGTACTGATCTCTGGGAGTTTCACGCAAGAGTGACCAGCAATAGTCTGCTAACATACTTGAGTTCCACTTCCCAGAGAACAGTTTTTCGAAGAGTGCAATGTGTCGATGAAACCTTCTCCGTGTGCATCGTAAACTGCTCCCAAGTTTTCTGGGAAAAAGTCCAAATGCGCGTGTAAAAGGTGCAATTTTAATAACATGTTGCAACCCATCGACTTGTATGCAGATAGCTATTCTTCGACAAGTTCAACATAATTTTCACTAAGCTAAGCTTATCACTTGGCCCGGCTTCCCACCCTGCTGCATCTCTGAACTAACTGTGATGTCACCCCTCCCACTTCGGTCTTCATGCATAAATTTTCGTGCACTGAGATAACATTTTCTATGGAGGGGAGGATGGGATACTTACAACCTCCCCTGGCCCTCGCTTTATTAGGAATAAACGCTTTTAGGTGTTTTTTCAAGAATTTCGGGGGGCCCCTCAAAAACGGTGGGTGATAGAGAGAAACGGAGGTCAGATTTGGATTCAGGGGATCAAGATACATAACGATCACCCTTCAAAGTCCAAGGGGAAAAAACTTTCTTTTTTTTGCAGACCAGTGTTATTTGCACTCGATCTGCTCCAGGGAACATAAAATAATTCTGGTTGTTTCTTATCACATGGTCAGCCAATCAATAATTGACTGAAGCATTAAAGAACAGAAGAGGTAGAGGTGTAAATGACACTAGTCAGAGTTATCTCCTCTGAGAGTAATGTATTTCATTATACAGCCAGACCCTGTGGTGAATAAAGTGAAGGTGTCATTCTCAGGGTGGAAAGTAGATGCTTTTCAGAAGGCCTGGCAATGCTGATAAGCATACTTTTCTACTCAGTGAGGAAGGCACCGTAAACCATCTCACTCCTTTTTTTGTTTGTTAAGCCTTTAGAGTCAAACCAAGCTTTTCGGCTGATACTATAAACAACAGGGAACGAAAGTGTTGTTATCACGTCGATTATTAAAAATAGAGTTTCATCGGAAAACACCTTTCAGGCTCCCTAAATCCAAAACAACATGTTTATACCGATTTGTCTGCGCGCGCGCGCGTGTGTGTGTGTGTGTGTTTTGAACCAAGAAACCTGAAAACGTGTATTTCCGGTGAAAACACTATTTCAAAAATCAACATGTAAACAATACTTTCCTTCTCTACATTATATTTATACTGGACAAAAACTATAAAATAAAACAGACTCAAATTAAACATAAAATCGTAGTTTCATACATTATCGCATGAAATTTCAATTTCACCTTTTACGCTTTTAGACAGCGCAGAATTCTACAATACTACAGGGAGATTTTTTAGTCCTGTTACCCAATTGTTAATGTCTGGTAATTTTTTTCTAAAAAAAATAAATTTGTTTTGTGACACTTAAGTTGGTAGCCCTACTCATCCAGTATGGATATGGCAGTGTGAGTTGATTCTCCTTGAGCTGTGCAAAATTTTGTGCCATTTCCGGTCGTGCTACGAACAGAATGTCTTTTATCCTAAAACAATCTCTTGTTTAAATCTGGAGGCTGAAGCTCTAGAACTAATCGTATGTGATACGGATACAATTTCAATTTTTTAGCAGCTTTCTGAGCACTCGAACATGACAAATCAACATGCGAGGAAAGTTTTTGTAAACTTTTCCATGGAGAATCGAGCAATCTTGTTTTCACATTCTCTTAACGTCATCTGTCAAGAGAGTTGGTCGACCACTACGTTTTCTGCTGGAAACAATACCTGCCTCTAAAAATCAGTTAGTTAGCCTAGAAATTGACTAGAATAGAGTGAAGAAACACCAAAAAATTTAATTTGAAATGATTCTCACTCGCATACGATTTTGTAGCAAAATATTGTTCAAGAATGAAAACCCGTTGTTCTAGGGTAAAAGACATTCTGTTCGTAACACAACTGGAAACAGAACAAAATTTTACGCAACTGAAGGAGAATCAACTCAAACTGTCGTATCTATACCGGTTGTGTAGGGCTACCAACTTTGTGTCACAAAACAAAATACCCCTTTCTTAGAAAAAAATTACCAGCCATTAACAATATTGGGTAACAGGACTAAAAAATCACCCTGAATAATTTAACGTAGAAAAGTACGTAGAATAAATATATTTTTATTTAAACGGATAAAAAATCAACTGATACGTCTTTAAATCACATCTGAATGTATAAGAAGAGAGTTGACTAATGGAAAACTAAACCATGAAATTGTACCG